>OV815997.1:17480730-17989492 GCA_929113495.1 Andrena minutula
AATCGAAGTGAATATCAACTAAATTTACTCAAATTCTGCATCTGTAACTAAAAATCATAAAATAATTAAAAAAGATTTAATTTAATTTTACCACAATTTCTCCAATTTCAGCTCCTCCTACAAAAAATCTTAAGAAAATTCAAAGGAATCAAAGTGAATATCAACTATATTATCTCAAATTCTGCACCTTTAAGTAAAAAACATTAAAAAATGCAAAGAAATTTAATTTAATTTCACCAAAATATCATCAATTTCAGCTCCTTCTACTAAAAATCTTATGGAAATTCAAAGGAATCAAAGTGAATATCAACTAAATTTACTCAAATTCTGCACCTTTAACTAAAAATCATTAAAAAATGCAAAGAAATTTAATTTAATTTCGCCAAAATATCATCAATTTCAGCTACTCCTACAAAAAATCTTAAGAAAATTCAAAGGAATCGAAGTGAATATCAACTAAATTTACTCAAATACTGCACCTTTAACTAAAAATCATTAAAAAATGCAAAGAAATTTAATTTAATTTCTCCAAAATATCATCAATTTCAGCTCCTTCTCCTAAAATTCTTATGAAAATCCAAAGGAATCGAAGTGAATATCAACTAAATTTACTCAAATTCTGCATCTGTAACTAAAAATCATAAAATAATTAAAAAATATTTAATTTAATTTTACCACAATTTCTCCAATTTCAGCTCCTCCTACAAAAAATCTTAAGAAAATTCAAACGAATCAAAGTGAATATCAACTATATTATCTCAAATTCTGCACCTTTAAGTAAAAAACATTAAAAAATGCAAAGAAATTTAATTTAATTTCACCAAAATATCATCAATTTCAGCTCCTCCTACAAAAATCTTAAGAAAATTCAAAGGAATCGAAGTGAATATCAACTAAATTTAGTCAAATTCTGCATCTGTAACTAAACATCATAAAAAAATTCAAAAAGATTTAATTTAATATCACCAAAATTTTTTCCATTTCAGCACATCCTACAAAAAATCCTAAGAATATTCAAAAGAATCGATGTGAATATCAATTAAATTTACTCAAATTCTGCATCTGAAACTAAAAATCATAAAAAAATTCAAAAAGATTTAATTTAATTTCTCCAAAATATCATCAATTTCAGCTCCTTCTACTAAAAATCTTATGAAAATCCAAAGGAATCGAAGTGAATTTCAACTATATTATCTCAAATTCTGCACCTTTAACTAAAAATCATTAAAAAATGCAATGAAATTTAATTTAATTTCACCAAAATATCATCAATTTCAACTCCTTCTACTAAAAATCTTAAGAAAATTCAAAGGAATCGAAGTGAATATCAACTAAATTTACTCAAATACTGCACCTTTAACTAAAAATCATTAAAAAATGCAAAGAAATTTAATTTAATTTCTCCAAAATATCATCAATTTCAGCTCCTTCTCCTAAAATTCTTATGAAAATCCAAAGGAATCGAAGTGAATATCAACTAAATTTACTCAAATTCTGCATCTGTAACTAAAAATCATAAAATAATTAAAAAAGATTTAATTTAATTTTACCACAATTTCTCCAATTTCAGCTCCTCCTACAAAAAATCTTAAGAAAATTCAAAGGAATCAAAGTGAATATCAACTATATTATCTCAAATTCTGCACCTTTAAGTAAAAAACATTAAAAAATGCAAAGAAATTTAATTTAATTTCACCAAAATATCATCAATTTCAGCTCCTTCTACTAAAAATCTTATGGAAATTCAAAGGAATCAAAGTGAATATCAACTAAATTTACTCAAATTCTGCACCTTTAACTAAAAATCATTAAAAAATGCAAAGAAATTTAATTTAATTTCTCCAAAATATCATCAATTTCAGCTCCTTCTACAGAAAATCATAAGAAAATTCAAAGGAATCGAAGTGAATATCAACTAAATTTACTCAAATACTGCACCTTTAACTAAAAATCATTAAAAAATGCAAAGAAATTTAATTTAATTTCTCAAAAATATCATCAATTTCAGCTCCTTCTACAGAAAATCTTAAGAAAATTCAAAGGAATCGAAGTGAATATCAACTGAATTTACTCAAATTCTGCATCTGTAACTGAAAATCATAAAAAAATTCAAAAAGATTTAATTTAATTTCTCCAAAATATCATCAATTTCAGCTCCTTCTACTAAAAATCTTATGAAAATCCAAAGGAATCGAAGTGAATATCAACTAAATTTACTCAAATTCTGCATCTGTAACTAAAAATCATAAAATAATTAAAAAAGATTTAATTTAATTTTACCACAATTTCTCCAATTTCAGCTCCTCCTACAAAAAATCTTAAGAAAATTCAAAGGAATCAAAGTGAATATCAACTATATTATCTCAAATTCTGCACCTTTAAGTAAAAAACATTAAAAAATGCAAAGAAATTTAATTTAATTTCACCAAAATATCATCAATTTCAGCTCCTTCTACTAAAAATCTTATGGAAATTCAAAGGAATCAAAGTGAATATCAACTAAATTTACTCAAATTCTGCACCTTTAACTAAAAATCATTAAAAAATGCAAAGAAATTTAATTTAATTTCTCCAAAATATCATCAATTTCAGCTCCTTCTACAGAAAATCTTAAGAAAATTCAAAGGAATCGAAGTGAATATCAACTAAATTTACTCAAATACTGCACCTTTAACTAAAAATCATTAAAAAATGCAAAGAAATTTAATTTAATTTCTCAAAAATATCATCAATTTCAGCTCCTTCTACAGAAAATCTTAAGAAAATTCAAAGGAATCGAAGTGAATATCAACTGAATTTACTCAAATTCTGCATCTGTAACTGAAAATCATAAAAAAATTCAAAAAGATTTAATTTAATTTCTCCAAAATATCATCAATTTCAGCTCCTTCTACTAAAAATCTTATGAAAATCCAAAGGAATCGAAGTGAATATCAACTAAATTTACTCAAATTCTGCATCTGTAACTAAAAATCATAAAATAATTAAAAAAGATTTAATTTAATTTTACCACAATTTCTCCAATTTCAGCTCCTCCTACAAAAAATCTTAAGAAAATTCAAAGGAATCAAAGTGAATATCAACTATATTATCTCAAATTCTGCACCTTTAAGTAAAAAACATTAAAAAATGCAAAGAAATTTAATTTAATTTCACCAAAATATCATCAATTTCAGCTCCTTCTACTAAAAATCTTATGGAAATTCAAAGGAATCAAAGTGAATATCAACTAAATTTACTCAAATTCTGCACCTTTAACTAAAAATCATTAAAAAATGCAAAGAAATTTAATTTAATTTCGCCAAAATATCATCAATTTCAGCTCCTTCTACAGAAAATCTTAAGAAAATTCAAAGGAATCGAAGTGAATATCAACTAAATTTACTCAAATACTGCACCTTTAACTAAAAATCATTAAAAAATGCAAAGAAATTTAATTTAATTTCACCAAAATATCATCAATTTCAGCTCCTTCTACAAAAAATCTTAAGAAAATTCAAAGGAATCAAAGTGAATATCAACTATATTATCTCAAATTCTGCACCTTTAAGTAAAAAACATTAAAAAATGCAAAGAAATTTAATTTAATTTCTCCAAAATATCATCAATTTCAGCTCCTTCTACAGAAAATCTTAAGAAAATTCAAAGGAATCGAAGTGAATATCAACTAAATTTACTCAAATTCTGCACCTTTAACTAAAAATCATTAAAAAATGCAAAGAAATTTAATTTAATTTCTGAAAAATATCATCAATTTCAGCTCCTTCTACAGAAAATCTTAAGAAAATTCAAAGGAATCGAAGTGAATATCAACTGAATTTACTCAAATTCTGCAACTTTAACTAAAAATCATTAAAAAATGCAAAAAGATTTAATTTAATATCACCACAATTTCTCCAATTTCAGCTCCTCCTACAAAAAATCTTAAGAAAATTCAAAGGAATCGAAGTGAATATCAACTAAATTTACTCAAATTCTGCACCTTTAACTAAAAATCATTAAAAAATGCAAAGAAATTTAATTTAATTTCTCAAAAATATCATCAATTTCAGCTCCTCCTACAAAAAATCTTAAGAAAATTCAAAGGAATCGAAGTGAATATCAACTAAATTTACTCAAATTCTGCATCTGTAACTAAAGATCATAAAAAAATTCAGAAAGATTTAATTTAATTTTACCAACATTTCTTCATTTTCAGCACCTCCTACAAAAAATCTTAAGAAAATTCAAAGGAATCGAAGTGAATATCAACTAAATTTACTCAAATACTGCACCTTTAACTAAAAATCATTAAAAAATGCAAAGAAATTTAATTTAATTTCTCAAAAATATCATCAATTTCAGCTCCTTCTACAGAAAATCTTAAGAAAATTCAAAGGAATCGAAGTGAATATCAACTAAATTTACTCAAATTCTGCACCTTTAACTAAAAATCATTAAAAAATGCAAAAAGATTTAATTTAATATCACCACAATTTCTCCAATTTCAGCTACTCCTACAAAAAATCTTAAGAAAATTCAAAGGAATCGAAGTGAATATCAACTAAATTTACTCAAATACTGCACCTTTAACTAAAAATCATTAAAAAATGCAAAGAAATTTAATTTAATTTCTCCAAAATATCATCAATTTCAGCTCCTTCTCCTAAAATTCTTATGAAAATCCAAAGGAATCGAAGTGAATATCAACTAAATTTACTCAAATTCTGCATCTGTAACTAAAAATCATAAAATAATTAAAAAATATTTAATTTAATTTTACCACAATTTCTCCAATTTCAGCTCCTCCTACAAAAAATCTTAAGAAAATTCAAACGAATCAAAGTGAATATCAACTATATTATCTCAAATTCTGCACCTTTAAGTAAAAAACATTAAAAAATGCAAAGAAATTTAATTTAATTTCACCAAAATATCATCAATTTCAGCTCCTCCTACAAAAATCTTAAGAAAATTCAAAGGAATCGAAGTGAATATCAACTAAATTTAGTCAAATTCTGCATCTGTAACTAAACATCATAAAAAAATTCAAAAAGATTTAATTTAATATCACCAAAATTTTTTCCATTTCAGCACATCCTACAAAAAATCCTAAGAATATTCAAAAGAATCGATGTGAATATCAATTAAATTTACTCAAATTCTGCATCTGAAACTAAAAATCATAAAAAAATTCAAAAAGATTTAATTTAATTTCTCCAAAATATCATCAATTTCAGCTCCTTCTACTAAAAATCTTATGAAAATCCAAAGGAATCGAAGTGAATATCAACTAAATTTACTCAAATTCTGCATCTGTAACTGAAAATCATAAAAAAATTCAAAAAGATTTAATTTAATTTCTCCAAAATATCATCAATTTCAGCTCCTTCTACTAAAAATCTTATGGAAATTCAAAGGAATCAAAGTGAATATCAACTAAATTTACTCAAATTCTGCACCTTTAACTAAAAATCATTAAAAAATGCAAAGAAATTTAATTTAATTTCTCAAAAATATCATCAATTTCAGCTCCTTCTACAGAAAATCTTAAGAATATTCAAAGGAATCGAAGTGAATATCAACTGAATTTACTCAAATTCTGCAACTTTAACTAAGAATCATTAAAAAATGCAAAAAGATTTAATTTAATATCACCACAATTTCTCCAATTTCAGCTCCTCCTACAAAAAATCTTAAGAAAATTCAAAGGAATCGAAGTGAATATCAACTAAATTTACTCAAATTCTGCACCTTTAACTAAAAATCATTAAAAAATGCAAAGAAATTTAATTTAATTTCTCAAAAATATCATCAATTTCAGCTCCTCCTACAAAAAATCTTAAGAAAATTCAAAGGAATCGAAGTGAATATCAACTAAATTTACTCAAATTCTGCATCTGTAACTAAAGATCATAAAAAAATTCAGAAAGATTTAATTTAATTTTACCAACATTTCTTCATTTTCAGCACCTCCTACAAAAAATCTTAAGAAAATTCAAAGGAATCGAAGTGAATATCAACTAAATTTACTCAAATACTGCACCTTTAACTAAAAATCATTAAAAAATGCAAAGAAATTTAATTTAATTTCTCAAAAATATCATCAATTTCAGCTCCTTCTACAGAAAATCTTAAGAAAATTCAAAGGAATCGAAGTGAATATCAACTAAATTTACTCAAATTCTGCACCTTTAACTAAAAATCATAAAAAAATTCAAAAAGATTTAATTTAATTTCTCCAAAATATCATCAATTTCAGCTCCTTCTACTAAAAATCTTATGAAAATCCAAAGGAATCGAAGTGAATATCAACTAAATTTACTCAAATTCTGCATCTGTAACTAAAAATCATAAAATAATTAAAAAAGATTTAATTTAATTTTACCACAATTTCTCCAATTTCAGCTCCTCCTACAAAAAATCTTAAGAAAATTCAAAGGAATCAAAGTGAATATCAACTATATTATCTCAAATTCTGCACCTTTAAGTAAAAAACATTAAAAAATGCAAAGAAATTTAATTTAATTTCACCAAAATATCATCAATTTCAGCTCCTTCTACTAAAAATCTTATGGAAATTCAAAGGAATCAAAGTGAATATCAACTAAATTTACTCAAATTCTGCACCTTTAACTAAAAATCATTAAAAAATGCAAAGAAATTTAATTTAATTTCGCCAAAATATCATCAATTTCAGCTACTCCTACAAAAAATCTTAAGAAAATTCAAAGGAATCGAAGTGAATATCAACTAAATTTACTCAAATACTGCACCTTTAACTAAAAATCATTAAAAAATGCAAAGAAATTTAATTTAATTTCTCCAAAATATCATCAATTTCAGCTCCTTCTCCTAAAATTCTTATGAAAATCCAAAGGAATCGAAGTGAATATCAACTAAATTTACTCAAATTCTGCATCTGTAACTAAAAATCATAAAATAATTAAAAAATATTTAATTTAATTTTACCACAATTTCTCCAATTTCAGCTCCTCCTACAAAAAATCTTAAGAAAATTCAAACGAATCAAAGTGAATATCAACTATATTATCTCAAATTCTGCACCTTTAAGTAAAAAACATTCAAAAATGCAAAGAAATTTAATTTAATTTCACCAAAATATCATCAATTTCAGCTCCTCCTACAAAAATCTTAAGAAAATTCAAAGGAATCGAAGTGAATATCAACTAAATTTAGTCAAATTCTGCATCTGTAACTAAACATCATAAAAAAATTCAAAAAGATTTAATTTAATATCACCAAAATTTTTTCCATTTCAGCACATCCTACAAAAAATCCTAAGAATATTCAAAAGAATCGATGTGAATATCAATTAAATTTACTCAAATTCTGCATCTGAAACTAAAAATCATAAAAAAATTCAAAAAGATTTAATTTAATTTCTCCAAAATATCATCAATTTCAGCTCCATCTACTAAAAATCTTATGAAAATCCAAAGGAATCGAAGTGAATTTCAACTATATTATCTCAAATTCTGCACCTTTAACTAAAAATCATTAAAAAATGCAATGAAATTTAATTTAATTTCACCAAAATATCATCAATTTCAACTCCTTCTACTAAAAATCTTAAGAAAATTCAAAGGAATCGAAGTGAATATCAACTAAATTTACTCAAATACTGCACCTTTAACTAAAAATCATTAAAAAATGCAAAGAAATTTAATTTAATTTCTCCAAAATATCATCAATTTCAGCTCCTTCTCCTAAAATTCTTATGAAAATCCAAAGGAATCGAAGTGAATATCAACTAAATTTACTCAAATTCTGCATCTGTAACTAAAAATCATAAAATAATTAAAAAAGATTTAATTTAATTTTACCACAATTTCTCCAATTTCAGCTCCTCCTACAAAAAATCTTAAGAAAATTCAAAGGAATCAAAGTGAATATCAACTATATTATCTCAAATTCTGCACCTTTAAGTAAAAAACATTAAAAAATGCAAAGAAATTTAATTTAATTTCACCAAAATATCATCAATTTCAGCTCCTTCTACTAAAAATCTTATGGAAATTCAAAGGAATCAAAGTGAATATCAACTAAATTTACTCAAATTCTGCACCTTTAACTAAAAATCATTAAAAAATGCAAAGAAATTTAATTTAATTTCTCCAAAATATCATCAATTTCAGCTCCTTCTACAGAAAATCTTAAGAAAATTCAAAGGAATCGAAGTGAATATCAACTAAATTTACTCAAATACTGCACCTTTAACTAAAAATCATTAAAAAATGCAAAGAAATTTAATTTAATTTCTCAAAAATATCATCAATTTCAGCTCCTTCTACAGAAAATCTTAAGAAAATTCAAAGGAATCGAAGTGAATATCAACTGAATTTACTCAAATTCTGCATCTGTAACTGAAAATCATAAAAAAATTCAAAAGATTTAATTTAATTTCTCCAAAATATCATCAATTTCAGCTCCTTCTACTAAAAATCTTATGAAAATCCAAAGGAATCGAAGTGAATATCAACTAAATTTACTCAAATTCTGCATCTGTAACTAAAAATCATAAAATAATTAAAAAAGATTTAATTTAATTTTACCACAATTTCTCCAATTTCAGCTCCTCCTACAAAAAATCTTAAGAAAATTCAAAGGAATCAAAGTGAATATCAACTATATTATCTCAAATTCTGCACCTTTAAGTAAAAAACATTAAAAAATGCAAAGAAATTTAATTTAATTTCACCAAAATATCATCAATTTCAGCTCCTTCTACTAAAAATCTTATGGAAATTCAAAGGAATCAAAGTGAATATCAACTAAATTTACTCAAATTCTGCACCTTTAACTAAAAATCATTAAAAAATGCAAAGAAATTTAATTTAATTTCGCCAAAATATCATCAATTTCAGCTCCTTCTACAGAAAATCTTAAGAAAATTCAAAGGAATCGAAGTGAATATCAACTAAATTTACTCAAATACTGCACCTTTAACTAAAAATCATTAAAAAATGCAAAGAAATTTAATTTAATTTCACCAAAATATCATCAATTTCAGCTCCTTCTACAAAAAATCTTAAGAAAATTCAAAGGAATCAAAGTGAATATCAACTATATTATCTCAAATTCTGCACCTTTAAGTAAAAAACATTAAAAAATGCAAAGAAATTTAATTTAATTTCTCCAAAATATCATCAATTTCAGCTCCTTCTACAGAAAATCTTAAGAAAATTCAAAGGAATCGAAGTGAATATCAACTAAATTTACTCAAATACTGCACCTTTAACTAAAAATCATTAAAAAATGCAAAGAAATTTAATTTAATTTCTCAAAAATATCATCAATTTCAGCTCCTTCTACAGAAAATCTTAAGAAAATTCAAAGGAATCGAAGTGAATATCAACTGAATTTACTCAAATTCTGCATCTGTAACTGAAAATCATAAAAAAATTCAAAAAGATTTAATTTAATTTCTCCAAAATATCATCAATTTCAGCTCCTTCTACTAAAAATCTTATGAAAATCCAAAGGAATCGAAGTGAATATCAACTAAATTTACTCAAATTCTGCATCTGTAACTAAAAATCATAAAATAATTAAAAAAGATTTAATTTAATTTTACCACAATTTCTCCAATTTCAGCTCCTCCTACAAAAAATCTTAAGAAAATTCAAAGGAATCAAAGTGAATATCAACTATATTATCTCAAATTCTGCACCTTTAAGTAAAAAACATTAAAAAATGCAAAGAAATTTAATTTAATTTCACCAAAATATCATCAATTTCAGCTCCTTCTACTAAAAATCTTATGGAAATTCAAAGGAATCAAAGTGAATATCAACTAAATTTACTCAAATTCTGCACCTTTAACTAAAAATCATTAAAAAATGCAAAGAAATTTAATTTAATTTCTCCAAAATATCATCAATTTCAGCTCCTTCTACAGAAAATCTTAAGAAAATTCAAAGGAATCGAAGTGAATATCAACTAAATTTACTCAAATACTGCACCTTTAACTAAAAATCATTAAAAAATGCAAAGAAATTTAATTTAATTTCTCAAAAATATCATCAATTTCAGCTCCTTCTACAGAAAATCTTAAGAAAATTCAAAGGAATCGAAGTGAATATCAACTGAATTTACTCAAATTCTGCATCTGTAACTGAAAATCATAAAAAAATTCAAAAAGATTTAATTTAATTTCTCCAAAATATCATCAATTTCAGCTCCTTCTACTAAAAATCTTATGAAAATCCAAAGGAATCGAAGTGAATATCAACTAAATTTACTCAAATTCTGCATCTGTAACTAAAAATCATAAAATAATTAAAAAAGATTTAATTTAATTTTACCACAATTTCTCCAATTTCAGCTCCTCCTACAAAAAATCTTAAGAAAATTCAAAGGAATCAAAGTGAATATCAACTATATTATCTCAAATTCTGCACCTTTAAGTAAAAAACATTAAAAAATGCAAAGAAATTTAATTTAATTTCACCAAAATATCATCAATTTCAGCTCCTTCTACTAAAAATCTTATGGAAATTCAAAGGAATCAAAGTGAATATCAACTAAATTTACTCAAATTCTGCACCTTTAACTAAAAATCATTAAAAAATGCAAAGAAATTTAATTTAATTTCGCCAAAATATCATCAATTTCAGCTCCTTCTACAGAAAATCTTAAGAAAATTCAAAGGAATCGAAGTGAATATCAACTAAATTTACTCAAATACTGCACCTTTAACTAAAAATCATTAAAAAATGCAAAGAAATTTAATTTAATTTCACCAAAATATCATCAATTTCAGCTCCTTCTACAAAAAATCTTAAGAAAATTCAAAGGAATCAAAGTGAATATCAACTATATTATCTCAAATTCTGCACCTTTAAGTAAAAAACATTAAAAAATGCAAAGAAATTTAATTTAATTTCTCCAAAATATCATCAATTTCAGCTCCTTCTACAGAAAATCTTAAGAAAATTCAAAGGAATCGAAGTGAATATCAACTAAATTTACTCAAATTCTGCACCTTTAACTAAAAATCATTAAAAAATGCAAAGAAATTTAATTTAATTTCTCAAAAATATCATCAATTTCAGCTCCTTCTACAGAAAATCTTAAGAAAATTCAAAGGAATCGAAGTGAATATCAACTGAATTTACTCAAATTCTGCAACTTTAACTAAAAATCATTAAAAAATGCAAAAAGATTTAATTTAATATCACCACAATTTCTCCAATTTCAGCTCCTCCTACAAAAAATCTTAAGAAAATTCAAAGGAATCGAAGTGAATATCAACTAAATTTACTCAAATTCTGCACCTTTAACTAAAAATCATTAAAAAATGCAAAGAAATTTAATTTAATTTCTCAAAAATATCATCAATTTCAGCTCCTCCTACAAAAAATCTTAAGAAAATTCAAAGGAATCGAAGTGAATATCAACTAAATTTACTCAAATTCTGCATCTGTAACTAAAGATCATAAAAAAATTCAGAAAGATTTAATTTAATTTTACCAACATTTCTTCATTTTCAGCACCTCCTACAAAAAATCTTAAGAAAATTCAAAGGAATCGAAGTGAATATCAACTAAATTTACTCAAATACTGCACCTTTAACTAAAAATCATTAAAAAATGCAAAGAAATTTAATTTAATTTCTCAAAAATATCATCAATTTCAGCTCCTTCTACAGAAAATCTTAAGAAAATTCAAAGGAATCGAAGTGAATATCAACTGAATTTACTCAAATTCTGCATCTGTAACTGAAAATCATAAAAAAATTCAAAAAGATTTAATTTAATTTCTCCAAAATATCATCAATTTCAGCTCCTTCTACTAAAAATCTTATGAAAATCCAAAGGAATCGAAGTGAATATCAACTAAATTTACTCAAATTCTGCATCTGTAACTAAAAATCATAAAATAATTAAAAAAGATTTAATTTAATTTTACCACAATTTCTCCAATTTCAGCTCCTCCTACAAAAAATCTTAAGAAAATTCAAAGGAATCAAAGTGAATATCAACTATATTATCTCAAATTCTGCACCTTTAAGTAAAAAACATTAAAAAATGCAAAGAAATTTAATTTAATTTCACCAAAATATCATCAATTTCAGCTCCTTCTACTAAAAATCTTATGGAAATTCAAAGGAATCAAAGTGAATATCAACTAAATTTACTCAAATTCTGCACCTTTAACTAAAAATCATTAAAAAATGCAAAGAAATTTAATTTAATTTCTCCAAAATATCATCAATTTCAGCTCCTTCTACAGAAAATCATAAGAAAATTCAAAGGAATCGAAGTGAATATCAACTAAATTTACTCAAATACTGCACCTTTAACTAAAAATCATTAAAAAATGCAAAGAAATTTAATTTAATTTCTCCAAAATATCATCAATTTCAGCTCCTTCTACAGAAAATCTTAAGAAAATTCAAAGGAATCGAAGTGAATATCAACTGAATTTACTCAAATTCTGCATCTGTAACTGAAAATCATAAAAAAATTCAAAAAGATTTAATTTAATTTCTCCAAAATATCATCAATTTCAGCTCCTTCTACTAAAAATCTTATGAAAATCCAAAGGAATCGAAGTGAATATCAACTAAATTTACTCAAATTCTGCATCTGTAACTAAAAATCATTAAAAAATGCAAAGAAATTTAATTTAATTTCTCCAAAATATCATCAATTTCAGCTCCTTCTACAGAAAATCTTAAGAAAATTCAAAGGAATCGAAGTGAATATCAACTAAATTTACTCAAATACTGCACCTTTAACTAAAAATCATTAAAAAATGCAAAGAAATTTAATTTAATTTCTCAAAAATATCATCAATTTCAGCTCCTTCTACAGAAAATCTTAAGAAAATTCAAAGGAATCGAAGTGAATATCAACTGAATTTACTCAAATTCTGCATCTGTAACTGAAAATCATAAAAAAATTCAAAAAGATTTAATTTAATTTCTCCAAAATATCATCAATTTCAGCTCCTTCTACTAAAAATCTTATGAAAATCCAAAGGAATCGAAGTGAATATCAACTAAATTTACTCAAATTCTGCATCTGTAACTAAAAATCATAAAATAATTAAAAAAGATTTAATTTAATTTTACCACAATTTCTCCAATTTCAGCTCCTCCTACAAAAAATCTTAAGAAAATTCAAAGGAATCAAAGTGAATATCAACTATATTATCTCAAATTCTGCACCTTTAAGTAAAAAACATTAAAAAATGCAAAGAAATTTAATTTAATTTCACCAAAATATCATCAATTTCAGCTCCTTCTACTAAAAATCTTATGGAAATTCAAAGGAATCAAAGTGAATATCAACTAAATTTACTCAAATTCTGCACCTTTAACTAAAAATCATTAAAAAATGCAAAGAAATTTAATTTAATTTCGCCAAAATATCATCAATTTCAGCTCCTTCTACAGAAAATCTTAAGAAAATTCAAAGGAATCGAAGTGAATATCAACTAAATTTACTCAAATACTGCACCTTTAACTAAAAATCATTAAAAAATGCAAAGAAATTTAATTTAATTTCACCAAAATATCATCAATTTCAGCTCCTTCTACAAAAAATCTTAAGAAAATTCAAAGGAATCAAAGTGAATATCAACTATATTATCTCAAATTCTGCACCTTTAAGTAAAAAACATTAAAAAATGCAAAGAAATTTAATTTAATTTCTCCAAAATATCATCAATTTCAGCTCCTTCTACAGAAAATCTTAAGAAAATTCAAAGGAATCGAAGTGAATATCAACTAAATTTACTCAAATTCTGCACCTTTAACTAAAAATCATTAAAAAATGCAAAGAAATTTAATTTAATTTCTCAAAAATATCATCAATTTCAGCTCCTTCTACAGAAAATCTTAAGAAAATTCAAAGGAATCGAAGTGAATATCAACTGAATTTACTCAAATTCTGCAACTTTAACTAAAAATCATTAAAAAATGCAAAAAGATTTAATTTAATATCACCACAATTTCTCCAATTTCAGCTCCTCCTACAAAAAATCTTAAGAAAATTCAAAGGAATCGAAGTGAATATCAACTAAATTTACTCAAATTCTGCACCTTTAACTAAAAATCATTAAAAAATGCAAAGAAATTTAATTTAATTTCTCAAAAATATCATCAATTTCAGCTCCTCCTACAAAAAATCTTAAGAAAATTCAAAGGAATCGAAGTGAATATCAACTAAATTTACTCAAATTCTGCATCTGTAACTAAAGATCATAAAAAAATTCAGAAAGATTTAATTTAATTTTACCAACATTTCTTCATTTTCAGCACCTCCTACAAAAAATCTTAAGAAAATTCAAAGGAATCGAAGTGAATATCAACTAAATTTACTCAAATACTGCACCTTTAACTAAAAATCATTAAAAAATGCAAAGAAATTTAATTTAATTTCTCAAAAATATCATCAATTTCAGCTCCTTCTACAGAAAATCTTAAGAAAATTCAAAGGAATCGAAGTGAATATCAACTAAATTTACTCAAATTCTGCACCTTTAACTAAAAATCATTAAAAAATGCAAAAAGATTTAATTTAATATCACCACAATTTCTCCAATTTCAGCTACTCCTACAAAAAATCTTAAGAAAATTCAAAGGAATCGAAGTGAATATCAACTAAATTTACTCAAATACTGCACCTTTAACTAAAAATCATTAAAAAATGCAAAGAAATTTAATTTAATTTCTCCAAAATATCATCAATTTCAGCTCCTTCTCCTAAAATTCTTATGAAAATCCAAAGGAATCGAAGTGAATATCAACTAAATTTACTCAAATTCTGCATCTGTAACTAAAAATCATAAAATAATTAAAAAATATTTAATTTAATTTTACCACAATTTCTCCAATTTCAGCTCCTCCTACAAAAAATCTTAAGAAAATTCAAACGAATCAAAGTGAATATCAACTATATTATCTCAAATTCTGCACCTTTAAGTAAAAAACATTAAAAAATGCAAAGAAATTTAATTTAATTTCACCAAAATATCATCAATTTCAGCTCCTCCTACAAAAATCTTAAGAAAATTCAAAGGAATCGAAGTGAATATCAACTAAATTTAGTCAAATTCTGCATCTGTAACTAAACATCATAAAAAAATTCAAAAAGATTTAATTTAATATCACCAAAATTTTTTCCATTTCAGCACATCCTACAAAAAATCCTAAGAATATTCAAAAGAATCGATGTGAATATCAATTAAATTTACTCAAATTCTGCATCTGAAACTAAAAATCATAAAAAAATTCAAAAAGATTTAATTTAATTTCTCCAAAATATCATCAATTTCAGCTCCTTCTACTAAAAATCTTATGAAAATCCAAAGGAATCGAAGTGAATTTCAACTATATTATCTCAAATTCTGCACCTTTAACTAAAAATCATTAAAAAATGCAATGAAATTTAATTTAATTTCACCAAAATATCATCAATTTCAACTCCTTCTACTAAAAATCTTAAGAAAATTCAAAGGAATCGAAGTGAATATCAACTAAATTTACTCAAATTCTGCATCTGTAACTGAAAATCATAAAAAAATTCAAAAAGATTTAATTTAATTTCTCCAAAATATCATCAATTTCAGCTCCTTCTACTAAAAATCTTATGAAAATCCAAAGGAATCGAAGTGAATATCAACTAAATTTACTCAAATTCTGCATCTGTAACTAAAAATCATAAAAAAATTCAAAAAGATTTAATTTAATTTCTCCAAAATATCATCAATTTCAGCTCCTTCTACTAAAAATCTTATGAAAATCCAAAGGAATCGAAGTGAATATCAACTAAATTTACTCAAATTCTGCATCTGTAACTAAAAATCATAAAATAATTCAAAAAGATTTAATTTAATTTTACCACAGTTTCTCCAATTTCAGCTCCTCCTACAAAAAATCTTAAGAAAATTCAAAGGAATCAAAGTGAATATCAACTACATTTACTCAAATTCTGCACCTTTAACTAAAAATCATTAAAAAATGCAAAGAAATTTAATTTAATTTCTCCAAAATATCATCAATTTCAGCTCCTTCTACAGAAAATCTTAAGAAAATTCAAAGGAATCGAAGTGAATATCAACTAAATTTACTCAAATACTGCACCTTTAACTAAAAATCATTAAAAAATGCAAAGAAATTTAATTTAATTTCACCAAAATATCATCAATTTCAGCTCCTTCTACAAAAAATCTTAAGAAAATTCAAAGGAATCGAGGTGAATATCAACTAAATTTACTCAAATTCTGCATCTGTAACTAAAAATCATAAAATAATTCAAAAAGATTTAATTTAATTTTACCACAGTTTCTCCAATTTCAGCTCCTCCTACAAAAAAATCTTAAGAAAATTCAAAGGAATCAATGTGAATATCAACTAAATTTACTCAAATTCTGCACCTTTAACTAAAAATCATTAAAAAATGCAAAGAAATTTAATTTAATTTCTCCAAAATATCATCAATTTCAGCTCCTTCTACAGAAAATCTTAAGAAAATTCAAAGGAATCGAAGTGAATATCAACTAAATTTACTCAAATTCTGCACCTTTAACTAAAAATCATTAAAAAATGCAAAGAAATTTAATTTAATTTCTCCAAAATATCATCAATTTCAGCTCCTCCTACAAAAAATCTTAAGAAAATCCAAAGGAATCGAAGTGAATATCAACTAAATTTACTCAAATTCTGCACCTTTAACTAAAAATCATTAAAAAATGCAAAAAGATTTAATTTAATATCACCACAATTTCTCCAATTTCAGCTCCTCCTACAAAAAATCTTAAGAAAATTCAAAGGAATCGAAGTGAATATCAACTAAATTTACTCAAATACTGCACCTTTAACTAAAAATCATTAAAAAATGCAAAGAAATTTAATTTAATTTCTCCAAAATATCATCAATTTCAGCTCCTTCTCCTAAAATTCTTATGAAAATCCAAAGGAATCGAAGTGAATATCAACTAAATTTACTCAAATTCTGCATCTGTAACTAAAAATCATAAAATAATTAAAAAAGATTTAATTTAATTTTACCACAATTTCTCTAATTTCAGCTCCTCCTACAAAAAATCTTAAGAAAATTCAAAGGAATCAAAGTGAATATCAACTATATTATCTCAAATTCTGCACCTTTAAGTAAAAAACATTAAAAAATGCAAAGAAATTTAATTTAATTTCACCAAAATATCATCAATTTCAGCTCCTTCTACTAAAAATCTTATGGAAATTCAAAGGAATCAAAGTGAATATCAACTAAATTTACTCAAATTCTGCACCTTTAACTAAAAATCATTAAAAAATGCAAAGAAATTTAATTTAATTTCTCCAAAATATCATCAATTTCAGCTCCTTCTACAGAAAATCTTAAGAAAATTCAAAGGAATCGAAGTGAATATCAACTAAATTTACTCAAATACTGCACCTTTAACTAAAAATCATTAAAAAATGCAAAGAAATTTAATTTAATTTCTCAAAAATATCATCAATTTCAGCTCCTTCTACAGAAAATCTTAAGAAAATTCAAAGGAATCGAAGTGAATATCAACTGAATTTACTCAAATTCTGCATCTGTAACTGAAAATCATAAAAAAATTCAAAAAGATTTAATTTAATTTCTCCAAAATATCATCAATTTCAGCTCCTTCTACTAAAAATCTTATGAAAATCCAAAGGAATCGAAGTGAATATCAACTAAATTTACTCAAATTCTGCATCTGTAACTAAAAATCATAAAATAATTAAAAAAGATTTAATTTAATTTTACCACAATTTCTCCAATTTCAGCTCCTCCTACAAAAAATCTTAAGAAAATTCAAAGGAATCAAAGTGAATATCAACTATATTATCTCAAATTCTGCACCTTTAAGTAAAAAACATTAAAAAATGCAAAGAAATTTAATTTAATTTCACCAAAATATCATCAATTTCAGCTCCTTCTACTAAAAATCTTATGGAAATTCAAAGGAATCAAAGTGAATATCAACTAAATTTACTCAAATTCTGCACCTTTAACTAAAAATCATTAAAAAATGCAAAGAAATTTAATTTAATTTCGCCAAAATATCATCAATTTCAGCTCCTTCTACAGAAAATCTTAAGAAAATTCAAAAGAATCGAAGTGAATATCAACTAAATTTACTCAAATACTGCACCTTTAACTAAAAATCATTAAAAAATGCAAAGAAATTTAATTTAATTTCACCAAAATATCATCAATTTCAGCTCCTTCTACAAAAAATCTTAAGAAAATTCAAAGGAATCAAAGTGAATATCAACTATATTATCTCAAATTCTGCACCTTTAAGTAAAAAACATTAAAAAATGCAAAGAAATTTAATTTAATTTCTCCAAAATATCATCAATTTCAGCTCCTTCTACAGAAAATCTTAAGAAAATTCAAAGGAATCGAAGTGAATATCAACTAAATTTACTCAAATTCTGCACCTTTAACTAAAAATCATTAAAAAATGCAAAGAAATTTAATTTAATTTCTCAAAAATATCATCAATTTCAGCTCCTTCTACAGAAAATCTTATGAAAATTCAAAGGAATCGAAGTGAATATCAACTGAATTTACTCAAATTCTGCAACTTTAACTAAAAATCATAAAAAAATTCAAAAAGATTTAATTTAATTTCTCCAAAATATCATCAATTTCAGCTCCTTCTACTAAAAATCTTATGAAAATCCAAAGGAATCGAAGTGAATTTCAACTATATTATCTCAAATTCTGCACCTTTAACTAAAAATCATTAAAAAATGCAAAGAAATTTAATTTAATTTCTCAAAAATATCATCAATTTCAGCTCCTCCTACAAAAAATCTTAAGAAAATTCAAAGGAATCGAAGTGAATATCAACTAAATTTACTCAAATTCTGCATCTGTAACTAAAGATCATAAAAAAATTCAGAAAGATATAATTTAATTTTACCAACATTTCTTCATTTTCAGCACCTCCTACAAAAAATCTTAAGAAAATTCAAAGGAATCGAAGTGAATATCAACTAAATTTACTCAAATACTGCACCTTTAACTAAAAATCATTAAAAAATGCAAAGAAATTTAATTTAATTTCTCAAAAATATCATCAATTTCAGCTCCTTCTACAGAAAATCTTAAGAAAATTCAAAGGAATCGAAGTGAATATCAACTAAATTTACTCAAATTCTGCACCTTTAACTAAAAATCATTAAAAAATGCAAAAAGATTTAATTTAATATCACCACAATTTCTCCAATTTCAGCTACTCCTACAAAAAATCTTAAGAAAATTCAAAGGAATCGAAGTGAATATCAACTAAATTTACTCAAATACTGCACCTTTAACTAAAAATCATTAAAAAATGCAAAGAAATTTAATTTAATTTCTCCAAAATATCATCAATTTCAGCTCCTTCTCCTAAAATTCTTATGAAAATCCAAAGGAATCGAAGTGAATATCAACTAAATTTACTCAAATTCTGCATCTGTAACTAAAAATCATAAAATAATTAAAAAAGATTTAATTTAATTTTACCACAATTTCTCCAATTTCAGCTCCTCCTACAAAAAATCTTAAGAAAATTCAAACGAATCAAAGTGAATATCAACTATATTATCTCAAATTCTGCACCTTTAAGTAAAAAACATTAAAAAATGCAAAGAAATTTAATTTAATTTCACCAAAATATCATCAATTTCAGCTCCTCCTACAAAAATCTTAAGAAAATTCAAAGGAATCGAAGTGAATATCAACTAAATTTACTCAAATTCTGCATCTGTAACTAAACATCATAAAAAAATTCAAAAAGATTTAATTTAATATCACCAAAATTTTTTCCATTTCAGCACATCCTACAAAAAATCCTAAGAAAATTCAAAAGAATCGATGTGAATATCAATTAAATTTACTCAAATTCTGCACCTGAAACTAAAAATCATAAAAAAATTCAAAAAGATTTAATTTAATTTCTCCAAAATATCATCAATTTCAGCTCCTTCTACTAAAAATCTTATGAAAATCCAAAGGAATCGAAGTGAATTTCAACTATATTATCTCAAATTCTGCACCTTTAACTAAAAATCATTAAAAAATGCAAAGAAATTTAATTTAATTTCTCAAAAATATCATCAATTTCAGCTCCTCCTACAAAAAATCTTAAGAAAATTCAAAGGAATCGAAGTGAATATCAACTAAATTTACTCAAATTCTGCATCTGTAACTAAAGATCATAAAAAAATTCAGAAAGATTTAATTTAATTTTACCAACATTTCTTCATTTTCAGCACCTCCTACAAAAAATCTTAAGAAAATTCAAAGGAATCGAAGTGAATATCAACTAAATTTACTCAAATACTGCACCTTTAACTAAAAATCATTAAAAAATGCAAAGAAATTTAATTTAATTTCTCAAAAATATCATCAATTTCAGCTCCTTCTACAGAAAATCTTAAGAAAATTCAAAGGAATCGAAGTGAATATCAACTAAATTTACTCAAATTCTGCACCTTTAACTAAAAATCATTAAAAAATGCAAAAAGATTTAATTTAATATCACCACAATTTCTCCAATTTCAGCTACTCCTACAAAAAATCTTAAGAAAATTCAAAGGAATCGAAGTGAATATCAACTAAATTTACTCAAATACTGCACCTTTAACTAAAAATCATTAAAAAATGCAAAGAAATTTAATTTAATTTCTCCAAAATATCATCAATTTCAGCTCCTTCTCCTAAAATTCTTATGAAAATCCAAAGGAATCGAAGTGAATATCAACTAAATTTACTCAAATTCTGCATCTGTAACTAAAAATCATAAAATAATTAAAAAAGATTTAATTTAATTTTACCACAATTTCTCCAATTTCAGCTCCTCCTACAAAAAATCTTAAGAAAATTCAAACGAATCAAAGTGAATATCAACTATATTATCTCAAATTCTGCACCTTTAAGTAAAAAACATTAAAAAATGCAAAGAAGTTTAATTTAATTTCACCAAAATATCATCAATTTCAGCTCCTCCTACAAAAATCTTAAGAAAATTCAAAGGAATCGAAGTGAATATCAACTAAATTTACTCAAATTCTGCATCTGTAACTAAACATCATAAAAAAATTCAAAAAGATTTAATTTAATATCACCAAAATTTTTTCCATTTCAGCACATCCTACAAAAAATCCTAAGAAAATTCAAAAGAATCGATGTGAATATCAATTAAATTTACTCAAATTCTGCATCTGAAACTAAAAAACATTAAAAAATTCAAAGAAATTTAATTTAATTTCTCAAAAATATCATCAATTTCAGCTCCTTCTACAGAAAATCTTATGAAAATTCAAAGGAATCGAAGTGAATATCAACTGAATTTACTCAAATTCTGCAACTTTAACTAAAAATCATTAAAAAATGCAAAAAGATTTAATTTAATATCACCACAATTTCTCCAATTTCAGCTCCTCCTACAAAAAATCTTAAGAAAATTCAAAGGAATCGAAGTGAATATCAACTAAATTTACTCAAATTCTGCACCTTTAACTAAAAATCATTAAAAAATGCAAAGAAATTTAATTTAATTTCTCAAAAATATCATCAATTTCAGCTCCTTCTACAGAAAATCTTAAGAAAATTCAAAGGAATCGAAGTGAATATCAACTGAATTTACTCAAATTCTGCATTCTGTAACTAAAGATCATAAAAAAATTCAGAAAGATTTAATTTAATTTTACCAACATTTCTTCATTTTCAGCACCTCCTACAAAAAATCTTAAGAAAATTCAAAGGAATCGAAGTGAATATCAACTAAATTTACTCAAATACTGCATCTGTAACTAAAAATCATAAAATAATTAAAAAAGATTTAATTTAATTTTACCACAATTTCTCCAATTTCAGCTCCTTCTACAAAAAATCTTAAGAAAATTCAAAGGAATCAAAGTGAATATCAACTATATTATCTCAAATTCTGCACCTTTAAGTAAAAAACATTAAAAAATGCAAAGAAATTTTAATTTAATTTCTCCAAAATATCATCAATTTCAGCTCCTTCTACAGAAAATCTTAAGAAAATTCAAAGGAATCGAAGTGAATATCAACTAAATTTACTCAAATTCTGCACCTTTAACTAAAAATCATTAAAAAATGCAAAGAAATTTAATTTAATTTCTCAAAAATATCATCAATTTTCCAGCTCCTTCTACAGAAAATCTTTAAGAAAATTCAAAGGAATCGAAGTGAATATCAACTGAATTTACTCAAATTCTGCAAATTTAACTAAAAATCATTAAAAAATGCAAAAAGATTTAATTTAATATCACCACAATTTCTCCAATTTCAGCTCCTCCTACAAAAAATCTTAAGAAAATTCAAAGGAATCGAAGTGAATATCAACTAAATTTACTCAAATTCTGCACCTTTAACTAAAAATCATTAAAAAATGCAAAGAAATTTAATTTAATTTCTCAAAAATATCATCAATTTCAGCTCCTCCTACAAAAAATCTTAAGAAAATTCAAAGGAATCGAAGTGAATATCAACTAAATTTACTCAAATTCTGCATCTGTAACTAAAGATCATAAAAAAATTCAGAAAGATTTAATTTAATTTTACCAACATTTCTTCATTTTCAGCACCTCCTACAAAAAATCTTAAGAAAATTCAAAGGAATCGAAGTGAATATCAACTAAATTTACTCAAATACTGCACCTTTAACTAAAAATCATTAAAAAATGCAAAGAAATTTAATTTAATTTCTCAAAAATATCATCAATTTCAGCTCCTTCTACAGAAAATCTTAAGAAAATTCAAAGGAATCGAAGTGAATATCAACTAAATTTACTCAAATTCTGCACCTTTAACTAAAAATCATTAAAAAATGCAAAAAGATTTAATTTAATATCACCACAATTTCTCCAATTTCAGCTACTCCTACAAAAAATCTTAAGAAAATTCAAAGGAATCGAAGTGAATATCAACTAAATTTACTCAAATACTGCACCTTTAACTAAAAATCATTAAAAAATGCAAAGAAATTTAATTTAATTTCTCCAAAATATCATCAATTTCAGCTCCTTCTCCTAAAATTCTTATGAAAATCCAAAGGAATCGAAGTGAATATCAACTAAATTTACTCAAATTCTGCATCTGTAACTAAAAATCATAAAATAATTAAAAAATATTTAATTTAATTTTACCACAATTTCTCCAATTTCAGCTCCTCCTACAAAAAATCTTAAGAAAATTCAAACGAATCAAAGTGAATATCAACTATATTATCTCAAATTCTGCACCTTTAAGTAAAAAACATTAAAAAATGCAAAGAAATTTAATTTAATTTCACCAAAATATCATCAATTTCAGCTCCTCCTACAAAAATCTTAAGAAAATTCAAAGGAATCGAAGTGAATATCAACTAAATTTACTCAAATTCTGCATCTGTAACTAAACATCATAAAAAAATTCAAAAAGATTTAATTTAATATCACCAAAATTTTTTCCATTTCAGCACATCCTACAAAAAATCCTAAGAAAATTCAAAAGAATCGATGTGAATATCAATTAAATTTACTCAAATTCTGCATCTGAAACTAAAAAACATTAAAAAATTCAAAGAAATTTAATTTAATTTCTCAAAAATATCATCAATTTCAGCTCCTTCTACAGAAAATCTTATGAAAATTCAAAGGAATCGAAGTGAATATCAACTGAATTTACTCAAATTCTGCAACTTTAACTAAAAATCATTAAAAAATGCAAAAAGATTTAATTTAATATCACCACAATTTCTCCAATTTCAGCTCCTCCTACAAAAAATCTTAAGAAAATTCAAAGGAATCGAAGTGAATATCAACTAAATTTACTCAAATTCTGCACCTTTAACTAAAAATCATTAAAAAATGCAAAGAAATTTAATTTAATTTCTCAAAAATATCATCAATTTCAGCTCCTTCTACAGAAAATCTTAAGAAAATTCAAAGGAATCGAAGTGAATATCAACTGAATTTACTCAAATTCTGCATCTGTAACTAAAGATCATAAAAAAATTCAGAAAGATTTAATTTAATTTTACCAACATTTCTTCATTTTCAGCACCTCCTACAAAAAATCTTAAGAAAATTCAAAGGAATCGAAGTGAATATCAACTAAATTTACTCAAATACTGCATCTGTAACTAAAAATCATAAAATAATTAAAAAAGATTTAATTTAATTTTACCACAATTTCTCCAATTTCAGCTCCTTCTACAAAAAATCTTAAGAAAATTCAAAGGAATCAAAGTGAATATCAACTATATTATCTCAAATTCTGCACCTTTAAGTAAAAAACATTAAAAAATGCAAAGAAATTTAATTTAATTTCTCCAAAATATCATCAATTTCAGCTCCTTCTACAGAAAATCTTAAGAAAATTCAAAGGAATCGAAGTGAATATCAACTAAATTTACTCAAATTCTGCACCTTTAACTAAAAATCATTAAAAAATGCAAAGAAATTTAATTTAATTTCTCAAAAATATCATCAATTTCAGCTCCTTCTACAGAAAATCTTAAGAAAATTCAAAGGAATCGAAGTGAATATCAACTAAATTTACTCAAATTCTGCATCTGTAACTAAAGATCATAAAAAAATTCAGAAAGATTTAATTTAATTTTACCAACATTTCTTCATTTTCAGCACCTCCTACAAAAAATCTTAAGAAAATTCAAAGGAATCGAAGTGAATATCAACTAAATTTACTCAAATACTGCACCTTTAACTAAAAATCATTAAAAAATGCAAAGAAATTTAATTTAATTTCTCAAAAATATCATCAATTTCAGCTCCTTCTACAGAAAATCTTAAGAAAATTCAAAGGAATCGAAGTGAATATCAACTAAATTTACTCAAATTCTGCACCTTTAACTAAAAATCATTAAAAAATGCAAAAAGATTTAATTTAATATCACCACAATTTCTCCAATTTCAGCTACTCCTACAAAAAATCTTAAGAAAATTCAAAGGAATCGAAGTGAATATCAACTAAATTTACTCAAATACTGCACCTTTAACTAAAAATCATTAAAAAATGCAAAGAAATTTAATTTAATTTCTCAAAAATATCATCAATTTCAGCTCCTCCTACAAAAAATCTTAAGAAAATTCAAAGGAATCGAAGTGAATATCAACTAAATTTACTCAAATTCTGCATCTGTAACTAAAGATCATAAAAAAATTCAGAAAGATTTAATTTAATTTTACCAACATTTCTTCATTTTCAGCACCTCCTACAAAAAATCTTAAGAAAATTCAAAGGAATCGAAGTGAATATCAACTAAATTTACTCAAATACTGCACCTTTAACTAAAAATCATTAAAAAATGCAAAGAAATTTAATTTAATTTCTCAAAAATATCATCAATTTCAGCTCCTTCTACAGAAAATCTTAAGAAAATTCAAAGGAATCGAAGTGAATATCAACTAAATTTACTCAAATTCTGCACCTTTAACTAAAAATCATTAAAAAATGCAAAAAGATTTAATTTAATATCACCACAATTTCTCCAATTTCAGCTACTCCTACAAAAAATCTTAAGAAAATTCAAAGGAATCGAAGTGAATATCAACTAAATTTACTCAAATACTGCACCTTTAACTAAAAATCATTAAAAAATGCAAAGAAATTTAATTTAATTTCTCCAAAATATCATCAATTTCAGCTCCTTCTCCTAAAATTCTTATGAAAATCCAAAGGAATCGAAGTGAATATCAACTAAATTTACTCAAATTCTGCATCTGTAACTAAAAATCATAAAATAATTAAAAAATATTTAATTTAATTTTACCACAATTTCTCCAATTTAAGCTCCTCCTACAAAAAATCTTAAGAAAATTCAAACGAATCAAAGTGAATATCAACTATATTATCTCAAATTCTGCACCTTTAAGTAAAAAACATTAAAAAATGCAAAGAAATTTAATTTAATTTCACCAAAATATCATCAATTTCAGCTCCTCCTACAAAAATCTTAAGAAAATTCAAAGGAATCGAAGTGAATATCAACTAAATTTAGTCAAATTCTGCATCTGTAACTAAACATCATAAAAAAATTCAAAAAGATTTAATTTAATATCACCAAAATTTTTTCCATTTCAGCACATCCTACAAAAAATCCTAAGAATATTCAAAAGAATCGATGTGAATATCAATTAAATTTACTCAAATTCTGCATCTGAAACTAAAAATCATAAAAAAATTCAAAAAGATTTAATTTAATTTCTCCAAAATATCATCAATTTCAGCTCCTTCTACTAAAAATCTTATGAAAATCCAAAGGAATCGAAGTGAATTTCAACTATATTATCTCAAATTCTGCACCTTTAACTAAAAATCATTAAAAAATGCAATGAAATTTAATTTAATTTCACCAAAATATCATCAATTTCAACTCCTTCTACTAAAAATCTTAAGAAAATTCAAAGGAATCGAAGTGAATATCAACTAAATTTACTCAAATTCTGCATCTGTAACTGAAAATCATAAAAAAATTCAAAAAGATTTAATTTAATTTCTCCAAAATATCATCAATTTCAGCTCCTTCTACTAAAAATCTTATGAAAATCCAAAGGAATCGAAGTGAATATCAACTAAATTTACTCAAATTCTGCATCTGTAACTAAAAATCATAAAAAAATTCAAAAAGATTTAATTTAATTTCTCCAAAATATCATCAATTTCAGCTCCTTCTACTAAAAATCTTATGAAAATCCAAAGGAATCGAAGTGAATATCAACTAAATTTACTCAAATTCTGCATCTGTAACTAAAAATCATAAAATAATTCAAAAAGATTTAATTTAATTTTACCACAGTTTCTCCAATTTCAGCTCCTCCTACAAAAAATCTTAAGAAAATTCAAAGGAATCAAAGTGAATATCAACTACATTTACTCAAATTCTGCACCTTTAACTAAAAATCATTAAAAAATGCAAAGAAATTTAATTTAATTTCTCCAAAATATCATCAATTTCAGCTCCTTCTACAGAAAATCTTAAGAAAATTCAAAGGAATCGAAGTGAATATCAACTAAATTTACTCAAATACTGCACCTTTAACTAAAAATCATTAAAAAATGCAAAGAAATTTAATTTAATTTCACCAAAATATCATCAATTTCAGCTCCTTCTACAAAAAATCTTAAGAAAATTCAAAGGAATCGAGGTGAATATCAACTAAATTTACTCAAATTCTGCATCTGTAACTAAAAATCATAAAATAATTCAAAAAGATTTAATTTAATTTTACCACAGTTTCTCCAATTTCAGCTCCTCCTACAAAAAAATCTTAAGAAAATTCAAAGGAATCAAAGTGAATATCAACTAAATTTACTCAAATTCTGCACCTTTAACTAAAAATCATTAAAAAATGCAAAGAAATTTAATTTAATTTCTCCAAAATATCATCAATTTCAGCTCCTTCTACAGAAAATCTTAAGAAAATTCAAAGGAATCGAAGTGAATATCAACTAAATTTACTCAAATTCTGCACCTTTAACTAAAAATCATTAAAAAATGCAAAGAAATTTAATTTAATTTCTCCAAAATATCATCAATTTCAGCTCCTCCTACAAAAAATCTTAAGAAAATCCAAAGGAATCGAAGTGAATATCAACTAAATTTACTCAAATTCTGCACCTTTAACTAAAAATCATTAAAAAATGCAAAAAGATTTAATTTAATATCACCACAATTTCTCCAATTTCAGCTCCTCCTACAAAAAATCTTAAGAAAATTCAAAGGAATCGAAGTGAATATCAACTAAATTTACTCAAATACTGCACCTTTAACTAAAAATCATTAAAAAATGCAAAGAAATTTAATTTAATTTCTCCAAAATATCATCAATTTCAGCTCCTTCTCCTAAAATTCTTATGAAAATCCAAAGGAATCGAAGTGAATATCAACTAAATTTACTCAAATTCTGCATCTGTAACTAAAAATCATAAAATAATTAAAAAAGATTTAATTTAATTTTACCACAATTTCTCTAATTTCAGCTCCTCCTACAAAAAATCTTAAGAAAATTCAAAGGAATCAAAGTGAATATCAACTATATTATCTCAAATTCTGCACCTTTAAGTAAAAAACATTAAAAAATGCAAAGAAATTTAATTTAATTTCACCAAAATATCATCAATTTCAGCTCCTTCTACTAAAAATCTTATGGAAATTCAAAGGAATCAAAGTGAATATCAACTAAATTTACTCAAATTCTGCACCTTTAACTAAAAATCATTAAAAAATGCAAAGAAATTTAATTTAATTTCTCCAAAATATCATCAATTTCAGCTCCTTCTACAGAAAATCTTAAGAAAATTCAAAGGAATCGAAGTGAATATCAACTAAGTTTACTCAAATTCTGCACCTTTAACAAAAAATCATTAAAAAATGCAAAGAAATTTAATTTAATTTCTCAAAAATATCATCAATTTCAGCTCCTTCTACAGAAAATCTTATGAAAATTCAAAGGAATCGAAGTGAATATCAACTGAATTTACTCAAATTCTGCAACTTTAACTAAAAATCATTAAAAAATGCAAAAAGATTTAATTTAATATCACCACAATTTCTCCAATTTCAGCTCCTCCTACAAAAAATCTTAAGATAATTCAAAGGAATCGAAGTGAATATCAACTAAATTTACTCAAATTCTGCACCTTTAACTAAAAATCATTAAAAAATGCAAAGAAATTTAATTTAATTTCTCAAAAATATCATCAATTTCAGCTCCTCCTACAAAAAATCTTAAGAAAATCCAAAGGAATCGAAGTGAATATCAACTAAATTTACTCAAATTCTGCATCTGTAACTAAAAATCATAAAATAATTAAAAAAGATTTAATTTAATTTTACCACAATTTCTCCAATTTCAGCTCCTCCTACAAAAAATCTTAAGAAAATTCAAAGGAATCAAAGTGAATATCAACTATATTATCTCAAATTCTGCACCTTTAAGTAAAAAACATTAAAAAATGCAAAGAAATTTAATTTAATTTCACCAAAATATCATCAATTTCAGCTCCTTCTACTAAAAATCTTATGGAAATTCAAAGGAATCAAAGTGAATATCAACTAAATTTACTCAAATTCTGCACCTTTAACTAAAAATCATTAAAAAATGCAAAGAAATTTAATTTAATTTCGCCAAAATATCATCAATTTCAGCTCCTTCTACAGAAAATCTTAAGAAAATTCAAAGGAATCGAAGTGAATATCAACTAAATTTACTCAAATACTGCACCTTTAACTAAAAATCATTAAAAAATGCAAAGAAATTTAATTTAATTTCACCAAAATATCATCAATTTCAGCTCCTTCTACAAAAAATCTTAAGAAAATTCAAAGGAATCAAAGTGAATATCAACTATATTATCTCAAATTCTGCACCTTTAAGTAAAAAACATTAAAAAATGCAAAGAAATTTAATTTAATTTCTCCAAAATATCATCAATTTCAGCTCCCTCTACAGAAAATCTTAAGAAAATTCAAAGGAATCGAAGTGAATATCAACTAAATTTACTCAAATTCTGCACCTTTAACTAAAAATCATTAAAAAATGCAAAGAAATTTAATTTAATTTCTCAAAAATATCATCAATTTCAGCTCCTTCTACAGAAAATCTTAAGAAAATTCGAAGGAATCGAAGTGAATATCAACTGAATTTACTCAAATTCTGCAACTTTAACTAAAAATCATTAAAAAATGCAAAAAGATTTAATTTAATATCACCACAATTTCTCCAATTTCAGCTCCTCCTACAAAAAATCTTAAGATAATTCAAAGGAATCGAAGTGAATATCAACTAAATTTACTCAAATTCTGCACCTTTAACTAAAAATCATTAAAAAATGCAAAGAAATTTAATTTAATTTCTCAAAAATATCATCAATTTCAGCTCCTCCTACAAAAAATCTTAAGAAAATTCAAAGGAATCGAAGTGAATATCAACTAAATTTACTCAAATTCTGCATCTGTAACTAAAGATCATAAAAAAATTCAGAAAGATTTAATTTAATTTTACCAACATTTCTTCATTTTCAGCACCTCCTACAAAAAATCTTAAGAAAATTCAAAGGAATCGAAGTGAATATCAACTAAATTTACTCAAATACTGCACCTTTAACTAAAAATCATTAAAAAATGCAAAGAAATTTAATTTAATTTCTCAAAAATATCATCAATTTCAGCTCCTTCTACAGAAAATCTTAAGAAAATTCAAAGGAATCGAAGTGAATATCAACTAAATTTACTCAAATTCTGCACCTTTAACTAAAAATCATTAAAAAATGCAAAAAGATTTAATTTAATATCACCACAATTTCTCCAATTTCAGCTACTCCTACAAAAAATCTTAAGAAAATTCAAAGGAATCGAAGTGAATATCAACTAAATTTACTCAAATACTGCACCTTTAACTAAAAATCATTAAAAAATGCAAAGAAATTTAATTTAATTTCTCCAAAATATCATCAATTTCAGCTCCTTCTCCTAAAATTCTTATGAAAATCCAAAGGAATCGAAGTGAATATCAACTAAATTTACTCAAATTCTGCATCTGTAACTAAAAATCATAAAATAATTAAAAAAGATTTAATTTAATTTTACCACAATTTCTCCAATTTCAGCTCCTCCTACAAAAAATCTTAAGAAAATTCAAACGAATCAAAGTGAATATCAACTATATTATCTCAAATTCTGCACCTTTAAGTAAAAAACTGCAATGTAAAACTGCAAACTGTATAAAAACTGCACTGTATAAATGCAAAGAAATTTAATTTAATTTCACCAAAATATCATCAATTTCAGCTCCTCCTACAAAAATCTTAAGAAAATTCAAAGGAATCGAAGTGAATATCAACTAAATTTAGTCAAATTCTGCATCTGTAACTAAACATCATAAAAAAATTCAAAAAGATTTAATTTAATATCACCAAAATTTTTTCCATTTCAGCACATCCTACAAAAAATCCTAAGAATATTCAAAAGAATCGATGTGAATATCAATTAAATTTACTCAAATTCTGCATCTGAAACTAAAAATCATAAAAAAATTCAAAAAGATTTAATTTAATTTCTCCAAAATATCATCAATTTCAGCTCCTTCTACTAAAAATCTTATGAAAATCCAAAGGAAACGAAGTGAATTTCAACTATATTATCTCAAATTCTGCACCTTTAACTAAAAATCATTAAAAAATGCAATGAAATTTAATTTAATTTCACCAAAATATCATCAATTTCAACTCCTTCTACTAAAAATCTTAAGAAAATTCAAAGGAATCGAAGTGAATATCAACTAAATTTACTCAAATTCTGCATCTGCAACTGAAAATCATAAAAAAATTCAAAAAGATTTAATTTAATTTCTCCAAAATATCATCAATTTCAGCTCCTTCTACTAAAAATCTTATGAAAATCCAAAGGAATCGAAGTGAATATCAACTAAATTTACTCAAATTCTGCATCTGTAACTAAAAATCATAAAAAAATTCAAAAAGATTTAATTTAATTTCTCCAAAATATCATCAATTTCAGCTCCTTCTCCTAAAATTCTTATGAAAATCCAAAGGAATCGAAGTGAATATCAACTAAATTTACTCAAATTCTGCATCTGTAACTAAAAATCATAAAATAATTAAAAAAGATTTAATTTAATTTTACCACAATTTCTCCAATTTCAGCTCCTCCTACAAAAAATCTTAAGAAAATTCAAAGGAATCAAAGTGAATATCAACTATATTATCTCAAATTCTGCACCTTTAAGTAAAAATCATTAAAAAATGCAAAGAAATTTAATTTAATTTCTCCAAAATATCATCAATTTCAGCTCCTTCTACAGAAAATCTTAAGAAAATTCAAAGGAATCGAAGTGAATATCAACTAAATTTACTCAAATACTGCACCTTTAACTAAAAATCATTAAAAAATGCAAAAAGATTTAATTTAATATCACCACAATTTCTCCAATTTCAGCTCCTCCTACAAAAAATCTTAAGAAAATTCAAAGGAATCAAAGTGAATATCAACTATATTATCTCAAATTCTGCACCTTTAAGTAAAAATCATTAAAAAATGCAAAAAGATTTAATTTAATATCACCACAGTTTCTCCAATTTCAGCTCCTCCTACAAAAAATCTTAAGAAAATTCAAAGGAATCAAAGTGAATATCAACTAAATTTACTCAAATTCTGCACCTTTAACTAAAAATCATTAAAAAATGCAAAGAAATTTAATTTAATTTCTCCAAAATATCATCAATTTCAGCTCCTTCTACAGAAAATCTTAAGAAAATTCAAAGGAATCGAAGTGAATATCAACTAAATTTACTCAAATACTGCACCTTTAACTAAAAATCATTAAAAAATGCAAAGAAATTTAATTTAATTTCACCAAAATATCATCAATTTCAGCTCCTTCTACAAAAAATCTTAAGAAAATTCAAAGGAATCGAGGTGAATATCAACTAAATTTACTCAAATTCTGCATCTGTAACTAAAAATCATAAAATAATTCAAAAAGATTTAATTTAATTTTACCACAGTTTCTCCAATTTCAGCTCCTCCTACAAAAAATCTTAAGAAAATTCAAAGGAATCAAAGTGAATATCAACTAAATTTACTCAAATTCTGCACCTTTAACTAAAAATCATTAAAAAATGCAAAGAAATTTAATTTAATTTCTCCAAAATATCATCAATTTCTGCTCCTTCTACTTAAAATCTTATGGAAATTCAAAGGAATCAAAGTGAATATCAACTAAATTTACTCAAATTCTGCACCTTTAACTAAAAATCATTAAAAAATGCAAAGAAATTTAATTTAATTTCTCCAAAATATCATCAATTTCAGCTCCTTCTACAGAAAATCTTAAGAAAATTCAAAGGAATCGAAGTGAATATCAACTAAATTTACTCAAATACTGCACCTTTAACTAAAAATCATTAAAAAATGCAAAGAAATTTAATTTAATTTCTCAAAAATATCATCAATTTCAGCTCCTTCTGCAGAAAATCTTAAGAAAATTCAAAGGAATCGAAGTGAATATCAACTAAATTTACTCAAATTCTGCACCTTTAACTAAAAATCATTAAAAAATGCAAAAAGATTTAATTTAATATCACCACAATTTCTCCAATTTCAGCTCCTCCTACAAAAAATCTTAAGAAAATTCAAAGGAATCGAAGTGAATATCAACTAAATTTACTCAAATACTGCACCTTTAACTAAAAATCATTAAAAAATGCAAAGAAATTTAATTTAATTTCTCCAAAATATCATCAATTTCAGCTCCTTCTCCTAAAATTCTTATGAAAATCCAAAGGAATCGAAGTGAATATCAACTAAATTTACTCAAATTCTGCATCTGTAACTAAAAATCATAAAATAATTAAAAAAGATTTAATTTAATTTTACCACAATTTCTCCAATTTCAGCTCCTCCTACAAAAAATCTTAAGAAAATTCAAAGGAATCAAAGTGAATATCAACTATATTATCTCAAATTCTGCACCTTTAAGTAAAAAACATTAAAAAATGCAAAGAAATTTAATTTAATTTCACCAAAATATCATCAATTTCAGCTCCTTCTACTAAAAATCTTATGGAAATTCAAAGGAATCAAAGTGAATATCAACTAAATTTACTCAAATTCTGCACCTTTAACTAAAAATCATTAAAAAATGCAAAGAAATTTAATTTAATTTCTCCAAAATATCATCAATTTCAGCTCCTTCTACAGAAAATCTTAAGAAAATTCAAAGGAATCGAAGTGAATATCAACTAAATTTACTCAAATACTGCACCTTTAACTAAAAATCATTAAAAAATGCAAAGAAATTTAATTTAATTTCTCAAAAATATCATCAATTTCAGCTCCTTCTACAAAAAATCTTAAGAAAATTCAAAGGAATCGAAGTGAATATCAACTAAATTTACTCAAATTCTGCATCTGTAACTAAAGATCATAAAAAAATTCAGAAATATTTAATTTAATTTTACCAACATTTCTTCATTTTCAGCACCTCCTACAAAAAATCTTAAGAAAATCCAAAGGAATCGAAGTGAATATCAACTAAATTTACTCAAATTCTGCACCTTTAACTAAAAATCATTAAAAAATGCAAAAAGATTTAATTTAATATCACCACAATTTCTCCAATTTCAGCTCCTCCTACAAAAAATCTTAAGAAAATTCAAAGGAATCGAAGTGAATATCAACTAAATTTACTCAAATTCTGCACCTTTAACTAAAAATCATTAAAAAATGCAAAGAAATTTAATTTAATTTCTCAAAAATATCATCAATTTCAGCTCCTCCTACAAAAAATCTTAAGAAAATTCAAAGGAATCGAAGTGAATATCAACTAAATTTACTCAAATTCTGCATCTGTAACTAAAGATCATAAAAAAATTCAGAAAGATTTAATTTAATTTTACCAACATTTCTTCATTTTCAGCACCTCCTACAAAAAATCTTAAGAAAATTCAAAAGAATCGAAGTGAATATCAACTAAATTTACTCAAATTCTGCATCTGTAACTAAAAATCATAAAAAAATTCAAAAAGATTTAATTTAATTTCTCCAAAATATCATCAATTTCAGCTCCTTCTACAAAAAATCTTAAGAAAATTCAAAGGAATCGAAGTGAATATCAACTAAATTTACTCAAATTCTGCACCTTTAACTAAAAATCATTAAAAAATGCAAAGAAATTTAATTTAATTTCTCAAAAATATCATCAATTTCAGCTCCTCCTACAAAAAATCTTAAGAAAATTCAAAGGAATCGAAGTGAATATCAACTAAATTTACTCAAATTCTGCACCTTTAACTAAAAATCATTAAAAAATGCAAAGAAATTTAATTTAATTTCTCCAAAATATCATCAATTTCAGCTCCTTCTACAGAAAATCTTAAGAAAATTCAAAGGAATCGAAGTGAATATCAACTAAATTTACTCAAATACTGCACCTTTAACTAAAAATCATTAAAAAATGCAAAGAAATTTAATTTAATTTCACCAAAATATCATCAATTTCAGCTCCTTCTACAAAAAATCTTAAGAAAATTCAAAGGAATCGAGGTGAATATCAACTAAATTTACTCAAATTCTGCATCTGTAACTAAAAATCATAAAATAATTCAAAAAGATTTAATTTAATTTTACCACAGTTTCTCCAATTTCAGCTCCTCCTACAAAAAATCTTAAGAAAATTCAAAGGAATCGAAGTGAATATCAACTAAATTTACTCAAATACTGCACCTTTAACTAAAAATCATTAAAAAATGCAAAGAAATTTAATTTAATTTCTCCAAAATATCATCAATTTCAGCTCCTTCTCCTAAAATTCTTATGAAAATCCAAAGGAATCGAAGTGAATATCAACTAAATTTACTCAAATTCTGCATCTGTAACTAAAAATCATAAAATAATTAAAAAAGATTTAATTTAATTTTACCACAATTTCTCCAATTTCAGCTCCTCCTACAAAAAATCTTAAGAAAATTAAAAGGAATCAAAGTGAATATCAACTATATTATCTCAAATTCTGCACCTTTAAGTAAAAAACATTAAAAAATGCAAAGAAATTTAATTTAATTTCACCAAAATATCATCAATTTCAGCTCCTTCTACTAAAAATCTTATGGAAATTCAAAGGAATCAAAGTGAATATCAACTAAATTTACTCAAATTCTGCACCTTTAACTAAAAATCATTAAAAAATGCAAAGAAATTTAATTTAATTTCTCCAAAATATCATCAATTTCAGCTCCTTCTACAGAAAATCTTAAGAAAATTCAAAGGAATCGAAGTGAATATCAACTAAATTTACTCAAATACTGCACCTTTAACTAAAAATCATTAAAAAATGCAAAGAAATTTAATTTAATTTCTCAAAAATATCATCAATTTCAGCTCCTTCTACTAAAAATCTTATGAAAATCCAAAGGAATCGAAGTGAATATCAACTAAATTTACTCAAATACTGCACCTTTAACTAAAAATCATTAAAAAATGCAAAGAAATTTAATTTAATTTCACCAAAATATCATCAATTTCAGCTCCTTCTACTAAAAATCTTATGGAAATCCAAAGGAATCAAAGTGAATATCAACTATATTTACTCAAATTCTGCACCTTTAAGTAAAAAACATTAAAAAATGCAAAGAAATTTAATTTAATTTCACCAAAATATCATCAATTTCAGCTCCTTCTACTAAAAATCTTATGGAAATCCAAAGGAATCGAAGTGAATATCAACTAAATTTACTCAAATTCTGCATCTGTAACTAAAAATCATAAAAAAATTCAAAAAGATTTGATTTATATCACCAACATTTCTTCATTTTCAGCACCTCCTACAAAAAATCTTAAGAAAATCCAAAGGAATCGAAGTGAATATCAACTATATTATCTCAAATTCTGCACCTTTAAGTAAAAAACATTAAAAAATGCAAAGAAATTTAATTTAATTTCACCAAAATATCATCAATTTCAGCTCCTTCTACTAAAAATCTTATGGAAATTCAAAGGAATCAAAGTGAATATCAACTAAATTTACTCAAATTCTGCACCTTTAACTAAAAATCATTAAAAAATGCAAAGAAATTTAATTTAATTTCTCAAAAATATCATCAATTTCAGCTCCTACTACAAAAAATCTTAAGAAAATTCAAAGGAATCGAAGTGAATATCAACTAAATTTACTCAAATTCTGCATCTGTAACTAAAGATCATAAAAAAATTCAGAAAGATTTAATTTAATTTTACCAACATTTCTTCATTTTCAGCACCTCCTACAAAAAATCTTAAGAAAATCCAAAGGAATCGAAGTGAATATCAACTAAATTTACTCAAATTCTGCACCTTTAACTAAAAATCATTAAAAAATGCAAAAAGATTTAATTTAATATCACCACAATTTCTCCAATTTCAGCTCCTCCTACAAAAAATCTTAAGAAAATTCAAAGGAATCGAAGTGAATATCAACTAAATTTACTCAAATTCTGCACCTTTAACTAAAAATCATTAAAAAATGCAAAGAAATTTAATTTAATTTCTCAAAAATATCATCAATTTCAGCTCCTCCTACAAAAAATCTTAAGAAAATTCAAAGGAATCGAAGTGAATATCAACTAAATTTACTCAAATTCTGCATCTGTAACTAAAGATCATAAAAAAATTCAGAAAGATTTAATTTAATTTTACCAACATTTCTTCATTTTCAGCACCTCCTACAAAAAATCTTAAGAAAATCCAAAGGAATCGAAGTGAATATCAACTAAATTTACTCAAATTCTGCACCTTTAACTAAAAATCATTAAAAAATGCAAAAAGATTTAATTTAATATCACCACAATTTCTCCAATTTCAGCTCCTCCTACAAAAAATCTTAAGAAAATTCAAAGGAATCGAAGTGAATATCAACTAAATTTACTCAAATTCTGCACCTTTAACTAAAAATCATTAAAAAATGCAAAGAAATTTAATTTAATTTCTCAAAAATATCATCAATTTCAGCTCTTCCTACAAAAAATCTTAAGAAAATTCAAAGGAATCGAAGTGAATATCAACTAAATTTACTCAAATTCTGCACCTTTAACTAAAAATCATTAAAAAATGCAAAGAAATTTAATTTAATTTCTCCAAAGTATCATCAATTTCAGCTCCTTCTACAGAAAATCTTAAGAAAATTCAAAGGAATCGAAGTGAATATCAACTAAATTTACTCAAATACTGCACCTTTAACTAAAAATCATTAAAAAATGCAAAGAAATTTAATTTAATTTCACCAAAATATCATCAATTTCAGCTCCTTCTACAAAAAATCTTAAGAAAATTCAAAGGAATCGAGGTGAATATCAACTAAATTTACTCAAATTCTGCATCTGTAACTAAAAATCATAAAATAATTCAAAAAGATTTAATTTAATTTTACCACAGTTTCTCCAATTTCAGCTCCTCCTACAAAAAATCTTAAGAAAATTCAAAGGAATCAAAGTGAATATCAACTAAATTTACTCAAATTCTGCACCTTTAACTAAAAATCATTAAAAAATGCAAAGAAATTTAATTTAATTTCTCCAAAATATCATCAATTTCAGCTCCTTCTACTTAAAATCTTATGTAAATTCAAAGGAATCAAAGTGAATATCAAATAAATTTACTCAAATTCTGCACCTTTAACTAAAAATCATTAAAAAATGCAAAGAAATTTAATTTAATTTCTCCAAAATATCATCAATTTCAGCTCCTTCTACAGAAAATCTTAAGAAAATTCAAAGGAATCGAAGTGAATATCAACTAAATTTACTCAAATACTGCACCTTTAACTAAAAATCATTAAAAAATGCAAAGAAATTTAATTTAATTTCTCAAAAATATCATCAATTTCAGCTCCTTCTGCAGAAAATCTTAAGAAAATTCAAAGGAATCGAAGTGAATATCAACTAAATTTACTCAAATTCTGCACCTTTAACTAAAAATCATTAAAAAATGCAAAAAGATTTAATTTAATATCACCACAATTTCTCCAATTTCAGCTCCTCCTACAAAAAATCTTAAGAAAATTCAAAGGAATCGAAGTGAATATCAACTAAATTTACTCAAATACTGCACCTTTAACTAAAAATCATTAAAAAATGCAAAGAAATTTAATTTAATTTCTCCAAAATATCATCAATTTCAGCTCCTTCTCCTAAAATTCTTATGAAAATCCAAAGGAATCGAAGTGAATATCAACTAAATTTACTCAAATTCTGCATCTGTAACTAAAAATCATAAAATAATTAAAAAAGATTTAATTTAATTTTACCACAATTTCTCCAATTTCAGCTCCTCCTACAAAAAATCTTAAGAAAATTAAAAGGAATCAAAGTGAATATCAACTATATTATCTCAAATTCTGCACCTTTAAGTAAAAAACATTAAAAAATGCAAAGAAATTTAATTTAATTTCACCAAAATATCATCAATTTCAGCTCCTTCTACTAAAAATCTTATGGAAATTCAAAGGAATCAAAGTGAATATCAACTAAATTTACTCAAATTCTGCACCTTTAACTAAAAATCATTAAAAAATGCAAAGAAATTTAATTTAATTTCTCCAAAATATCATCAATTTCAGCTCCTTCTACAGAAAATCTTAAGAAAATTCAAAGGAATCGAAGTGAATATCAACTAAATTTACTCAAATACTGCACCTTTAACTAAAAATCATTAAAAAATGCAAAGAAATTTAATTTAATTTCTCAAAAATATCATCAATTTCAGCTCCTTCTACTAAAAATCTTATGAAAATCCAAAGGAATCGAAGTGAATATCAACTAAATTTACTCAAATACTGCACCTTTAACTAAAAATCATTAAAAAATGCAAAGAAATTTAATTTAATTTCACCAAAATATCATCAATTTCAGCTCCTTCTACTAAAAATCTTATGGAAATCCAAAGGAATCAAAGTGAATATCAACTATATTTACTCAAATTCTGCATCTGTAACTAAAGATCATAAAAAAATTCAGAAAGATTTAATTTAATTTTACCAACATTTCTTCATTTTCAGCACCTCCTACTAAAAATCTTAAGAAAATTCAAAAGAATCGAAGTGAATATCAACTAAATTTACTCAAATTCTGCATCTGTAACTAAAAATCATAAAAAAATTCAAAAAGATTTAATTTAATTTCTCCAAAATATCATCAATTTCAGCTCCTTCTACTAAAAATCTTATGAAAATCCAAAGGAATCGAAGTGAATATCAACTAAATTTACTCAAATTCTGCATCTGTAACTAAAAATCATAAAAAAATTCAAAAAGATTTAATTTAATTTTACCACAATTTCTCCAATTTCAGCTCCTCCTACAAAAAATCTTAAGAAAATTCAAAGGAATCAAAGTGAATATCAACTATATTATCTCAAATTCTGCACCTTTAAGTAAAAAACATTAAAAAATGCAAAGAAATTTAATTTAATTTCACCAAAATATCATCAATTTCAGCTCCTTCTACAAAAAATCTTAAGAAAATTCAAAGGAATCGAAGTGAATATCAACTAAATTTACTCAAATTCTGCACCTTTAACTAAAAATCATTAAAAAATGCAAAGAAATTTAATTTAATTTCTCAAAAATATCATCAATTTCAGCTCCTCCTACAAAAAATCTTAAGAAAATTCAAAGGAATCGAAGTGAATATCAACTAAATTTACTCAAATTCTGCATCTGTAACTAAAGATCATAAAAAAATTCAGAAAGATTTAATTTAATTTTACCAACATTTCTTCATTTTCAGCACCTCCTACTAAAAATCTTAAGAAAATTCAAAAGAATCGAAGTGAATATCAACTAAATTTACTCAAATTCTGCATCTGTAACTAAAAATCATAAAAAAATTCAAAAAGATTTAATTTAATTTCTCCAAAATATCATCAATTTCAGCTCCTTCTACTAAAAATCTTATGAAAATCCAAAGGAATCGAAGTGAATATCAACTAAATTTACTCAAATTCTGCATCTGTAACTAAAAATCATAAAAAAATTCAAAAAGATTTAATTTAATTTTACCAACATTTCTTCATTTTCAGCACCTCCTACTAAAAATCTTAAGAAAATTCAAAAGAATCGAAGTGAATATCAACTAAATTTACTCAAATTCTGCATCTGTAACTAAAAATCATAAAAAAATTCAAAAAGATTTAATTTAATTTCTCCAAAATATCATCAATTTCAGCTCCTTCTACTAAAAATCTTATGGAAATCCAAAGGAATCAAAGTGAATATCAACTATATTTACTCAAATTCTGCACCTTTAAGTAAAAAACATTAAAAAATGCAAAGAAATTTAATTTAATTTCACCAAAATATCATCAATTTCAGCTCCTTCTACTAAAAATCTTATGGAAATCCAAAGGAATCGAAGTGAATATCAACTAAATTTACTCAAATTCTGCATCTGTAACTAAAAATCATAAAAAAATTCAAAAAGATTTGATTTATATCACCAACATTTCTTCATTTTCAGCACCTCCTACAAAAAATCTTAAGAAAATCCAAAGGAATCGAAGTGAATATCAACTATATTATCTCAAATTCTGCACCTTTAAGTAAAAAACATTAAAAAATGCAAAGAAATTTAATTTAATTTCACCAAAATATCATCAATTTCAGCTCCTTCTACTAAAAATCTTATGTAAATCCAAAGGAATCGAAGTGAATATCAACTAAATTTACTCAAATTCTGCATCTGTAACTAAAAATCATAAAAAAATTCAAAAAGATTTGATTTATATCACCAACATTTCTTCATTTTCAGCACCTCCTACAAAAAATCTTAAGAAAATCCAAAGGAATCGAAGTGAATATCAACTATATTATCTCAAATTCTGCACCTTTAAGTAAAAAACATTAAAAAATGCAAAGAAATTTAATTTAATTTCACCAAAATATCATCAATTTCAGCTCCTTCTACTAAAAATCTTATGGAAATTCAAAGGAATCAAAGTGAATATCAACTAAATTTACTCAAATTCTGCACCTTTAACTAAAAATCATTAAAAAATGCAAAGAAATTTAATTTAATTTCTCAAAAATATCATCAATTTCAGCTCCTCCTACAAAAAATCTTAAGAAAATTCAAAGGAATCGAAGTGAATATCAACTAAATTTACTCAAATTCTGCATCTGTAACTAAAGATCATAAAAAAATTCAGAAAGATTTAATTTAATTTTACCAACATTTCTTCATTTTCAGCACCTCCTACAAAAAATCTTAAGAAAATCCAAAGGAATCGAAGTGAATATCAACTAAATTTACTCAAATTCTGCACCTTTAACTAAAAATCATTAAAAAATGCAAAAAGATTTAATTTAATATCACCACAATTTCTCCAATTTCAGCTCCTCCTACAAAAAATCTTAAGAAAATTCAAAGGAATCGAAGTGAATATCAACTAAATTTACTCAAATTCTGCACCTTTAACTAAAAATCATTAAAAAATGCAAAGAAATTTAATTTAATTTCTCAAAAATATCATCAATTTCAGCTCCTCCTACAAAAAATCTTAAGAAAATTCAAAGGAATCGAAGTGAATATCAACTAAATTTACTCAAATTCTGCATCTGTAACTAAAGATCATAAAAAAATTCAGAAAGATTTAATTTAATTTTACCAACATTTCTTCATTTTCAGCACCTCCTACTAAAAATCTTAAGAAAATTCAAAAGAATCGAAGTGAATATCAACTAAATTTACTCAAATTCTGCATCTGTAACTAAAAATCATAAAAAAATTCAAAAAGATTTAATTTAATTTTACCAACATTTCTTCATTTTCAGCACCTCCTACTAAAAATCTTAAGAAAATTCAAAAGAATCGAAGTGAATATCAACTAAATTTACTCAAATTCTGCATCTGTAACTAAAAATCATAAAAAAATTCAAAAAGATTTAATTTAATTTTACCAACATTTCTTCATTTTCAGCACCTCCTACTAAAAATCTTAAGAAAATTCAAAAGAATCGAAGTGAATATCAACTAAATTTACTCAAATTCTGCATCTGTAACTAAAAATCATAAAAAAATTCAAAAAGATTTAATTTAATTTCTCCAAAATATCATCAATTTCAGCTCCTTCTACTAAAAATCTTATGAAAATCCAAAGGAATCGAAGTGAATATCAACTAAATTTACTCAAATACTGCACCTTTAACTAAAAATCATTAAAAAATGCAAAGAAATTTAATTTAATTTCACCAAAATATCATCAATTTCAGCTCCTTCTACTAAAAATCTTATGGAAATCCAAAGGAATCAAAGTGAATATCAACTATATTTACTCAAATTCTGCACCTTTAAGTAAAAAACATTAAAAAATGCAAAGAAATTTAATTTAATTTCACCAAAATATCATCAATTTCAGCTCCTTCTACTAAAAATCTTATGGAAATCCAAAGGAATCGAAGTGAATATCAACTAAATTTACTCAAATTCTGCATCTGTAACTAAAAATCATAAAAAAATTCAAAAAGATTTGATTTATATCACCAACATTTCTTCATTTTCAGCACCTCCTACAAAAAATCTTAAGAAAATCCAAAGGAATCGAAGTGAATATCAACTATATTATCTCAAATTCTGCACCTTTAAGTAAAAAACATTAAAAAATGCAAAGAAATTTAATTTAATTTCACCAAAATATCATCAATTTCAGCTCCTTCTACTAAAAATCTTATGGAAATTCAAAGGAATCAAAGTGAATATCAACTAAATTTACTCAAATTCTGCACCTTTAACTAAAAATCATTAAAAAATGCAAAGAAATTTAATTTAATTTCTCAAAAATATCATCAATTTCAGCTCCTCCTACAAAAAATCTTAAGAAAATTCAAAGGAATCGAAGTGAATATCAACTAAATTTACTCAAATTCTGCATCTGTAACTAAAGATCATAAAAAAATTCAGAAAGATTTAATTTAATTTTACCAACATTTCTTCATTTTCAGCACCTCCTACAAAAAATCTTAAGAAAATTCAAAGGAATCGAAGTGAATATCAACTAAATTTACTCAAATACTGCACCTTTAACTAAAAATCATTAAAAAATGCAAAGAAATTTAATTTAATTTCTCAAAAATATCATCAATTTCAGCTCCTTCTACAGAAAATCTTAAGAAAATTCAAAGGAATCGAAGTGAATATCAACTAAATTTACTCAAATTCTGCACCTTTAACTAAAAATCATTAAAAAATGCAAAAAGATTTAATTTAATATCACCACAATTTCTCCAATTTCAGCTCCTCCTACAAAAAATCTTAAGAAAATTCAAAGGAATCGAAGTGAATATCAACTAAATTTACTCAAATACTGCACCTTTAACTAAAAATCATTAAAAAATGCAAAGAAATTTAATTTAATTTCTCCAAAATATCATCAATTTCAGCTCCTTCTCCTAAAATTCTTATGAAAATCCAAAGGAATCGAAGTGAATATCAACTAAATTTACTCAAATTCTGCATCTGTAACTAAAAATCATAAAATAATTAAAAAAGATTTAATTTAATTTTACCACAATTTCTCCAATTTCAGCTCCTCCTACAAAAAATCTTAAGAAAATTCAAAGGAATCAAAGTGAATATCAACTATATTATCTCAAATTCTGCACCTTTAAGTAAAAAACATTAAAAAATGCAAAGAAATTTAATTTAATTTCACCAAAATATCATCAATTTCAGCTCCTTCTACTAAAAATCTTATGGAAATTCAAAGGAATCAAAGTGAATATCAACTAAATTTACTCAAATTCTGCACCTTTAACTAAAAATCATTAAAAAATGCAAAGAAATTTAATTTAATTTCTCCAAAATATCATCAATTTCAGCTCCTTCTACAGAAAATCTTAAGAAAATTCAAAGGAATCGAAGTGAATATCAACTAAATTTACTCAAATTCTGCATCTGTAACTAAAGATCATAAAAAAATTCAGAAAGATTTAATTTAATTTTACCAACATTTCTTCATTTTCAGCACCTCCTACAAAAAATCTTAAGAAAATCCAAAGGAATCGAAGTGAATATCAACTATATTATCTCAAATTCTGCACCTTTAACTAAAAATCATTAAAAAATTCAAAGAAATTTAATTTAATTTCACCAAAATATCATCAATTTCAGCTCCTTCTACTAAAAATCTTATGGAAATCCAAAGGAATCAAAGTGAATATCAACAAAATTTACTCAAATTCTGCACCTTTAACTAAAAAACATTAAAAAATGCAAAGAAATTTAATTTAATTTCACCAAAATATCACCAATTTCAGCTCCTTCTACTAAAAATGTTATGGAAATCCAAAGGAATCAAAGTGAATATCAACTATATTTACTCAAATTCTGCACCTTTAAGTAAAAAACATTAAAAAATGCAAAGAAATTTAATTTAATTTCACCAAAATATCATCAATTTCAGCTCCTTCTACTAAAAATCTTATGGAAATCCAAAGGAATCGAAGTGAATATCAACTAAATTTACTCAAATTCTGCATCTGTAACTAAAAATCATAAAAAAATTCAAAAAGATTTGATTTATATCACCAACATTTTTTCAATTTCAGCACCTCCTACTAAAAATCTAAAGAAAATTCAAAAGAATCGATGTGAATTTCAACTATATTATCTCAAATTCTGCACCTTTAACTAAAAACCATTAAAAAATGCAAAGAAATTTAATTTAATTTCACCAAAATATCATCAATTTCAGCTCCTTCTACAAAAAATCTTAAGAAAATTCAAAGGAATCGAGGTGAATATCAACTAAATTTACTCAAATTCTGCATCTGTAACTAAAAATCATAAAATAATTCAAAAAGATTTAATTTAATTTTACCACAGTTTCTCCAATTTCAGCTCCTCCTACAAAAAATCTTAAGAAAATTCAAAGGAATCAAAGTGAATATCAACTACATTTACTCAAATTCTGCACCTTTAACTAAAAATCATTAAAAAATGCAAAGAAATTTAATTTAATTTCTCCAAAATATCATCAATTTCAGCTCCTTCTACAGAAAATCTTAAGAAAATTCAAAGGAATCGAAGTGAATATCAACTAAATTTACTCAAATACTGCACCTTTAACTAAAAACCATTAAAAAATGCAAAGAAATTTAATTTAATTTCACCAAAATATCATCAATTTCAGCTCCTTCTACAAAAAATCTTAAGAAAATTCAAAGGAATCGAGGTGAATATCAACTAAATTTACTCAAATTCTGCATCTGTAACTAAAAATCATAAAATAATTCAAAAAGATTTAATTTAATTTTACCACAGTTTCTCCAATTTCAGCTCCTCCTACAAAAAATCTTAAGAAAATTCAAAGGAATCAAAGTGAATATCAACTAAATTTACTCAAATTCTGCACCTTTAACTAAAAATCATTAAAAAATGCAAAGAAATTTAATTTAATTTCTCCAAAATATCATCAATTTCAGCTCCTTCTACTAAAAATCTTATGGAAATTCAAAGGAATCAAAGTGAATATCAACTAAATTTACTCAAATTCTGCACCTTTAACTAAAAATCATTAAAAAATGCAAAGAAATTTAATTTAATTTCTCCAAAATATCATCAATTTCAGCTCCTTCTACAGAAAATCTTAAGAAAATTCAAAGGAATCGAAGTGAATATCAACTAAATTTACTCAAATTCTGCACCTTTAACTAAAAATCATTAAAAAATTCAAAGAAATTTAATTTAATTTCACCAAAATATCATCAATTTCAGCTCCTTCTACAGAAAATCTTAAGAAAATTCAAAGGAATCGAAGTGAATATCAACTAAATTTACTCAAATTCTACATCTGTAACTAAAAATCATAAAAAAATTCAAAAAGATTTGATTTATATCACCAACATTTCTTCATTTTCAGCACCTCCTACAAAAAATCTTAAGAAAATCCAAAGGAATCGAAGTGAATATCAACTATATTATCTCAAATTCTGCACCTTTAAGTAAAAAACATTAAAAAATGCAAAGAAATTTAATTTAATTTCACCAAAATATCATCAATTTCAGCTCCTTCTACTAAAAATCTTATGGAAATTCAAAGGAATCAAAGTGAATATCAACTAAATTTACTCAAATTCTGCACCTTTAACTAAAAATCATTAAAAAATGCAAAGAAATTTAATTTAATTTCTCAAAAATATCATCAATTTCAGCTCCTCCTACAAAAAATCTTAAGAAAATTCAAAGGAATCGAAGTGAATATCAACTAAATTTACTCAAATTCTGCATCTGTAACTAAAGATCATAAAAAAATTCAGAAAGATTTAATTTAATTTTACCAACATTTCTTCATTTTCAGCACCTCCTACAAAAAATCTTAAGAAAATTCAAAGGAATCGAAGTGAATATCAACTAAATTTACTCAAATACTGCACCTTTAACTAAAAATCATTAAAAAATGCAAAGAAATTTAATTTAATTTCTCAAAAATATCATCAATTTCAGCTCCTTCTACAGAAAATCTTAAGAAAATTCAAAGGAATCGAAGTGAATATCAACTAAATTTACTCAAATTCTGCACCTTTAACTAAAAATCATTAAAAAATGCAAAAAGATTTAATTTAATATCACCACAATTTCTCCAATTTCAGCTCCTCCTACAAAAAATCTTAAGAAAATTCAAAGGAATCGAAGTGAATATCAACTAAATTTACTCAAATACTGCACCTTTAACTAAAAATCATTAAAAAATGCAAAGAAATTTAATTTAATTTCTCCAAAATATCATCAATTTCAGCTCCTTCTCCTAAAATTCTTATGAAAATCCAAAGGAATCGAAGTGAATATCAACTAAATTTACTCAAATTCTGCATCTGTAACTAAAAATCATAAAATAATTAAAAAAGATTTAATTTAATTTTACCACAATTTCTCCAATTTCAGCTCCTCCTACAAAAAATCTTAAGAAAATTCAAAGGAATCAAAGTGAATATCAACTATATTATCTCAAATTCTGCACCTTTAAGTAAAAAACATTAAAAAATGCAAAGAAATTTAATTTAATTTCACCAAAATATCATCAATTTCAGCTCCTTCTACTAAAAATCTTATGGAAATTCAAAGGAATCAAAGTGAATATCAACTAAATTTACTCAAATTCTGCACCTTTAACTAAAAATCATTAAAAAATGCAAAGAAATTTAATTTAATTTCTCCAAAATATCATCAATTTCAGCTCCTTCTACAGAAAATCTTAAGAAAATTCAAAGGAATCGAAGTGAATATCAACTAAATTTACTCAAATTCTGCATCTGTAACTAAAGGTCATAAAAAAATTCAGAAAGATTTAATTTAATTTTACCAACATTTCTTCATTTTCAGCACCTCCTACAAAAAATCTTAAGAAAATCCAAAGGAATCGAAGTGAATATCAACTATATTATCTCAAATTCTGCACCTTTAACTAAAAATCATTAAAAAATTCAAAGAAATTTAATTTAATTTCACCAAAATATCATCAATTTCAGCTCCTTCTACTAAAAATCTTATGGAAATCCAAAGGAATCAAAGTGAATATCAACAAAATTTACTCAAATTCTGCACCTTTAACTAAAAAACATTAAAAAATGCAAAGAAATTTAATTTAATTTCACCAAAATATCATCAATTTCAGCTCCTTCTACTAAAAATGTTATGGAAATCCAAAGGAATCAAAGTGAATATCAACTATATTTACTCAAATTCTGCACCTTTAAGTAAAAAACATTAAAAAATGCAAAGAAATTTAATTTAATTTCACCAAAATATCATCAATTTCAGCTCCTTCTACTAAAAATCTTATGGAAATCCAAAGGAATCGAAGTGAATATCAACTAAATTTACTCAAATTCTGCATCTGTAACTAAAAATCATAAAAAAATTCAAAAAGATTTGATTTATATCACCAACATTTTTTCAATTTCAGCACCTCCTACTAAAAATCTAAAGAAAATTCAAAAGAATCGATGTGAATTTCAACTATATTATCTCAAATTCTGCACCTTTAACTAAAAACCATTAAAAAATGCAAAGAAATTTAATTTAATTTCACCAAAATATCATCAATTTCAGCTCCTTCTACAAAAAATCTTAAGAAAATTCAAAGGAATCGAGGTGAATATCAACTAAATTTACTCAAATTCTGCATCTGTAACTAAAAATCATAAAATAATTCAAAAAGATTTAATTTAATTTTACCACAGTTTCTCCAATTTCAGCTCGTCCTACAAAAAATCTTAAGAAAATTCAAAGGAATCAAAGTGAATATCAACTACATTTACTCAAATTCTGCACCTTTAACTAAAAATCATTAAAAAATGCAAAGAAATTTAATTTAATTTCTCCAAAATATCATCAATTTCAGCTCCTTCTACAGAAAATCTTAAGAAAATTCAAAGGAATCGAAGTGAATATCAACTAAATTTACTCAAATACTGCACCTTTAACTAAAAACCATTAAAAAATGCAAAGAAATTTAATTTAATTTCACCAAAATATCATCAATTTCAGCTCCTTCTACAAAAAATCTTAAGAAAATTCAAAGGAATCGAGGTGAATATCAACTAAATTTACTCAAATTCTGCATCTGTAACTAAAAATCATAAAATAATTCAAAAAGATTTAATTTAATTTTACCACAGTTTCTCCAATTTCAGCTCCTCCTACAAAAAATCTTAAGAAAATTCAAAGGAATCAAAGTGAATATCAACTAAATTTACTCAAATTCTGCACCTTTAACTAAAAATCATTAAAAAATGCAAAGAAATTTAATTTAATTTCTCCAAAATATCATCAATTTCAGCTCCTTCTACTAAAAATCTTATGGAAATTCAAAGGAATCAAAGTGAATATCAACTAAATTTACTCAAATTCTGCACCTTTAACTAAAAATCATTAAAAAATGCAAAGAAATTTAATTTAATTTCTCCAAAATATCATCAATTTCAGCTCCTTCTACAGAAAATCTTAAGAAAATTCAAAGGAATCGAAGTGAATATCAACTAAATTTACTCAAATTCTGCACCTTTAACTAAAAATCATTAAAAAATTCAAAGAAATTTAATTTAATTTCACCAAAATATCATCAATTTCAGCTCCTTCTACAGAAAATCTTAAGAAAATTCAAAGGAATCGAAGTGAATATCAACTAAATTTACTCAAATTCTACATCTGTAACTAAAAATCATAAAAAATTCAAAAAGATTTAATTTATATCACCAAAATTTTTTCAATTTCAGCACCTCCTACTAAAAATCTAAAGAAAATTCAAAAGAATCGAAATGAATATCAACTAAATTTACTTAAATTCTGCACCTTTAACTAAAAATCATTAAAAAATTCAAAGAAATTTAATTTAATTTCACCAAAATATCATCAATTTCAGCTCCTTCTACTAAAAATCTTATGGAAATCCAAAGGAATCAAAGTGAATATCAACAAAATTTACTCAAATTCTGCACCTTTAACTAAAAATCATTAAAAAATGCAAAGAAATTTAATTTAATTTCTCCAAAATATCATCAATTTCAGCTCCTTCTACAGAAAATCTTAAGAAAATTCAAAGGAATCGAAGTGAATATCAACTAAATTTACTCAAATACTGCACCTTTAACTAAAAATCATTAAAAAATGCAAAGAAATTTAATTTAATTTCTCAAAAATATCATCAATTTCAGCTCCTTCTCCTAAAATTCTTATGAAAATCCAAAGGAATCGAAGTGAATATCAACTAAATTTACTCAAATTCTGCATCTGTAACTAAAAATCATAAAATAATTAAAAAAGATTTAATTTAATTTTACCACAATTTCTCCAATTTCAGCTCCTCCTACAAAAAATCTTAAGAAAATTCAAAGGAATCAAAGTGAATATCAACTAAATTTACTCAAATTCTGCACCTTTAACTAAAAATCATTAAAAAATGCAAAGAAATTTAATTTAATTTCTCCAAAATATCATCAATTTCAGCTCCTTCTACTAAAAATCTTATGGAAATTCAAAGGAATCAAAGTGAATATCAACTAAATTTACTCAAATTCTGCACCTTTAACTAAAAATCATTAAAAAATGCAAAGAAATTTAATTTAATTTCTCCAAAATATCATCAATTTCAGCTCCTTCTACAGAAAATCTTAAGAAAATTCAAAGGAATCGAAGTGAATATCAACTAAATTTACTCAAATTCTGCATCTGTAACTAAAGATCATAAAAAAATTCAGAAAGATTTAATTTAATTTTACCAACATTTCTTCATTTTCAGCACCTCCTACTAAAAATCTTAAGAAAATTCAAAAGAATCGAAGTGAATATCAACTAAATTTACTCAAATTCTGCATCTGTAACTAAAAATCATAAAAAAATTCAAAAAGATTTAATTTAATTTCTCCAAAGTATCATCAATTTCAGCTCCTGCTAATAAAAATCTTATGAAAATCCAAAGGAATCGAAGTGAATATCAACTAAATTTACTCAAATTCTGCATCTGTAACTAAAAATCATAAAAAAATTCAAAAAGATTTAATTTAATTTCTCCAAAGTATCATCAATTTCAGCTCCTGCTACTAAAAATCTTATGAAAATCCAAAGGAATCGAAGTGAATATCAACTAAATTTACTCAAATTCTGCATCTGTAACTAAAAATCATAAAAAAATTCAAAAAGATTTAATTTAATTTCTCCAAAATATCATCAATTTCAGCTCCTTCTACTAAAAATCTTATGAAAATCCAAAGGAATCGAAGTGAATATCAACTAAATTTACTCAAATACTGCACCTTTAACTAAAAAACATTAAAAAATGCAAAGAAATTTAATTTAATTTCACCAAAATATCATCAATTTCAGCTCCTTCTACTAAAAATCTTATGGAAATCCAAAGGAATCAAAGTGAATATCAACTATATTTACTCAAATTCTGCACCTTTAAGTAAAAAACATTAAAAAATGCAAAGAAATTTAATTTAATTTCACCAAAATATCATCAATTTCAGCTCCTTCTACTAAAAATCTTATGGAAATCCAAAGGAATCGAAGTGAATATCAACTAAATTTACTCAAATTCTGCATCTGTAACTAAAAATCATAAAAAAATTCAAAAAGATTTGATTTATATCACCAACATTTCTTCATTTTCAGCACCTCCTACAAAAAATCTTAAGAAAATCCAAAGGAATCGAAGTGAATATCAACTATATTATCTCAAATTCTGCACCTTTAAGTAAAAAACATTAAAAAATGCAAAGAAATTTAATTTAATTTCACCAAAATATCATCAATTTCAGCTCCTTCTACTAAAAATCTTATGGAAATTCAAAGGAATCAAAGTGAATATCAACTAAATTTACTCAAATTCTGCACCTTTAACTAAAAATCATTAAAAAATGCAAAGAAATTTAATTTAATTTCTCAAAAATATCATCAATTTCAGCTCCTCCTACAAAAAATCTTAAGAAAATTCAAAGGAATCGAAGTGAATATCAACTAAATTTACTCAAATTCTGCATCTGTAACTAAAGATCATAAAAAAATTCAGAAAGATTTAATTTAATTTTACCAACATTTCTTCATTTTCAGCACCTCCTACAAAAAATCTTAAGAAAATTCAAAGGAATCGAAGTGAATATCAACTAAATTTACTCAAATACTGCACCTTTAACTAAAAATCATTAAAAAATGCAAAGAAATTTAATTTAATTTCTCAAAAATATCATCAATTTCAGCTCCTTCTACAGAAAATCTTAAGAAAATTCAAAGGAATCGAAGTGAATATCAACTAAATTTACTCAAATACTGCACCTTTAACTAAAAATCATTAAAAAATGCAAAGAAATTTAATTTAATTTCTCCAAAATATCATCAATTTCAGCCCCTCCTACAGAAAATCTTAAGAAAATTCAAAGGAATCGAAGTGAATATCAACTAAATTTACTCAAATTCTGCATCTGTAACTAAAGATCATAAAAAAATTCAGAAAGATTTAATTTAATTTTACCAACATTTCTTCATTTTCAGCACCTCCTACAAAAAATCTTAAGAAAATCCAAAGGAATCGAAGTGAATATCAACTATATTATCTCAAATTCTGCACCTTTAAGTAAAAAACATTAAAAAATGCAAAGAAATTTAATTTAATTTCACCAAAATATCATCAATTTCAGCTCCTTCTACTAAAAATCTTATGGAAATTCAAAGGAATCAAAGTGAATATCAACTAAATTTACTCAAATTCTGCACCTTTAACTAAAAATCATTAAAAAATGCAAAGAAATTTAATTTAATTTCTCAAAAATATCATCAATTTCAGCTCCTCCTACAAAAAATCTTAAGAAAATTCAAAGGAATCGAAGTGAATATCAACTAAATTTACTCAAATTCTGCATCTGTAACTAAAGATCATAAAAAAATTCAGAAAGATTTAATTTAATTTTACCAACATTTCTTCATTTTCAGCACCTCCTACAAAAAATCTTAAGAAAATTCAAAGGAATCGAAGTGAATATCAACTAAATTTACTCAAATACTGCACCTTTAACTAAAAATCATTAAAAAATGCAAAGAAATTTAATTTAATTTCTCAAAAATATCATCAATTTCAGCTCCTTCTACAGAAAATCTTAAGAAAATTCAAAGGAATCGAAGTGAATATCAACTAAATTTACTCAAATACTGCACCTTTAACTAAAAATCATTAAAAAATGCAAAGAAATTTAATTTAATTTCTCCAAAATATCATCAATTTCAGCCCCTCCTACAGAAAATCTTAAGAAAATTCAAAGGAATCGAAGTGAATATCAACTAAATTTACTCAAATTCTGCATCTGTAACTAAAGATCATAAAAAAATTCAGAAAGATTTAATTTAATTTTACCAACATTTCTTCATTTTCAGCACCTCCTACAAAAAATCTTAAGAAAATCCAAAGGAATCGAAGTGAATATCAACTATATTATCTCAAATTCTGCACCTTTAAGTAAAAAACATTAAAAAATGCAAAGAAATTTAATTTAATTTCTCCAAAATATCAAATTCTGTATCTGTAACTAAAAATCATTAAAAAATTCGAAAAGATTTAATTTAATTTTACCACAATTTCTTCAATTTCAGCTCCTCCTACAAAAAATCTTAAGAAAATCCAAAGGAATCGAAGTGAATATCAACTAAATTTACTCAAATTCTGCACCTTTAACTAAAAATCATTAAAAAATGCAAAAAGATTTAATTTAATATCACCACAATTTCTCCAATTTCAGCTCCTCCTACAAAAAATCTTAAGAAAATTCAAAGGAATCGAAGTGAATATCAACTAAATTTACTCAAATACTGCACCTTTAACTAAAAATCATTAAAAAATGCAAAGAAATTTAATTTAATTTCACCAAAATATCATCAATTTCAGCTCCTTCTACAAAAAATCTTAAGAAAATTCAAAGGAATCGAGGTGAATATCAACTAAATTTACTCAAATTCTGCATCTGTAACTAAAAATCATAAAATAATTCAAAAAGATTTAATTTAATTTTACCACAGTTTCTCCAATTTCAGCTCCTCCTACAAAAAATCTTAAGAAAATTCAAAGGAATCAAAGTGAATATCAACTAAATTTACTCAAATTCTGCACCTTTAACTAAAAATCATTAAATAATGCAAAGAAATTTAATTTAATTTCTCCAAAATATCATCAATTTCAGCTCCTTCTACAGAAAATCTTAAGAAAATTCAAAGGAATCGAAGTGAATATCAACTAAATTTACTCAAATACTGCACCTTTAACTAAAAATCATTAAAAAATGCAAAGAAATTTAATTTAATTTCACCAAAATATCATCAATTTCAGCTCCTTCTACAAAAAATCTTAAGAAAATTCAAAGGAATCGAGGTGAATATCAACTAAATTTACTCAAATTCTGCATCTGTAACTAAAAATCATAAAATAATTCAAAAAGATTTAATTTAATTTTACCACAGTTTCTCCAATTTCAGCTCCTCCTACAAAAAATCTTAAGAAAATTCAAAGGAATCAAAGTGAATATCAACTAAATTTACTCAAATTCTGCACCTTTAACTAAAAATCATTAAAAAATGCAAAGAAATTTAATTTAATTTCTCAAAAATATCATCAATTTCAGCTCCTTCTCCTAAAATTCTTATGAAAATCCAAAGGAATCGAAGTGAATATCAACTAAATTTACTCAAATTCTGCATCTGTAACTAAAAATCATAAAATAATTAAAAAAGATTTAATTTAATTTTACCACAATTTCTCCAATTTCAGCTCCTCCTACAAAAAATCTTAAGAAAATTCAAAGGAATCAAAGTGAATATCAACTAAATTTACTCAAATTCTGCACCTTTAACTAAAAATCATTAAAAAATGCAAAGAAATTTAATTTAATTTCTCCAAAATATCATCAATTTCAGCTCCTTCTACTAAAAATCTTATGGAAATTCAAAGGAATCAAAGTGAATATCAACTAAATTTACTCAAATTCTGCACCTTTAACTAAAAATCATTAAAAAATGCAAAGAAATTTAATTTAATTTCTCCAAAATATCATCAATTTCAGCTCCTTCTACAGAAAATCTTAAGAAAATTCAAAGGAATCGAAGTGAATATCAACTAAATTTACTCAAATTCTGCATCTGTAACTAAAGATCATAAAAAAATTCAGAAAGATTTAATTTAATTTTACCAACATTTCTTCATTTTCAGCACCTCCTACTAAAAATCTTAAGAAAATTCAAAAGAATCGAAGTGAATATCAACTAAATTTACTCAAATTCTGCATCTGTAACTAAAAATCATAAAAAAATTCAAAAAGATTTAATTTAATTTCTCCAAAGTATCATCAATTTCAGCTCCTGCTACTAAAAATCTTATGAAAATCCAAAGGAATCGAAGTGAATATCAACTAAATTTACTCAAATTCTGCATCTGTAACTAAAAATCATAAAAAAATTCAAAAAGATTTAATTTAATTTCTCCAAAGTATCATCAATTTCAGCTCCTGCTACTAAAAATCTTATGAAAATCCAAAGGAATCGAAGTGAATATCAACTAAATTTACTCAAATTCTGCATCTGTAACTAAAAATCATAAAAAAATTCAAAAAGATTTAATTTAATTTCACCAAAATATCATCAATTTCAGCTCCTTCTACTAAAAATCTTATGAAAATCCAAAGGAATCGAAGTGAATATCAACTAAATTTACTCAAATACTGCACCTTTAACTAAAAATCATTAAAAAATGCAAAGAAATTTAATTTAATTTCACCAAAATATCATCAATTTCAGCTCCTTCTACTAAAAATCTTATGGAAATCCAAAGGAATCAAAGTGAATATCAACTATATTTACTCAAATTCTGCACCTTTAAGTAAAAAACATTAAAAAATGCAAAGAAATTTAATTTAATTTCACCAAAATATCATCAATTTCAGCTCCTTCTACTAAAAATCTTATGGAAATCCAAAGGAATCGAAGTGAATATCAACTAAATTTACTCAAATTCTGCATCTGTAACTAAAAATCATAAAAAAATTCAAAAAGATTTGATTTATATCACCAACATTTCTTCATTTTCAGCACCTCCTACAAAAAATCTTAAGAAAATCCAAAGGAATCGAAGTGAATATCAACTATATTATCTCAAATTCTGCACCTTTAAGTAAAAAACATTAAAAAATGCAAAGAAATTTAATTTAATTTCACCAAAATATCATCAATTTCAGCTCCTTCTACTAAAAATCTTATGGAAATTCAAAGGAATCAAAGTGAATATCAACTAAATTTACTCAAATTCTGCACCTTTAACTAAAAATCATTAAAAAATGCAAAGAAATTTAATTTAATTTCTCAAAAATATCATCAATTTCAGCTCCTCCTACAAAAAATCTTAAGAAAATTCAAAGGAATCGAAGTGAATATCAACTAAATTTACTCAAATTCTGCATCTGTAACTAAAGATCATAAAAAAATTCAGAAAGATTTAATTTAATTTTACCAACATTTCTTCATTTTCAGCACCTCCTACAAAAAATCTTAAGAAAATTCAAAGGAATCGAAGTGAATATCAACTAAATTTACTCAAATACTGCACCTTTAACTAAAAATCATTAAAAAATGCAAAGAAATTTAATTTAATTTCTCAAAAATATCATCAATTTCAGCTCCTTCTACAGAAAATCTTAAGAAAATTCAAAGGAATCGAAGTGAATATCAACTAAATTTACTCAAATACTGCACCTTTAACTAAAAATCATTAAAAAATGCAAAGAAATTTAATTTAATTTCTCCAAAATATCATCAATTTCAGCCCCTCCTACAGAAAATCTTAAGAAAATTCAAAGGAATCGAAGTGAATATCAACTAAATTTACTCAAATTCTGCATCTGTAACTAAAGATCATAAAAAAATTCAGAAAGATTTAATTTAATTTTACCAACATTTCTTCATTTTCAGCACCTCCTACAAAAAATCTTAAGAAAATCCAAAGGAATCGAAGTGAATATCAACTATATTATCTCAAATTCTGCACCTTTAAGTAAAAAACATTAAAAAATGCAAAGAAATTTAATTTAATTTCACCAAAATATCATCAATTTCAGCTCCTTCTACTAAAAATCTTATGGAAATTCAAAGGAATCAAAGTGAATATCAACTAAATTTACTCAAATTCTGCACCTTTAACTAAAAATCATTAAAAAATGCAAAGAAATTTAATTTAATTTCTCAAAAATATCATCAATTTCAGCTCCTCCTACAAAAAATCTTAAGAAAATTCAAAGGAATCGAAGTGAATATCAACTAAATTTACTCAAATTCTGCATCTGTAACTAAAGATCATAAAAAAATTCAGAAAGATTTAATTTAATTTTACCAACATTTCTTCATTTTCAGCACCTCCTACAAAAAATCTTAAGAAAATTCAAAGGAATCGAAGTGAATATCAACTAAATTTACTCAAATACTGCACCTTTAACTAAAAATCATTAAAAAATGCAAAGAAATTTAATTTAATTTCTCAAAAATATCATCAATTTCAGCTCCTTCTACAGAAAATCTTAAGAAAATTCAAAGGAATCGAAGTGAATATCAACTAAATTTACTCAAATACTGCACCTTTAACTAAAAATCATTAAAAAATGCAAAGAAATTTAATTTAATTTCTCCAAAATATCATCAATTTCAGCCCCTCCTACAGAAAATCTTAAGAAAATTCAAAGGAATCGAAGTGAATATCAACTAAATTTACTCAAATTCTGCATCTGTAACTAAAGATCATAAAAAAATTCAGAAAGATTTAATTTAATTTTACCAACATTTCTTCATTTTCAGCACCTCCTACAAAAAATCTTAAGAAAATCCAAAGGAATCGAAGTGAATATCAACTATATTATCTCAAATTCTGCACCTTTAAGTAAAAAACATTAAAAAATGCAAAGAAATTTAATTTAATTTCACCAAAATATCATCAATTTCAGCTCCTTCTACTAAAAATCTTATGGAAATTCAAAGGAATCAAAGTGAATATCAACTAAATTTACTCAAATTCTGCACCTTTAACTAAAAATCATTAAAAAATGCAAAGAAATTTAATTTAATTTCTCAAAAATATCATCAATTTCAGCTCCTTCTGCAGAAAATTCTTATGAAAATCCAAAGGAATCGAAGTGAATATCAACTAAATTTACTCAAATTCTGCATCTGTAACTAAAAATCATAAAATAATTAAAAAAGATTTAATTTAATTTTACCACAATTTCTCCAAATTCAGCTCCTCCTACAAAAAATCTTAAGAAAATTCAAAGGAATCAAAGTGAATATCAACTATATTATCTCAAATTCTGCTCCTTTAAGTAAAAAACATTAAAAAATGCAAAGAAATTTAATTTAATTTCACCAAAATATCATCAATTTCAGCTCCTTCTACAAAAAATCTTAAGAAAATTCAAAGGAATCGAGGTGAATATCAACTAAATTTACTCAAATTCTGCATCTGTAACTAAAAATCATAAAATAATTCAAAAAGATTTAATTTAATTTTACCACAGTTTCTCCAATTTCAGCTCCTCCTACAAAAAATCTTAAGAAAATTCAAAGGAATCAAAGTGAATATCAACTAATTTTACTCAAATTCTGCACCTTTAACTAAAAATCATTAAAAAATGCAAAGAAATTTAATTTAATTTCTCCAAAATATCAAATTCTGTATCTGTAACTAAAAATCATTAAAAAATTCGAAAAGATTTAATTTAATTTTACCACAATTTCTTCAATTTCAGCTCCTCCTACAAAAAATCTTAAGAAAATCCAAAGGAATCGAAGTGAATATCAACTAAATTTACTCAAATTCTGCACCTTTAACTAAAAATCATTAAAAAATGCAAAAAGATTTAATTTAATATCACCACAATTTCTCCAATTTCAGCTCCTCCTACAAAAAATCTTAAGAAAATTCAAAGGAATCGAAGTGAATATCAACTAAATTTACTCAAATTCTGCACCTTTAACTAAAAATCATTAAAAAATGCAAAGAAATTTAATTTAATTTCTCCAAAATATCATCAATTTCAGCTCCTTCTACTAAAAATCTTAAGAAAATTAAAAGGAATCGAAGTGAATATCAACTAAATTTACTCAAATACTGCACCTTTAACTAAAAATCATTAAAAAATGCAAAGAAATTTAATTTAATTTCACCAAAATATCATCAATTTCAGCTCCTTCTACAAAAAATCTTAAGAAAATTCAAAGGAATCGAGGTGAATATCAACTAAATTTACTCAAATTCTGCATCTGTAACTAAAAATCATAAAATAATTCAAAAAGATTTAATTTAATTTTACCACAGTTTCTCCAATTTCAGCTCCTCCTACAAAAAATCTTAAGAAAATTCAAAGGAATCAAAGTGAATATCAACTAAATTTACTCAAATTCTGCACCTTTAACTAAAAATCATTAAATAATGCAAAGAAATTTAATTTAATTTCTCCAAAATATCATCAATTTCAGCTCCTTCTACAGAAAATCTTAAGAAAATTCAAAGGAATCGAAGTGAATATCAACTAAATTTACTCAAATACTGCACCTTTAACTAAAAATCATTAAAAAATGCAAAGAAATTTAATTTAATTTCACCAAAATATCATCAATTTCAGCTCCTTCTACAAAAAATCTTAAGAAAATTCAAAGGAATCGAGGTGAATATCAACTAAATTTACTCAAATTCTGCATCTGTAACTAAAAATCATAAAATAATTCAAAAAGATTTAATTTAATTTTACCACAGTTTCTCCAATTTCAGCTCCTCCTACAAAAAATCTTAAGAAAATTCAAAGGAATCGAAGTGAATATCAACTAAATTTACTCAAATTCTGCACCTTTAACTAAAAATCATTAAAAAATGCAAAAAGATTTAATTTAATATCACCACAATTTCTCCAATTTCAGCTCCTCCTACAAAAAATCTTAAGAAAATTCAAAGGAATCGAAGTGAATATCAACTAAATTTACTCAAATACTGCACCTTTAACTAAAAATCATTAAAAAATGCAAAGAAATTTAATTTAATTTCTCCAAAATATCATCAATTTCAGCTCCTTCTCCTAAAATTCTTATGAAAATCCAAAGGAATCGAAGTGAATATCAACTAAATTTACTCAAATTCTGCATCTGTAACTAAAAATCATAAAATAATTAAAAAAGATTTAATTTAATTTTACCACAATTTCTCCAATTTCAGCTCCTCCTACAAAAAATCTTAAGAAAATTCAAAGGAATCAAAGTGAATATCAACTATATTATCTCAAATTCTGCACCTTTAAGTAAAAAACATTAAAAAATGCAAAGAAATTTAATTTAATTTCACCAAAATATCATCAATTTCAGCTCCTTCTACAAAAAATCTTAAGAAAATTCAAAGGAATCGAAGTGAATATCAACTAAATTTACTCAAATTCTGCACCTTTAACTAAAAATCATTAAAAAATGCAAAGAAATTTAATTTAATTTCTCAAAAATATCATCAATTTCAGCTCCTCCTACAAAAAATCTTAAGAAAATTCAAAGGAATCGAAGTGAATATCAACTAAATTTACTCAAATTCTGCATCTGTAACTAAAGATCATAAAAAAATTCAGAAAGATTTAATTTAATTTTACCAACATTTCTTCATTTTCAGCACCTCCTACTAAAAATCTTAAGAAAATTCAAAAGAATCGAAGTGAATATCAACTAAATTTACTCAAATTCTGCATCTGTAACTAAAAATCATAAAAAAATTCAAAAAGATTTAATTTAATTTCTCCAAAATATCATCAATTTCAGCTCCTTCTACTAAAAATCTTATGAAAATCCAAAGGAATCGAAGTGAATATCAACTAAATTTACTCAAATTCTGCATCTGTAACTAAAAATCATAAAAAAATTCAAAAAGATTTAATTTAATTTCTCCAAAGTATCATCAATTTCAGCTCCTGCTACTAAAAATCTTATGAAAATCCAAAGGAATCGAAGTGAATATCAACTAAATTTACTCAAATTCTGCATCTGTAACTAAAAATCATAAAAAAATTCAAAAAGATTTAATTTAATTTCTCCAAAATATCATCAATTTCAGCTCCTTCTACTAAAAATCTTATGAAAATCCAAAGGAATCGAAGTGAATATCAACTAAATTTACTCAAATTCTGCATCTGTAACTAAAAATCATAAAATAATTAAAAAAGATTTAATTTAATTTTACCACAATTTCTCCAATTTCAGCTCCTCCTACAAAAAATCTTAAGAAAATTCAAAGGAATCGAAGTGAATATCAACTAAATTTACTCAAATACTGCACCTTTAACTAAAAATCATTAAAAAATGCAAAGAAATTTAATTTAATTTCTCCAAAATATCATCAATTTCAGCTCCTTCTCCTAAAATTCTTATGAAAATCCAAAGGAATCGAAGTGAATATCAACTAAATTTACTCAAATTCTGCATCTGTAACTAAAAATCATAAAATAATTAAAAAAGATTTAATTTAATTTTACCACAATTTCTCCAATTTCAGCTCCTCCTACAAAAAATCTTAAGAAAATTCAAAGGAATCAAAGTGAATATCAACTAAATTTACTCAAATTCTGCACCTTTAACTAAAAATCATTAAAAAATGCAAAGAAATTTAATTTAATTTCTCCAAAATATCATCAATTTCAGCTCCTTCTACTAAAAATCTTATGGAAATTCAAAGGAATCAAAGTGAATATCAACTAAATTTACTCAAATTCTGCACCTTTAACTAAAAATCATTAAAAAATGCAAAGAAATTTAATTTAATTTCTCCAAAATATCATCAATTTCAGCTCCTTCTACAGAAAATCTTAAGAAAATTCAAAGGAATCGAAGTGAATATCAACTAAATTTACTCAAATTCTGCATCTGTAACTAAAGATCATAAAAAAATTCAGAAAGATTTAATTTAATTTTACCAACATTTCTTCATTTTCAGCTCCTTCTACTAAAAATCTTATGGAAATCCAATGGAATCAAAGTGAATATCAACTATATTTACTCAAATTCTGCACCTTTAAGTAAAAAACATTAAAAAATGCAAAGAAATTTAATTTAATTTCACCAAAATATCATCAATTTCAGCTCCTTCTACTAAAAATCTTATGGAAATCCAAAGGAATCGAAGTGAATATCAACTAAATTTACTCAAATTCTGCATCTGTAACTAAAAATCATAAAAAAATTCAAAAAGATTTGATTTATATCACCAACATTTCTTCATTTTCAGCACCTCCTACAAAAAATCTTAAGAAAATCCAAAGGAATCGAAGTGAATATCAACTATATTATCTCAAATTCTGCACCTTTAAGTAAAAAACATTAAAAAATGCAAAGAAATTTAATTTAATTTCACCAAAATATCATCAATTTCAGCTCCTTCTACTAAAAATCTTATGGAAATTCAAAGGAATCAAAGTGAATATCAACTAAATTTACTCAAATTCTGCACCTTTAACTAAAAATCATTAAAAAATGCAAAGAAATTTAATTTAATTTCTCAAAAATATCATCAATTTCAGCTCCTCCTACAAAAAATCTTAAGAAAATTCAAAGGAATCGAAGTGAATATCAACTAAATTTACTCAAATTCTGCATCTGTAACTAAAGATCATAAAAAAATTCAGAAAGATTTAATTTAATTTTACCAACATTTCTTCATTTTCAGCACCTCCTACAAAAAATCTTAAGAAAATTCAAAAGAATCGAAGTGAATATCAACTAAATTTACTCAAATACTGCACCTTTAACTAAAAATCATTAAAAAATGCAAAGAAATTTAATTTAATTTCTCAAAAATATCATCAATTTCAGCTCCTTCTACAGAAAATCTTAAGAAAATTCAAAGGAATCGAAGTGAATATCAACTAAATTTACTCAAATACTGCACCTTTAACTAAAAATCATTAAAAAATGCAAAGAAATTTAATTTAATTTCTCCAAAATATCATCAATTTCAGCCCCTCCTACAGAAAATCTTAAGAAAATTCAAAGGAATCGAAGTGAATATCAACTAAATTTACTCAAATTCTGCATCTGTAACTAAAGATCATAAAAAAATTCAGAAAGATTTAATTTAATTTTACCAACATTTCTTCATTTTCAGCACCTCCTACAAAAAATCTTAAGAAAATCCAAAGGAATCGAAGTGAATATCAACTATATTATCTCAAATTCTGCACCTTTAAGTAAAAAACATTAAAAAATGCAAAGAAATTTAATTTAATTTCACCAAAATATCATCAATTTCAGCTCCTTCTACTAAAAATCTTATGGAAATTCAAAGGAATCAAAGTGAATATCAACTAAATTTACTCAAATTCTGCACCTTTAACTAAAAATCATTAAAAAATGCAAAGAAATTTAATTTAATTTCTCAAAAATATCATCAATTTCAGCTCCTCCTACAAAAAATCTTAAGAAAATTCAAAGGAATCGAAGTGAATATCAACTAAATTTACTCAAATTCTGCATCTGTAACTAAAGATCATAAAAAAATTCAGAAAGATTTAATTTAATTTTACCAACATTTCTTCATTTTCAGCACCTCCTACAAAAAATCTTAAGAAAATTCAAAGGAATCGAAGTGAATATCAACTAAATTTACTCAAATACTGCACCTTTAACTAAAAATCATTAAAAAATGCAAAGAAATTTAATTTAATTTCTCAAAAATATCATCAATTTCAGCTCCTTCTACAGAAAATCTTAAGAAAATTCAAAGGAATCGAAGTGAATATCAACTAAATTTACTCAAATACTGCACCTTTAACTAAAAATCATTAAAAAATGCAAAGAAATTTAATTTAATTTCTCCAAAATATCATCAATTTCAGCCCCTCCTACAGAAAATCTTAAGAAAATTCAAAGGAATCGAAGTGAATATCAACTAAATTTACTCAAATTCTGCATCTGTAACTAAAGATCATAAAAAAATTCAGAAAGATTTAATTTAATTTTACCAACATTTCTTCATTTTCAGCACCTCCTACAAAAAATCTTAAGAAAATCCAAAGGAATCGAAGTGAATATCAACTATATTATCTCAAATTCTGCACCTTTAAGTAAAAAACATTAAAAAATGCAATGAAATTTAATTTAATTTCACCAAAATATCATCAATTTCAGCTCCTTCTACTAAAAATCTTATGGAAATTCAAAGGAATCAAAGTGAATATCAACTAAATTTACTCAAATTCTGCACCTTTAACTAAAAATCATTAAAAAATTCAAAGAAATTTAATTTAATTTCTCAAAAATATCATCAATTTCAGCTCCTTCTGCAGAAAATTCTTATGAAAATCCAAAGGAATCGAAGTGAATATCAACTAAATTTACTCAAATTCTGCATCTGTAACTAAAAATCATAAAATAATTAAAAAAGATTTAATTTAATTTTACCACAATTTCTCCAAATTCAGCTCCTCCTACAAAAAATCTTAAGAAAATTCAAAGGAATCAAAGTGAATATCAACTATATTATCTCAAATTCTGCACCTTTAAGTAAAAAACATTAAAAAATGCAAAGAAATTTAATTTAATTTCACCAAAATATCATCAATTTCAGCTCCTTCTACAAAAAATCTTAAGAAAATTCAAAGGAATCGAGGTGAATATCAACTAAATTTACTCAAATTCTGCATCTGTAACTAAAAATCATAAAATAATTCAAAAAGATTTAATTTAATTTTACCACAGTTTCTCCAATTTCAGCTCCTCCTACAAAAAATCTTAAGAAAATTCAAAGGAATCAAAGTGAATATCAACTAAATTTACTCAAATTCTGCACCTTTAACTAAAAATCATTAAAAAATGCAAAGAAATTTAATTTAATTTCTCCAAAATATCAAATTCTGTATCTGTAACTAAAAATCATTAAAAAATTCGAAAAGATTTAATTTAATTTTACCACAATTTCTTCAATTTCAGCTCCTCCTACAAAAAATCTTAAGAAAATCCAAAGGAATCGAAGTGAATATCAACTAAATTTACTCAAATTCTGCACCTTTAACTAAAAATCATTAAAAAATGCAAAAAGATTTAATTTAATATCACCACAATTTCTCCAATTTCAGCTCCTCCTACAAAAAATCTTAAGAAAATTCAAAGGAATCGAAGTGAATATCAACTAAATTTACTCAAATTCTGCACCTTTAACTAAAAATCATTAAAAAATGCAAAGAAATTTAATTTAATTTCTCCAAAATATCATCAATTTCAGCTCCTTCTACTAAAAATCTTAAGAAAATTAAAAGGAATCGAAGTGAATATCAACTAAATTTACTCAAATACTGCACCTTTAACTAAAAATCATTAAAAAATGCAAAGAAATTTAATTTAATTTCACCAAAATATCATCAATTTCAGCTCCTTCTACAAAAAATCTTAAGAAAATTCAAAGGAATCGAGGTGAATATCAACTAAATTTACTCAAATTCTGCATCTGTAACTAAAAATCATTAAAAAATGCAAAGAAATTTAATTTAATTTCTCCAAAATATCATCAATTTCAGCTCCTTCTACAGAAAATCTTAAGAAAATTCAAAGGAATCGAAGTGAATATCAACTAAATTTACTCAAATACTGCACCTTTAACTAAAAATCATTAAAAAATGCAAAGAAATTTAATTTAATTTCACCAAAATATCATCAATTTCAGCTCCTTCTACAAAAAATCTTAAGAAAATTCAAAGGAATCGAGGTGAATATCAACTAAATTTACTCAAATTCTGCATCTGTAACTAAAAATCATAAAATAATTCAAAAAGATTTAATTTAATTTTACCACAGTTTCTCCAATTTCAGCTCCTCCTACAAAAAATCTTAAGAAAATTCAAAGGAATCAAAGTGAATATCAACTAAATTTACTCAAATTCTGCACCTTTAACTAAAAATCATTAAAAAATGCAAAGAAATTTAATTTAATTTCTCCAAAATATCAAATTCTGTATCTGTAACTAAAAATCATAAAAAAATTCGAAAAGATTTAATTTAATTTTACCACAATTTCTTCAATTTCAGCTCCACCTACAAAAAATCTTAAGAAAATCCAAAGGAATCGAAGTGAATATCAACTAAATTTACTCAAATTCTGCACCTTTAACTAAAAATCATTAAAAAATGCAAAAAGATTTAATTTAATATCACCACAATTTCTCCAATTTCAGCTCCTCCTACAAAAAATCTTAAGAAAATTCAAAGGAATCGAAGTGAATATCAACTAAATTTACTCAAATACTGCACCTTTAACTAAAAATCATTAAAAAATGCAAAGAAATTTAATTTAATTTCTCCAAAATATCATCAATTTCAGCTCCTTCTCCTAAAATTCTTATGAAAATCCAAAGGAATCGAAGTGAATATCAACTAAATTTACTCAAATTCTGCATCTGTAACTAAAAATCATAAAATAATTAAAAAAGATTTAATTTAATTTTACCACAATTTCTCCAATTTCAGCTCCTCCTACAAAAAATCTTAAGAAAATTCAAAGGAATCAAAGTGAATATCAACTATATTATCTCAAATTCTGCACCTTTAAGTAAAAAACATTAAAAAATGCAAAGAAATTTAATTTAATTTCACCAAAATATCATCAATTTCAGCTCCTTCTACAAAAAATCTTAAGAAAATTCAAAGGAATCGAAGTGAATATCAACTAAATTTACTCAAATTCTGCATCTGTAACTAAAGATCATAAAAAAATTCAGAAAGATTTAATTTAATTTTACCAACATTTCTTCATTTTCAGCACCTCCTACTAAAAATCTTAAGAAAATTCAAAAGAATCGAAGTGAATATCAACTAAATTTACTCAAATTCTGCATCTGTAACTAAAAATCATAAAAAAATTCAAAAAGATTTAATTTAATTTCTCCAAAATATCATCAATTTCAGCTCCTTCTACTTAAAATCTTATGGAAATTCAAAGGAATCAAAGTGAATATCAACTAAATTTACTCAAATACTGCACCTTTAACTAAAAATCATTAAAAAATGCAAAGAAATTTAATTTAATTTCTCCAAAATATCATCAATTTCAGCCCCTCCTACAGAAAATCTTAAGAAAATTCAAAGGAATCGAAGTGAATATCAACTAAATTTACTCAAATTCTGCATCTGTAACTAAAGATCATAAAAAAATTCAGAAAGATTTAATTTAATTTTACCAACATTTCTTCATTTTCAGCACCTCCTACAAAAAATCTTAAGAAAATCCAAAGGAATCGAAGTGAATATCAACTATATTATCTCAAATTCTGCACCTTTAAGTAAAAAACATTAAAAAATGCAAAGAAATTTAATTTAATTTCACCAAAATATCATCAATTTCAGCTCCTTCTACTAAAAATCTTATGGAAATTCAAAGGAATCAAAGTGAATATCAACTAAATTTACTCAAATTCTGCACCTTTAACTAAAAATCATTAAAAAATGCAAAGAAATTTAATTTAATTTCTCAAAAATATCATCAATTTCAGCTCCTCCTACAAAAAATCTTAAGAAAATTCAAAGGAATCGAAGTGAATATCAACTAAATTTACTCAAATTCTGCATCTGTAACTAAAGATCATAAAAAAATTCAGAAAGATTTAATTTAATTTTACCAACATTTCTTCATTTTCAGCACCTCCTACAAAAAATCTTAAGAAAATTCAAAGGAATCGAAGTGAATATCAACTAAATTTACTCAAATACTGCACCTTTAACTAAAAATCATTAAAAAATGCAAAGAAATTTAATTTAATTTCTCAAAAATATCATCAATTTCAGCTCCTTCTACAGAAAATCTTAAGAAAATTCAAAGGAATCGAAGTGAATATCAACTAAATTTACTCAAATACTGCACCTTTAACTAAAAATCATTAAAAAATGCAAAGAAATTTAATTTAATTTCTCCAAAATATCATCAATTTCAGCCCCTCCTACAGAAAATCTTAAGAAAATTCAAAGGAATCGAAGTGAATATCAACTAAATTTACTCAAATTCTGCATCTGTAACTAAAGATCATAAAAAAATTCAGAAAGATTTAATTTAATTTTACCAACATTTCTTCATTTTCAGCACCTCCTACAAAAAATCTTAAGAAAATCCAAAGGAATCGAAGTGAATATCAACTATATTATCTCAAATTCTGCACCTTTAAGTAAAAAACATTAAAAAATGCAATGAAATTTAATTTAATTTCACCAAAATATCATCAATTTCAGCTCCTTCTACTAAAAATCTTATGGAAATTCAAAGGAATCAAAGTGAATATCAACTAAATTTACTCAAATTCTGCACCTTTAACTAAAAATCATTAAAAAATGCAAAGAAATTTAATTTAATTTCTCAAAAATATCATCAATTTCAGCTCCTTCTGCAGAAAATTCTTATGAAAATCCAAAGGAATCGAAGTGAATATCAACTAAATTTACTCAAATTCTGCATCTGTAACTAAAAATCATAAAATAATTAAAAAAGATTTAATTTAATTTTACCACAATTTCTCCAAATTCGGCTCCTCCTACAAAAAATCTTAAGAAAATTCAAAGGAATCAAAGTGAATATCAACTATATTATCTCAAATTCTGCACCTTTAAGTAAAAAACATTAAAAAATGCAAAGAAATTTAATTTAATTTCACCAAAATATCATCAATTTCAGCTCCTTCTACAAAAAATCTTAAGAAAATTCAAAGGAATCGAGGTGAATATCAACTAAATTTACTCAAATTCTGCATCTGTAACTAAAAATCATAAAATAATTCAAAAAGATTTAATTTAATTTTACCACAGTTTCTCCAATTTCAGCTCCTCCTACAAAAAATCTTAAGAAAATTCAAAGGAATCAAAGTGAATATCAACTAAATTTACTCAAATTCTGCACCTTTAACTAAAAATCATTAAAAAATGCAAAAAGATTTAATTTAATATCACCACAATTTCTCCAATTTCAGCTCCTCCTACAAAAAATCTTAAGAAAATTCAAAGGAATCGAAGTGAATATCAACTAAATTTACTCAAATTCTGCACCTTTAACTAAAAATCATTAAAAAATGCAAAGAAATTTAATTTAATTTCTCAAAAATATCATCAATTTCAGCTCCTTCTACAGAAAATCTTAAGAAAATTCAAAGGAATCGAAGTGAATATCAACTAAATTTACTCAAATACTGCACCTTTAACTAAAAATCATTAAAAAATGCAAAGAAATTTAATTTAATTTCTCCAAAATATCATCAATTTCAGCCCCTCCTACAGAAAATCTTAAGAAAATTCAAAGGAATCGAAGTGAATATCAACTAAATTTACTCAAATTCTGCATCTGTAACTAAAGATCATAAAAAAATTCAGAAAGATTTAATTTAATTTTACCAACATTTCTTCATTTTCAGCACCTCCTACAAAAAATCTTAAGAAAATTCAAAGGAATCGAAGTGAATATCAACTAAATTTACTCAAATACTGCACCTTTAACTAAAAATCATTAAAAAATGCAAAGAAATTTAATTTAATTTCTCAAAAATATCATCAATTTCAGCTCCTTCTACAGAAAATCTTAAGAAAATTCAAAGGAATCTAAGTGAATATCAACTAAATTTACTCAAATTCTGCACCTTTAACTAAAAATCATTAAAAAATGCAAAAAGATTTAATTTAATATCACCACAATTTCTCCAATTTCAGCTCCTCCTACAAAAAATCTTAAGAAAATTCAAAGGAATCGAAGTGAATATCAACTATATTTACTCAAATTCTGCACCTTTAAGTAAAAAACATTAAAAAATGCAAAGAAATTTAATTTAATTTCACCAAAATATCATCAATTTCAGCTCCTTCTACTAAAAATCTTATGGAAATCCAAAGGAATCGAAGTGAATATCAACTAAATTTACTCAAATTCTGCATCTGTAACTAAAAATCATAAAAAAATTCAAAAAGATTTGATTTATATCACCAACATTTTTTCAATTTCAGCACCTCCTACTAAAAATCTAAAGAAAATTCAAAAGAATCGATGTGAATTTCAACTATATTATCTCAAATTCTGCACCTTTAACTAAAAACCATTAAAAAATGCAAAGAAATTTAATTTAATTTCACCAAAATATCATCAATTTCAGCTCCTTCTACAAAAAATCTTAAGAAAATTCAAAGGAATCGAGGTGAATATCAACTAAATTTACTCAAATTCTGCATCTGTAACTAAAAATCATAAAATAATTCAAAAAGATTTAATTTAATTTTACCACAGTTTCTCCAATTTCAGCTCCTCCTACAAAAAATCTTAAGAAAATTCAAAGGAATCAAAGTGAATATCAACTACATTTACTCAAATTCTGCACCTTTAACTAAAAATCATTAAAAAATGCAAAGAAATTTAATTTAATTTCTCCAAAATATCATCAATTTCAGCTCCTTCTACAGAAAATCTTAAGAAAATTCAAAGGAATCGAAGTGAATATCAACTAAATTTACTCAAATACTGCACCTTTAACTAAAAATAATTAAAAAATGCAAAGAAATTTAATTTAATTTCACCAAAATATCTTCAATTTCAGCTCCTTCTACAAAAAATCTTAAGAAAATTCAAAGGAATCGAGGTGAATATCAACTAAATTTACTCAAATTCTGCATCTGTAACTAAAAATCATAAAATAATTAAAAAAGATTTAATTTAATTTTACCACAATTTCTCCAATTTCAGCTCCTCCTACAAAAAATCTTAAGAAAATTCAAAGGAATCAAAGTGAATATCAACTAAATTTACTCAAATTCTGCACCTTTAACTAAAAATCATTAAAAAATGCAAAGAAATTTAATTTAATTTCTCCAAAATATCATCAATTTCAGCTCCTTCTACTAAAAATCTTATGGAAATTCAAAGGAATCAAAGTGAATATCAACTAAATTTACTCAAATTCTGCACCTTTAACTAAAAATCATTAAAAAATGCAAAGAAATTTAATTTAATTTCTCCAAAATATCATCAATTTCAGCTCCTTCTACAGAAAATCTTAAGAAAATTCAAAGGAATCGAAGTGAATATCAACTAAATTTACTCAAATTCTGCATCTGTAACTAAAGATCATAAAAAAATTCAGAAAGATTTAATTTAATTTTACCAACATTTCTTCATTTTCAGCACCTCCTACTAAAAATCTTAAGAAAATTCAAAAGAATCGAAGTGAATATCAACTAAATTTACTCAAATTCTGCATCTGTAACTAAAAATCATAAAAAAATTCAAAAAGATTTAATTTAATTTCTCCAAAATATCATCAATTTCAGCTCCTTCTACTAAAAATCTTATGAAAATCCAAAGGAATCGAAGTGAATATCAACTAAATTTACTCAAATTCTGCATCTGTAACTAAAAATCATAAAAAATTCAAAAAGATTTAATTTAATTTCTCAAAAATATCATCAATTTCAGCTCCTCCTACAAAAAATCTTAAGAAAATTCAAAGGAATCGAAGTGAATATCAACTAAATTTACTCAAATTCTGCAGCTGTAACTAAAGATCATAAAAAAATTCAGAAAGATTTAATTTAATTTTACCAACATTTCTTCATTTTCAGCACCTCCTACAAAAAATCTTAAGAAAATTCAAAGGAATCGAAGTGAATATCAACTAAATTTACTCAAATACTGCACCTTTAACTAAAAATCATTAAAAAATGCAAAGAAATTTAATTTAATTTCTCAAAAATATCATCAATTTCAGCTCCTTCTACAGAAAATCTTAAGAAAATTCAAAGGAATCGAAGTGAATATCAACTAAATTTACTCAAATTCTGCACCTTTAACTAAAAATCATTAAAAAATGCAAAAAGATTTAATTTAATATCACCACAATTTCTCCAATTTCAGCTCCTCCTACAAAAAATCTTAAGAAAATTCAAAGGAATCGAAGTGAATATCAACTAAATTTACTCAAATACTGCACCTTTAACTAAAAATCATTAAAAAATGCAAAGAAATTTAATTTAATTTCTCCAAAATATCATCAATTTCAGCTCCTTCTACTAAAAATCTTATGGAAATCCAAAGGAATCGAAGTGAATATCAACTAAATTTACTCAAATTCTGCATCTGTAACTAAAAATCATAAAAAAATTCAAAAAGATTTGATTTATATCACCAACATTTTTTCAATTTCAGCACCTCCTACTAAAAATCTACAGAAAATTCAAAAGAATCGATGTGAATTTCAACTATATTATCTCAAATTCTGCACCTTTAACTAAAAACCATTAAAAAATGCAAAGAAATTTAATTTAATTTCACCAAAATATCATCAATTTCAGCTCCTTCTACAAAAAATCTTAAGAAAATTCAAAGGAATCGAGGTGAATATCAACTAAATTTACTCAAATTCTGCATCTGTAACTAAAAATCATAAAATAATTCAAAAAGATTTAATTTAATTTTACCACAGTTTCTCCAATTTCAGCTCCTCCTACAAAAAATCTTAAGAAAATTCAAAGGAATCAAAGTGAATATCAACTACATTTACTCAAATTCTGCACCTTTAACTAAAAATCATTAAAAAATGCAAAGAAATTTAATTTAATTTCTCCAAAATATCATCAATTTCAGCTCCTTCTACAGAAAATCTTAAGAAAATTCAAAGGAATCGAAGTGAATATCAACTAAATTTACTCAAATACTGCACCTTTAACTAAAAACCATTAAAAAATGCAAAGAAATTTAATTTAATTTCACCAAAATATCATCAATTTCAGCTCCTTCTACAAAAAATCTTAAGAAAATTCAAAGGAATCGAGGTGAATATCAACTAAATTTACTCAAATTCTGCATCTGTAACTAAAAATCATAAAATAATTCGAAAAGATTTAATTTAATTTTACCACAGTTTCTCCAATTTCAGCTCCTCCTACAAAAAATCTTAAGAAAATTCAAAGGAATCAAAGTGAATATCAACTAAATTTACTCAAATTCTGCACCTTTAACTAAAAATCATTAAAAAATGCAAAGAAATTTAATTTAATTTCTCCAAAATATCATCAATTTCAGCTCCTTCTACAGAAAATCTTAAGAAAATTCAAAGGAATCGAAGTGAATATCAACTAAATTTACTCAAATACTGCACCTTTAACTAAAAATCATTAAAAAATGCAAAGAAATTTAATTTAATTTCTCCAAAATATCATCAATTTCAGCTCCTTCTCCTAAAATTCTTATGAAAATCCAAAGGAATCGAAGTGAATATCAACTAAATTTACTCAAATTCTGCATCTGTAACTAAAAATCATAAAATAATTAAAAAAGATTTAATTTAATTTTACCACAATTTCTCCAATTTCAGCTCCTCCTACAAAAAATCTTAAGAAAATTCAAAGGAATCAAAGTGAATATCAACTAAATTTACTCAAATTCTGCACCTTTAACTAAAAATCATTAAAAAATGCAAAGAAATTTAATTTAATTTCTCCAAAATATCATCAATTTCAGCTCCTTCTACTAAAAATCTTATGGAAATTCAAAGGAATCAAAGTGAATATCAACTAAATTTACTCAAATTCTGCACCTTTAACTAAAAATCATTAAAAAATGCAAAGAAATTTAATTTAATTTCTCCAAAATATCATCAATTTCAGCTCCTTCTACAGAAAATCTTAAGAAAATTCAAAGGAATCGAAGTGAATATCAACTAAATTTACTCAAATTCTGCACCTTTAACTAAAAATCATTAAAAAATTCAAAGAAATTTAATTTAATTTCACCAAAATATCATCAATTTCAGCTCCTTCTACAGAAAATCTTAAGAAAATTCAAAGGAATCGAAGTGAATATCAACTAAATTTACTCAAATTCTACATCTGTAACTAAAAATCATAAAAAATTCAAAAAGATTTAATTTATATCACCAAAATTTTTTCAATTTCAGCACCTCCTACTAAAAATCTAAAGAAAATTCAAAAGAATCGAAATGAATATCAACTAAATTTACTTAAATTCTGCACCTTTAACTAAAAATCATTAAAAAATTCAAAGAAATTTAATTTAATTTCACCAAAATATCATCAATTTCAGCTCCTTCTACTAAAAATCTTATGGAAATCCAAAGGAATCAAAGTGAATATCAACAAAATTTACTCAAATTCTGCACCTTTAACTAAAAATCATTAAAAAATGCAAAGAAATTTAATTTAATTTCTCCAAAATATCATCAATTTCAGCTCCTTCTACAGAAAATCTTAAGAAAATTCAAAGGAATCGAAGTGAATATCAACTAAATTTACTCAAATACTGCACCTTTAACTAAAAATCATTAAAAAATGCAAAGAAATTTAATTTAATTTCTCAAAAATATCATCAATTTCAGCTCCTTCTCCTAAAATTCTTATGAAAATCCAAAGGAATCGAAGTGAATATCAACTAAATTTACTCAAATTCTGCATCTGTAACTAAAAATCATAAAATAATTAAAAAAGATTTAATTTAATTTTACCACAGTTTCTCCAATTTCAGCTCCTCCTACAAAAAATCTTAAGAAAATTCAAAGGAATCAAAGTGAATATCAACTAAATTTACTCAAATTCTGCACCTTTAACTAAAAATCATTAAAAAATGCAAAGAAATTTAATTTAATTTCTCCAAAATATCAAATTCTGTATCTGTAACTAAAAATCATTAAAAAATTCGAAAAGATTTAATTTAATTTTACCACAATTTCTTCAATTTCAGCTCCTCCTACAAAAAATCTTAAGAAAATCCAAAGGAATCGAAGTGAATATCAACTAAATTTACTCAAATTCTGCACCTTTAACTAAAAATCATTAAAAAATGCAAAAAGATTTAATTTAATATCACCACAATTTCTCCAATTTCAGCTCCTCCTACAAAAAATCTTAAGAAAATTCAAAGGAATCGAAGTGAATATCAACTAAATTTACTCAAATTCTGCACCTTTAACTAAAAATCATTAAAAAATGCAAAGAAATTTAATTTAATTTCTCCAAAATATCATCAATTTCAGCTCCTTCTACAAAAAATCTTAAGAAAATTAAAAGGAATCGAAGTGAATATCAACTAAATTTACTCAAATACTGCACCTTTAACTAAAAATCATTAAAAAATGCAAAGAAATTTAATTTAATTTCACCAAAATATCATCAATTTCAGCTCCTTCTACAAAAAATCTTAAGAAAATTCAAAGGAATCGAGGTGAATATCAACTAAATTTACTCAAATTCTGCATCTGTAACTAAAAATCATAAAATAATTCAAAAAGATTTAATTTAATTTTACCACAGTTTCTCCAATTTCAGCTCCTCCTACAAAAAATCTTAAGAAAATTCAAAGGAATCAAAGTGAATATCAACTAAATTTACTCAAATTCTGCACCTTTAACTAAAAATCATTAAAAAATGCAAAGAAATTTAATTTAATTTCTCCAAAATATCATCAATTTCAGCTCCTTCTACAGAAAATCTTAAGAAAATTCAAAGGAATCGAAGTGAATATCAACTAAATTTACTCAAATACTGCACCTTTAACTAAAAATCATTAAAAAATGCAAAGAAATTTAATTTAATTTCACCAAAATATCATCAATTTCAGCTCCTTCTACAAAAAATCTTAAGAAAATTCAAAGGAATCGAGGTGAATATCAACTAAATTTACTCAAATTCTGCATCTGTAACTAAAAATCATAAAATAATTCAAAAAGATTTAATTTAATTTTACCACAGTTTCTCCAATTTCAGCTCCTCCTACAAAAAATCTTAAGAAAATTCAAAGGAATCAAAGTGAATATCAACTAAATTTACTCAAATTCTGCACCTTTAACTAAAAATCATTAAAAAATGCAAAAAGATTTAATTTAATATCACCACAATTTCTCCAATTTCAGCTCCTCCTACAAAAAATCTTAAGAAAATTAAAAGGAATCGAAGTGAATATCAACTAAATTTACTCAAATTCTGCACCTTTAACTAAAAATCATTAAAAAATGCAAAGAAATTTAATTTAATTTCTCCAAAATATCATCAATTTCAGCTCCTTCTACTTAAAATCTTATGGAAATTCAAAGGAATCAAAGTGAATATCAACTAAATTTACTCAAATTCTGCACCTTTAACTAAAAATCATTAAAAAATGCAAAGAAATTTAATTTAATTTCTCCAAAATATCATCAATTTCAGCTCCTTCTACAGAAAATCTTAAGAAAATTCAAAGGAATCGAAGTGAATATCAACTAAATTTACTCAAATACTGCACCTTTAACTAAAAATCATTAAAAAATGCAAAGAAATTTAATTTAATTTCTCAAAAATATCATCAATTTCAGCTCCTTCTGCAGAAAATCTTAAGAAAATTCAAAGGAATCGAAGTGAATATCAACTAAATTTACTCAAATTCTGCACCTTTAACTAAAAATCATTAAAAAATGCAAAAAGATTTAATTTAATATCACCACAATTTCTCCAATTTCAGCTCCTCCTACAAAAAATCTTAAGAAAATTCAAAGGAATCGAAGTGAATATCAACTAAATTTACTCAAATACTGCACCTTTAACTAAAAATCATTAAAAAATGCAAAGAAATTTAATTTAATTTCTCCAAAATATCATCAATTTCAGCTCCTTCTCCTAAAATTCTTATGAAAATCCAAAGGAATCGAAGTGAATATCAACTAAATTTACTCAAATTCTGCATCTGTAACTAAAAATCATTAAATAATTAAAAAAGATTTAATTTAATTTTACCACAATTTCTCCAATTTCAGCTCCTCCTACAAAAAATCTTAAGAAAATTCAAAGGAATCAAAGTGAATATCAACTATATTATCTCAAATTCTGCACCTTTAAGTAAAAAACATTAAAAAATGCAAAGAAATTTAATTTAATTTCACCAAAATATCATCAATTTCAGCTCCTTCTACAGAAAATCTTAAGAAAATTCAAAGGAATCGAAGTGAATATCAACTAAATTTACTCAAATTCTGCATCTGTAACTAAAGATCATAAAAAAATTCAGAAAGATTTAATTTAATTTTACCAACATTTCTTCATTTTCAGCACCTCCTACTAAAATTCTTATGAAAATTCAAAAGAATCGAAGTGAATATCAACTAAATTTACTCAAATTCTGCATCTGTAACTAAAAATCATAAAAAAATTCAAAAAGATTTAATTTAATTTCTCCAAAATATCATCAATTTCAGCTCCTTCTACTTAAAATCTTATGGAAATTCAAAGGAATCAAAGTGAATATCAACTAAATTTACTCAAATTCTGCACCTTTAACTAAAAATCATTAAAAAATGCAAAGAAATTTAATTTAATTTCTCCAAAATATCATCAATTTCAGCTCCTTCTACAGAAAATCTTAAGAAAATTCAAAGGAATCGAAGTGAATATCAACTAAATTTACTCAAATACTGCACCTTTAACTAAAAATCATTAAAAAATGCAAAGAAATTTAATTTAATTTCTCAAAAATATCATCAATTTCAGCTCCTTCTGCAGAAAATCTTAAGAAAATTCAAAGGAATCGAAGTGAATATCAACTAAATTTACTCAAATTCTGCACCTTTAACTAAAAATCATTAAAAAATGCAAAAAGATTTAATTTAATATCCCCACAATTTCTCCAATTTCAGCTCCTCCTACAAAAAATCTTAAGAAAATTCAAAGGAATCGAAGTGAATATCAACTAAATTTACTCAAATACTGCACCTTTAACTAAAAATCATTAAAAAATGCAAAGAAATTTAATTTAATTTCTCCAAAATATCATCAATTTCAGCTCCTTCTCCTAAAATTCTTATGAAAATCCAAAGGAATCGAAGTGAATATCAACTAAATTTACTCAAATTCTGCATCTGTAACTAAAAATCATAAAATAATTAAAAAAGATTTAATTTAATTTTACCACAATTTCTCCAATTTCAGCTCCTCCTACAAAAAATCTTAAGAAAATTCAAAGGAATCAAAGTGAATATCAACTATATTATCTCAAATTCTGCACCTTTAAGTAAAAAACATTAAAAAATGCAAAGAAATTTAATTTAATTTCACCAAAATATCATCAATTTCAGCTCCTTCTACAAAAAATCTTAAGAAAATTCAAAGGAATCGAAGTGAATATCAACTAAATTTACTCAAATTCTGCACCTTTAACTAAAAATCATTAAAAAATGCAAAGAAATTTAATTTAATTTCTCAAAAATATCATCAATTTCAGCTCCTCCTACAAAAAATCTTAAGAAAATTCAAAGGAATCGAAGTGAATATCAACTAAATTTACTCAAATTCTGCATCTGTAACTAAAGATCATAAAAAAATTCAGAAAGATTTAATTTAATTTTACCAACATTTCTTCATTTTCAGCACCTCCTACTAAAAATCTTAAGAAAATTCAAAAGAATCGAAGTGAATATCAACTAAATTTACTCAAATTCTGCATCTGTAACTAAAAATCATAAAAAAATTCAAAAAGATTTAATTTAATTTCTCCAAAATATCATCAATTTCAGCTCCTTCTACTAAAAATCTTATGAAAATCCAAAGGAATCGAAGTGAATATCAACTAAATTTACTCAAATTCTGCATCTGTAACTAAAAATCATAAAAAAATTCAAAGAAATTTAATTTAATTTTACCAACATTTCTTCATTTTCAGCACCTCCTACTAAAAATCTTAAGAAAATTCAAAAGAATCGAAGTGAATATCAACTAAATTTACTCAAATTCTGCATCTGTAACTAAAAATCATAAAAAAATTCAAAAAGATTTAATTTAATTTCTCCAAAATATCATCAATTTCAGCTCCTTCTACTAAAAATCTTATGAAAATCCAAAGGAATCGAAGTGAATATCAACTAAATTTACTCAAATACTGCACCTTTAACTAAAAATCATTAAAAAATGCAAAGAAATTTAATTTAATTTCACCAAAATATCATCAATTTCAGCTCCTTCTACTAAAAATCTTATGGAAATCCAAAGGAATCAAAGTGAATATCAACTATATTTACTCAAATTCTGCACCTTTAAGTAAAAAACATTAAAAAATGCAAAGAAATTTAATTTAATTTCACCAAAATATCATCAATTTCAGCTCCTTCTACTAAAAATCTTATGGAAATCCAAAGGAATCGAAGTGAATATCAACTAAATTTACTCAAATTCTGCATCTGTAACTAAAAATCATAAAAAAATTCAAAAAGATTTGATTTATATCACCAACATTTCTTCATTTTCAGCACCTCCTACAAAAAATCTTAAGAAAATCCAAAGGAATCGAAGTGAATATCAACTATATTATCTCAAATTCTGCACCTTTAAGTAAAAAACATTAAAAAATGCAAAGAAATTTAATTTAATTTCACCAAAATATCATCAATTTCAGCTCCTTCTACTAAAAATCTTATGGAAATTCAAAGGAATCAAAGTGAATATCAACTAAATTTACTCAAATTCTGCACCTTTAACTAAAAATCATTAAAAAATTCAAAGAAATTTAATTTAATTTCACCAAAATATCATCAATTTCAGCTCCTTCTACTAAAAATGTTATGGAAATCCAAAGGAATCAAAGTGAATATCAACTATATTTACTCAAATTCTGCACCTATAAGTAAAAAACATTAAAAAATGCAAAGAAATTTAATTTAATTTCACCAAAATATCATCAATTTCAGCTCCTTCTACTAAAAATCTTATGGAAATCCATAGGAATCGAAGTGAATATCAACTAAATTTACTCAAATTCTGCATCTGTAACTAAAAATCATAAAAAAATTCAAAAAGATTTGATTTATATCACCAACATTTTTTCAATTTCAGCACCTCCTACTAAAAATCTAAAGAAAATTCAAAAGAATCGATGTGAATTTCAACTATATTATCTCAAATTCTGCACCTTTAACTAAAAACCATTAAAAAATGCAAAGAAATTTAATTTAATTTCACCAAAATATCATCAATTTCAGCTCCTTCTACAAAAAATCTTAAGAAAATTCAAAGGAATCGAGGTGAATATCAACTAAATTTACTCAAATTCTGCATCTGTAACTAAAAATCATAAAATAATTCAAAAAGATTTAATTTAATTTTACCACAGTTTCTCCAATTTCAGCTCCTCCTACAAAAAATCTTAAGAAAATTCAAAGGAATCAAAGTGAATATCAACTACATTTACTCAAATTCTGCACCTTTAACTAAAAATCATTAAAAAATGCAAAGAAATTTAATTTAATTTCTCCAAAATATCATCAATTTCAGCTCCTTCTACAGAAAATCTTAAGAAAATTCAAAGGAATCGAAGTGAATATCAACTAAATTTACTCAAATACTGCACCTTTAACTAAAAACCATTAAAAAATGCAAAGAAATTTAATTTAATTTCACCAAAATATCATCAATTTCAGCTCCTTCTACAAAAAATCTTAAGAAAATTCAAAGGAATCGAGGTGAATATCAACTAAATTTACTCAAATTCTGCATCTGTAACTAAAAATCATAAAATAATTCAAAAAGATTTAATTTAATTTTACCACAGTTTCTCCAATTTCAGCTCCTCCTACAAAAAATCTTAAGAAAATTCAAAGGAATCGAAGTGAATATCAACTAAATTTACTCAAATTCTGCACCTTTAACTAAAAATCATTAAAAAATGCAAAGAAATTTAATTTAATTTCTCCAAAATATCATCAATTTCAGCTCCTTCTACAGAAAATCTTAAGAAAATTCAAAGGAATCGAAGTGAATATCAACTAAATTTACTCAAATTCTGCACCTTTAACTAAAAATCATTAAAAAATTCAAAGAAATTTAATTTAATTTCACCAAAATATCATCAATTTCAGCTCCTTCTACAGAAAATCTTAAGAAAATTCAAAGGAATCGAAGTGAATATCAACTAAATTTACTCAAATTCTACATCTGTAACTAAAAATCATAAAAAATTCAAAAAGATTTAATTTATATCACCAAAATTTTTTCAATTTCAGCACCTCCTACTAAAAATCTAAAGAAAATTCAAAAGAATCGAAATGAATATCAACTAAATTTACTTAAATTCTGCACCTTTAACTAAAAATCATTAAAAAATTCAAAGAAATTTAATTTAATTTCACCAAAATATCATCAATTTCAGCTCCTTCTACTAAAAATCTTATGGAAATCCAAAGGAATCAAAGTGAATATCAACAAAATTTACTCAAATTCTGCACCTTTAACTAAAAATCATTAAAAAATGCAAAGAAATTTAATTTAATTTCTCCAAAATATCATCAATTTCAGCTCCTTCTACAGAAAATCTTAAGAAAATTCAAAGGAATCGAAGTGAATATCAACTAAATTTACTCAAATACTGCACCTTTAACTAAAAATCATTAAAAAATGCAAAGAAATTTAATTTAATTTCTCAAAAATATCATCAATTTCAGCTCCTTCTCCTAAAATTCTTATGAAAATCCAAAGGAATCGAAGTGAATATCAACTAAATTTACTCAAATTCTGCATCTGTAACTAAAAATCATAAAATAATTAAAAAAGATTTAATTTAATTTTACCACAATTTCTCCAATTTCAGCTCCTCCTACAAAAAATCTTAAGAAAATTCAAAGGAATCAAAGTGAATATCAACTAAATTTACTCAAATTCTGCACCTTTAACTAAAAATCATTAAAAAATGCAAAGAAATTTAATTTAATTTCTCCAAAATATCATCAATTTCAGCTCCTTCTACTAAAAATCTTATGGAAATTCAAAGGAATCAAAGTGAATATCAACTAAATTTACTCAAATTCTGCACCTTTAACTAAAAATCATTAAAAAATGCAAAGAAATTTAATTTAATTTCTCCAAAATATCATCAATTTCAGCTCCTTCTACAGAAAATCTTAAGAAAATTCAAAGGAATCGAAGTGAATATCAACTAAATTTACTCAAATTCTGCATCTGTAACTAAAGATCATAAAAAAATTCAGAAAGATTTAATTTAATTTTACCAACATTTCTTCATTTTCAGCACCTCCTACTAAAAATCTTAAGAAAATTCAAAAGAATCGAAGTGAATATCAACTAAATTTACTCAAATTCTGCATCTGTAACTAAAAATCATAAAAAAATTCAAAAAGATTTAATTTAATTTCTCCAAAATATCATCAATTTCAGCTCCTTCTACTAAAAATCTTATGAAAATCCAAAGGAATCGAAGTGAATATCAACTAAATTTACTCAAATTCTGCATCTGTAACTAAAAATCATAAAAAAATTCAAAAAGATTTAATTTAATTTTACCACAATTTCTCCAATTTCAGCTCCTCCTACAAAAAATCTTAAGAAAATTCAAAGGAATCAAAGTGAATATCAACTATATTATCTCAAATTCTGCACCTTTAAGTAAAAAACATTAAAAAATGCAAAGAAATTTAATTTAATTTCACCAAAATATCATCAATTTCAGCTCCTTCTACAAAAAATCTTAAGAAAATTCAAAGGAATCGAAGTGAATATCAACTAAATTTACTCAAATTCTGCACCTTTAACTAAAAATCATTAAAAAATGCAAAGAAATTTAATTTAATTTCTCAAAAATATCATCAATTTCAGCTCCTCCTACAAAAAATCTTAAGAAAATTCAAAGGAATCGAAGTGAATATCAACTAAATTTACTCAAATTCTGCATCTGTAACTAAAGATCATAAAAAAATTCAGAAAGATTTAATTTAATTTTACCAACATTTCTTCATTTTCAGCACCTCCTACTAAAAATCTTAAGAAAATTCAAAAGAATCGAAGTGAATATCAACTAAATTTACTCAAATTCTGCATCTGTAACTAAAAATCATAAAAAAATTCAAAAAGATTTAATTTAATTTCTCCAAAATATCATCAATTTCAGCTCCTTCTACTAAAAATCTTATGAAAATCCAAAGGAATCGAAGTGAATATCAACTAAATTTACTCAAATTCTGCATCTGTAACTAAAAATCATAAAAAAATTCAAAAAGATTTAATTTAATTTTACCAACATTTCTTCATTTTCAGCACCTCCTACTAAAAATCTTAAGAAAATTCAAAAGAATCGAAGTGAATATCAACTAAATTTACTCAAATTCTGCATCTGTAACTAAAAATCATAAAAAAATTCAAAAAGATTTAATTTAATTTCTCCAAAATATCATCAATTTCAGCTCCTTCTACTAAAAATCTTATGAAAATCCAAAGGAATCGAAGTGAATATCAACTAAATTTACTCAAATACTGCACCTTTAACTAAAAATCATTAAAAAATGCAAAGAAATTTAATTTAATTTCACCAAAATATCATCAATTTCAGCTCCTTCTACTAAAAATCTTATGGAAATCCAAAGGAATCAAAGTGAATATCAACTATATTTACTCAAATTCTGCACCTTTAAGTAAAAAACATTAAAAAATGCAAAGAAATTTAATTTAATTTCACCAAAATATCATCAATTTCAGCTCCTTCTACTAAAAATCTTATGGAAATCCAAAGGAATCGAAGTGAATATCAACTAAATTTACTCAAATTCTGCATCTGTAACTAAAAATCATAAAAAAATTCAAAAAGATTTGATTTATATCACCAACATTTCTTCATTTTCAGCACCTCCTACAAAAAATCTTAAGAAAATCCAAAGGAATCGAAGTGAATATCAACTATATTATCTCAAATTCTGCACCTTTAAGTAAAAAACATTAAAAAATGCAAAGAAATTTAATTTAATTTCACCAAAATATCATCAATTTCAGCTCCTTCTACTAAAAATCTTATGGAAATTCAAAGGAATCAAAGTGAATATCAACTAAATTTACTCAAATTCTGCACCTTTAACTAAAAATCATTAAAAAATTCAAAGAAATTTAATTTAATTTCACCAAAATATCATCAATTTCAGCTCCTTCTACTAAAAATGTTATGGAAATCCAAAGGAATCAAAGTGAATATCAACTATATTTACTCAAATTCTGCACCTATAAGTAAAAAACATTAAAAAATGCAAAGAAATTTAATTTAATTTCACCAAAATATCATCAATTTCAGCTCCTTCTACTAAAAATCTTATGGAAATCCAAAGGAATCAAAGTGAATATCAACAAAATTTACTCAAATTCTGCACCTTTAACTAAAAATCATTAAAAAATTCAAAGAAATTTAATTTAATTTCACCAAAATATCATCAATTTCAGCTCCTTCTACAGAAAATCTTAAGAAAATTCAAAGGAATCGAAGTGAATATCAACTAAATTTACTCAAATACTGCACCTTTAACTAAAAATCATTAAAAAATGCAAAGAAATTTAATTTAATTTCTCAAAAATATCATCAATTTCAGCTCCTTCTCCTAAAATTCTTATGAAAATCCAAAGGAATCGAAGTGAATATCAACTAAATTTACTCAAATTCTGCATCTGTAACTAAAAATCATAAAATAATTAAAAAAGATTTAATTTAATTTTACCACAATTTCTCCAATTTCAGCTCCTCCTACAAAAAATCTTAAGAAAATTCAAAGGAATCAAAGTGAATATCAACTAAATTTACTCAAATTCTGCACCTTTAACTAAAAATCATTAAAAAATGCAAAGAAATTTAATTTAATTTCTCCAAAATATCATCAATTTCAGCTCCTTCTACTAAAAATCTTATGGAAATTCAAAGGAATCAAAGTGAATATCAACTAAATTTACTCAAATTCTGCACCTTTAACTAAAAATCATTAAAAAATGCAAAGAAATTTAATTTAATTTCTCCAAAATATCATCAATTTCAGCTCCTTCTACAGAAAATCTTAAGAAAATTCAAAGGAATCGAAGTGAATATCAACTAAATTTACTCAAATTCTGCATCTGTAACTAAAGATCATAAAAAAATTCAGAAAGATTTAATTTAATTTTACCAACATTTCTTCATTTTCAGCACCTCCTACTAAAAATCTTAAGAAAATTCAAAAGAATCGAAGTGAATATCAACTAAATTTACTCAAATTCTGCATCTGTAACTAAAAATCATAAAAAAATTCAAAAAGATTTAATTTAATTTCTCCAAAATATCATCAATTTCAGCTCCTTCTACTAAAAATCTTATGAAAATCCAAAGGAATCGAAGTGAATATCAACTAAATTTACTCAAATTCTGCATCTGTAACTAAAAATCATAAAAAAATTCAAAAAGATTTAATTTAATTTTACCACAATATCTCCAATTTCAGCTCCTCCTACAAAAAATCTTAAGAAAATTCAAAGGAATCAAAGTGAATATCAACTATATTATCTCAAATTCTGCACCTTTAAGTAAAAAACATTAAAAAATGCAAAGAAATTTAATTTAATTTCACCAAAATATCATCAATTTCAGCTCCTTCTACAAAAAATCTTAAGAAAATTCAAAGGAATCGAAGTGAATATCAACTAAATTTACTCAAATTCTGCACCTTTAACTAAAAATCATTAAAAAATGCAAAGAAATTTAATTTAATTTCTCAAAAATATCATCAATTTCAGCTCCTCCTACAAAAAATCTTAAGAAAATTCAAAGGAATCGAAGTGAATATCAACTAAATTTACTCAAATTCTGCATCTGTAACTAAAGATCATAAAAAAATTCAGAAAGATTTAATTTAATTTTACCAACATTTCTTCATTTTCAGCACCTCCTACTAAAAATCTTAAGAAAATTCAAAAGAATCGAAGTGAATATCAACTAAATTTACTCAAATTCTGCATCTGTAACTAAAAATCATAAAAAAATTCAAAAAGATTTAATTTAATTTCTCCAAAATATCATCAATTTCAGCTCCTTCTACTAAAAATCTTATGAAAATCCAAAGGAATCGAAGTGAATATCAACTAAATTTACTCAAATTCTGCATCTGTAACTAAAAATCATAAAAAAATTCAAAAAGATTTAATTTAATTTTACCAACATTTCTTCATTTTCAGCACCTCCTACTAAAAATCTTAAGAAAATTCAAAAGAATCGAAGTGAATATCAACTAAATTTACTCAAATTCTGCATCTGTAACTAAAAATCATAAAAAAATTCAAAAAGATTTAATTTAATTTCTCCAAAATATCATCAATTTCAGCTCCTTCTACTAAAAATCTTATGAAAATCCAAAGGAATCGAAGTGAATATCAACTAAATTTACTCAAATACTGCACCTTTAACTAAAAATCATTAAAAAATGCAAAGAAATTTAATTTAATTTCACCAAAATATCATCAATTTCAGCTCCTTCTTCTAAAAATCTTATGGAAATCCAAAGGAATCAAAGTGAATATCAACTATATTTACTCAAATTCTGCACCTTTAAGTAAAAAACATTAAAAAATGCAAAGAAATTTAATTTAATTTCACCAAAATATCATCAATTTCAGCTCCTTCTACTAAAAATCTTATGGAAATCCAAAGGAATCGAAGTGAATATCAACTAAATTTACTCAAATTCTGCATCTGTAACTAAAAATCATAAAAAAATTCAAAAAGATTTGATTTATATCACCAACATTTCTTCATTTTCAGCACCTCCTACAAAAAATCTTAAGAAAATCCAAAGGAATCGAAGTGAATATCAACTATATTATCTCAAATTCTGCACCTTTAAGTAAAAAACATTAAAAAATGCAAAGAAATTTAATTTAATTTCACCAAAATATCATCAATTTCAGCTCCTTCTACTAAAAATCTCATGGAAATTCAAAGGAATCAAAGTGAATATCAACTAAATTTACTCAAATTCTGCACCTTTAACTAAAAATCATTAAAAAATTCAAAGAAATTTAATTTAATTTCACCAAAATATCATCAATTTCAGCTCCTTCTACTAAAAATGTTATGGAAATCCAAAGGAATCAAAGTGAATATCAACTATATTTACTCAAATTCTGCACCTATAAGTAAAAAACATTAAAAAATGCAAAGAAATTTAATTTAATTTCACCAAAATATCATCAATTTCAGCTCCTTCTACTAAAAATCTTATGGAAATCCATAGGAATCGAAGTGAATATCAACTAAATTTACTCAAATTCTGCATCTGTAACTAAAAATCATAAAAAAATTCAAAAAGATTTGATTTATATCACCAACATTTTTTCAATTTCAGCACCTCCTACTAAAAATCTAAAGAAAATTCAAAAGAATCGATGTGAATTTCAACTATATTATCTCAAATTCTGCACCTTTAACTAAAAATCATTAAAAAATGCAAAGAAATTTAATTTAATTTCACCAAAATATCATCAATTTCAGCTCCTTCTACAAAAAATCTTAAGAAAATTCAAAGGAATCGAGGTGAATATCAACTAAATTTACTCAAATTCTGCATCTGTAACTAAAAATCATAAAATAATTCAAAAAGATTTAATTTAATTTTACCACAGTTTCTCCAATTTCAGCTCCTCCTACAAAAAATCTTAAGAAAATTCAAAGGAATCAAAGTGAATATCAACTAAATTTACTCAAATTCTGCACCTTTAACTAAAAATCATTAAAAAATGCAAAGAAATTTAATTTAATTTCTCCAAAATATCATCAATTTCAGCTCCTTCTACAGAAAATCTTAAGAAAATTCAAAGGAATCGAAGTGAATATCAACTAAATTTACTCAAATTCTGCACCTTTAACTAAAAATCATTAAAAAATTCAAAGAAATTTAATTTAATTTCACCAAAATATCATCAATTTCAGCTCCTTCTACAGAAAATCTTAAGAAAATTCAAAGGAATCGAAGTGAATATCAACTAAATTTACTCAAATTCTACATCTGTAACTAAAAATCATAAAAAATTCAAAAAGATTTAATTTATATCACCAAAATTTTTTCAATTTCAGCACCTCCTACTAAAAATCTAAAGAAAATTCAAAAGAATCGAAATGAATATCAACTAAATTTACTTAAATTCTGCACCTTTAACTAAAAATCATTAAAAAATTCAAAGAAATTTAATTTAATTTAACCAAAATATCATAAATTTCAGCTCCTTCTACTAAAAATCTTATGGAAATCCAAAGGAATCAAAGTGAATATCAACAAAATTTACTCAAATTCTGCACCTTTAACTAAAAATCATTAAAAAATGCAAAGAAATTTAATTTAATTTCTCCAAAATATCATCAATTTCAGCTCCTTCTACAGAAAATCTTAAGAAAATTCAAAGGAATCGAAGTGAATATCAACTAAATTTACTCAAATACTGCACCTTTAACTAAAAATCATTAAAAAATGCAAAGAAATTTAATTTAATTTCTCAAAAATATCATCAATTTCAGCTCCTTCTCCTAAAATTCTTATGAAAATCCAAAGGAATCGAAGTGAATATCAACTAAATTTACTCAAATTCTGCATCTGTAACTAAAAATCATAAAATAATTAAAAAAGATTTAATTTAATTTTACCACAATTTCTCCAATTTCAGCTCCTCCTACAAAAAATCTTAAGAAAATTCAAAGGAATCAAAGTGAATATCAACTAAATTTACTCAAATTCTGCACCTTTAACTAAAAATCATTAAAAAATGCAAAGAAATTTAATTTAATTTCTCCAAAATATCATCAATTTCAGCTCCTTCTACTAAAAATCTTATGGAAATTCAAAGGAATCAAAGTGAATATCAACTAAATTTACTCAAATTCTGCACCTTTAACTAAAAATCATTAAAAAATGCAAAGAATTTAATTTAATTTCTCCAAAATATCATCAATTTCAGCTCCTTCTACAGAAAATCTTAAGAAAATTCAAAGGAATCGAAGTGAATATCAACTAAATTTACTCAAATTCTGCATCTGTAACTAAAGATCATAAAAAAATTCAGAAAGATTTAATTTAATTTTACCAACATTTCTTCATTTTCAGCACCTCCTACTAAAAATCTTAAGAAAATTCAAAAGAATCGAAGTGAATATCAACTAAATTTACTCAAATTCTGCATCTGTAACTAAAAATCATAAAAAAATTCAAAAAGATTTAATTTAATTTCTCCAAAATATCATCAATTTCAGCTCCTTCTACTAAAAATCTTATGAAAATCCAAAGGAATCGAAGTGAATATCAACTAAATTTACTCAAATTCTGCATCTGTAACTAAAAATCATAAAAAAATTCAAAAAGATTTAATTTAATTTTACCACAATTTCTCCAATTTCAGCTCCTCCTACAAAAAATCTTAAGAAAATTCAAAGGAATCAAAGTGAATATCAACTATATTATCTCAAATTCTGCACCTTTAAGTAAAAAACATTAAAAAATGCAAAGAAATTTAATTTAATTTCACCAAAATATCATCAATTTCAGCTCCTTCTACAGAAAATCTTAAGAAAATTCAAAGGAATCGAAGTGAATATCAACTAAATTTACTCAAATTCTGCACCTTTAACTAAAAATCATTAAAAAATGCAAAGAAATTTAATTTAATTTCTCAAAAATATCATCAATTTCAGCTCCTCCTACAAAAAATCTTAAGAAAATTCAAAGGAATCGAAGTGAATATCAACTAAATTTACTCAAATTCTGCATCTGTAACTAAAGATCATAAAAAAATTCAGAAAGATTTAATTTAATTTTACCAACATTTCTTCATTTTCAGCACCTCCTACTAAAAATCTTAAGAAAATTCAAAAGAATCGAAGTGAATATCAACTAAATTTACTCAAATTCTGCATCTGTAACTAAAAATCATAAAAAAATTCAAAAAGATTTAATTTAATTTCTCCAAAATATCATCAATTTCAGCTCCTTCTACTAAAAATCTTATGAAAATCCAAAGGAATCGAAGTGAATATCAACTAAATTTACTCAAATTCTGCATCTGTAACTAAAAATCATAAAAAAATTCAAAAAGATTTAATTTAATTTTACCAACATTTCTTCATTTTCAGCACCTCCTACTAAAAATCTTAAGAAAATTCAAAAGAATCGAAGTGAATATCAACTAAATTTACTCAAATTCTGCATCTGTAACTAAAAATCATAAAAAAATTCAAAAAGATTTAATTTAATTTCTCCAAAATATCATCAATTTCAGCTCCTTCTACTAAAAATCTTATGAAAATCCAAAGGAATCGAAGTGAATATCAACTAAATTTACTCAAATACTGCACCTTTAACTAAAAATCATTAAAAAATGCAAAGAAATTTAATTTAATTTCACCAAAATATCATCAATTTCAGCTCCTTCTTCTAAAAATCTTATGGAAATCCAAAGGAATCAAAGTGAATATCAACTATATTTACTCAAATTCTGCACCTTTAAGTAAAAAACATTAAAAAATGCAAAGAAATTTAATTTAATTTCACCAAAATATCATCAATTTCAGCTCCTTCTACTAAAAATCTTATGGAAATCCAAAGGAATCGAAGTGAATATCAACTAAATTTACTCAAATTCTGCATCTGTAACTAAAAATCATAAAAAAATTCAAAAAGATTTGATTTATATCACCAACATTTCTTCATTTTCAGCACCTCCTACAAAAAATCTTAAGAAAATCCAAAGGAATCGAAGTGAATATCAACTATATTATCTCAAATTCTGCACCTTTAAGTAAAAAACATTAAAAAATGCAAAGAAATTTAATTTAATTTCACCAAAATATCATCAATTTCAGCTCCTTCTACTAAAAATCTTATGGAAATTCAAAGGAATCAAAGTGAATATCAACTAAATTTACTCAAATTCTGCACCTTTAACTAAAAATCATTAAAAAATTCAAAGAAATTTAATTTAATTTCACCAAAATATCATCAATTTCAGCTCCTTCTACTAAAAATGTTATGGAAATCCAAAGGAATCAAAGTGAATATCAACTATATTTACTCAAATTCTGCACCTATAAGTAAAAAACATTAAAAAATGCAAAGAAATTTAATTTAATTTCACCAAAATATCATCAATTTCAGCTCCTTCTACTAAAAATCTTATGGAAATCCATAGGAATCGAAGTGAATATCAACTAAATTTACTCAAATTCTGCATCTGTAACTAAAAATCATAAAAAAATTCAAAAAGATTTGATTTATATCACCAACATTTTTTCAATTTCAGCACCTCCTACTAAAAATCTAAAGAAAATTCAAAAGAATCGATGTGAATTTCAACTATATTATCTCAAATTCTGCACCTTTAACTAAAAACCATTAAAAAATGCAAAGAAATTTAATTTAATTTCACCAAAATATCATCAATTTCAGCTCCTTCTACAAAAAATCTTAAGAAAATTCAAAGGAATCGAGGTGAATATCAACTAAATTTACTCAAATTCTGCATCTGTAACTAAAAATCATAAAATAATTCAAAAAGATTTAATTTAATTTTACCACAGTTTCTCCAATTTCAGCTCCTCCTACAAAAAATCTTAAGAAAATTCAAAGGAATCAAAGTGAATATCAACTACATTTACTCAAATTCTGCACCTTTAACTAAAAATCATTAAAAAATGCAAAGAAATTTAATTTAATTTCTCCAAAATATCATCAATTTCAGCTCCTTCTACAGAAAATCTTAAGAAAATTCAAAGGAATCGAAGTGAATATCAACTAAATTTACTCAAATACTGCACCTTTAACTAAAAACCATTAAAAAATGCAAAGAAATTTAATTTAATTTCTCCAAAATATCATCAATTTCAGCTCCTTCTCCTAAAATTCTTATGAAAATCCAAAGGAATCGAAGTGAATATCAACTAAATTTACTCAAATTCTGCATCTGTAACTAAAAATCATAAAATAATTAAAAAAGATTTAATTTAATTTTACCACAATTTCTCCAATTTCAGCTCCTCCTACAAAAAATCTTAAGAAAATTCAAAGGAATCAAAGTGAATATCAACTAAATTTACTCAAATTCTGCACCTTTAACTAAAAATCATTAAAAAATGCAAAGAAATTTAATTTAATTTCTCCAAAATATCATCAATTTCAGCTCCTTCTACTAAAAATCTTATGGAAATTCAAAGGAATCAAAGTGAATATCAACTAAATTTACTCAAATTCTGCACCTTTAACTAAAAATCATTAAAAAATGCAAAGAAATTTAATTTAATTTCTCCAAAATATCATCAATTTCAGCTCCTTCTACAGAAAATCTTAAGAAAATTCAAAGGAATCGAAGTGAATATCAACTAAATTTACTCAAATTCTGCACCTTTAACTAAAAATCATTAAAAAATTCAAAGAAATTTAATTTAATTTCACCAAAATATCATCAATTTCAGCTCCTTCTACAGAAAATCTTAAGAAAATTCAAAGGAATCGAAGTGAATATCAACTAAATTTACTCAAATTCTACATCTGTAACTAAAAATCATAAAAAATTCAAAAAGATTTAATTTATATCACCAAAATTTTTTCAATTTCAGCACCTCCTACTAAAAATCTAAAGAAAATTCAAAAGAATCGAAATGAATATCAACTAAATTTACTTAAATTCTGCACCTTTAACTAAAAATCATTAAAAAATTCAAAGAAATTTAATTTAATTTCACCAAAATATCATCAATTTCAGCTCCTTCTACTAAAAATCTTATGGAAATCCAAAGGAATCAAAGTGAATATCAACAAAATTTACTCAAATTCTGCACCTTTAACTAAAAATCATTAAAAAATGCAAAGAAATTTAATTTAATTTCTCCAAAATATCATCAATTTCAGCTCCTTCTACAGAAAATCTTAAGAAAATTCAAAGGAATCGAAGTGAATATCAACTAAATTTACTCAAATACTGCACCTTTAACTAAAAATCATTAAAAAATGCAAAGAAATTTAATTTAATTTCTCAAAAATATCATCAATTTCAGCTCCTTCTCCTAAAATTCTTATGAAAATCCAAAGGAATCGAAGTGAATATCAACTAAATTTACTCAAATTCTGCATCTGTAACTAAAAATCATAAAATAATTAAAAAAGATTTAATTTAATTTTACCACAATTTCTCCAATTTCAGCTCCTCCTACAAAAAATCTTAAGAAAATTCAAAGGAATCAAAGTGAATATCAACTAAATTTACTCAAATTCTGCACCTTTAACTAAAAATCATTAAAAAATGCAAAGAAATTTAATTTAATTTCTCCAAAATATCATCAATTTCAGCTCCTTCTACTAAAAATCTTATGGAAATTCAAAGGAATCAAAGTGAATATCAACTAAATTTACTCAAATTCTGCACCTTTAACTAAAAATCATTAAAAAATGCAAAGAAATTTAATTTAATTTCTCCAAAATATCATCAATTTCAGCTCCTTCTACAGAAAATCTTAAGAAAATTCAAAGGAATCGAAGTGAATATCAACTAAATTTACTCAAATTCTGCATCTGTAACTAAAGATCATAAAAAAATTCAGAAAGATTTAATTTAATTTTACCAACATTTCTTCATTTTCAGCACCTCCTACTAAAAATCTTAAGAAAATTCAAAAGAATCGAAGTGAATATCAACTAAATTTACTCAAATACTGCACCTTTAACTAAAAATCATTAAAAAATGCAAAGAAATTTAATTTAATTTCTCAAAAATATCATCAATTTCAGCTCCTCCTACAAAAAATCTTAAGAAAATTCAAAGGAATCGAAGTGAATATCAACTAAATTTACTCAAATTCTGCATCTGTAACTAAAGATCATAAAAAAATTCAGAAAGATTTAATTTAATTTTACCAACATTTCTTCATTTTCAGCACCTCCTACAAAAAATCTTAAGAAAATTCAAAGGAATCGAAGTGAATATCAACTAAATTTACTCAAATACTGCACCTTTAACTAAAAATCATTAAAAAATGCAAAGAAATTTAATTTAATTTCTCAAAAATATCATCAATTTCAGCTCCTTCTACTAAAAATCTTATGAAAATCCAAAGGAATCGAAGTGAATATCAACTAAATTTACTCAAATTCTGCATCTGTAACTAAAAATCATAAAAAAATTCAAAAAGATTTAATTTAATTTCTCCAAAGTATCATCAATTTCAGCTCCTGCTACTAAAAATCTTATGAAAATCCAAAGGAATCGAAGTGAATATCAACTAAATTTACTCAAATTCTGCACCTTTAACTAAAAATCATTAAAAAATGCAAAGAAATTTAATTTAATTTCTCCAAAATATCATCAATTTCAGCTCCTTCTACTAAAAATCTTATGGAAATTCAAAGGAATCAAAGTGAATATCAACTAAATTTACTCAAATTCTGCACCTTTAACTAAAAATCATTAAAAAATGCAAAGAAATTTAATTTAATTTCTCCAAAATATCATCAATTTCAGCTCCTTCTACAGAAAATCTTATGAAAATCCAAAGGAATCGAAGTGAATATCAACTAAATTTACTCAAATTCTGCATCTGTAACTAAAAATCATAAAAAAATTCAAAAAGATTTAATTTAATTTCTCCAAAGTATCATCAATTTCAGCTCCTGCTACTAAAAATCTTATGAAAATCCAAAGGAATCGAAGTGAATATCAACTAAATTTACTCAAATTCTGCACCTTTAACTAAAAATCATTAAAAAATGCAAAGAAATTTAATTTAATTTCTCAAAAATATCATCAATTTCAGCTCCTCCTACAAAAAATCTTAAGAAAATTCAAAGGAATCGAAGTGAATATCAACTAAATTTACTCAAATTCTGCATCTGTAACTAAAGATCATAAAAAAATTCAGAAAGATTTAATTTAATTTTACCAACATTTCTTCATTTTCAGCACCTCCTACTAAAAATCTTAAGAAAATTCAAAAGAATCGAAGTGAATATCAACTAAATTTACTCAAATTCTGCATCTGTAACTAAAAATCATAAAAAAATTCAAAAAGATTTAATTTAATTTCTCCAAAATATCATCAATTTCAGCTCCTTCTACTAAAAATCTTATGAAAATCCAAAGGAATCGAAGTGAATATCAACTAAATTTACTCAAATTCTGCATCTGTAACTAAAAATCATAAAAAAATTCAAAAAGATTTAATTTAATTTTACCAACATTTCTTCATTTTCAGCACCTCCTACTAAAAATCTTAAGAAAATTCAAAAGAATCGAAGTGAATATCAACTAAATTTACTCAAATTCTGCATCTGTAACTAAAAATCATAAAAAAATTCAAAAAGATTTAATTTAATTTCTCCAAAATATCATCAATTTCAGCTCCTTCTACTAAAAATCTTATGAAAATCCAAAGGAATCGAAGTGAATATCAACTAAATTTACTCAAATTCTGCATCTGTAACTAAAAATCATAAAAAAATTCAAAAAGATTTGATTTATATCACCAACATTTCTTCATTTTCAGCACCTCCTACAAAAAATCTTAAGAAAATCCAAAGGAATCGAAGTGAATATCAACTATATTATCTCAAATTCTGCACCTTTAAGTAAAAAACATTAAAAAATGCAAAGAAATTTAATTTAATTTCACCAAAATATCATCAATTTCAGCTCCTTCTACTAAAAATCTTATGGAAATTCAAAGGAATCAAAGTGAATATCAACTAAATTTACTCAAATTCTGCACCTTTAACTAAAAATCATTAAAAAATTCAAAGAAATTTAATTTAATTTCACCAAAATATCATCAATTTCAGCTCCTTCTACTAAAAATGTTATGGAAATCCAAAGGAATCAAAGTGAATATCAACTATATTTACTCAAATTCTGCACCTATAAGTAAAAAACATTAAAAAATGCAAAGAAATTTAATTTAATTTCACCAAAATATCATCAATTTCAGCTCCTTCTACTAAAAATCTTATGGAAATCCATAGGAATCGAAGTGAATATCAACTAAATTTACTCAAATTCTGCATCTGTAACTAAAAATCATAAAAAAATTCAAAAAGATTTGATTTATATCACCAACATTTTTTCAATTTCAGCACCTCCTACTAAAAATCTAAAGAAAATTCAAAAGAATCGATGTGAATTTCAACTATATTATCTCAAATTCTGCACCTTTAACTAAAAACCATTAAAAAATGCAAAGAAATTTAATTTAATTTCACCAAAATATCATCAATTTCAGCTCCTTCTACAAAAAATCTTAAGAAAATTCAAAGGAATCGAGGTGAATATCAACTAAATTTACTCAAATTCTGCATCTGTAACTAAAAATCATAAAATAATTCAAAAAGATTTAATTTAATTTTACCACAGTTTCTCCAATTTCAGCTCCTCCTACAAAAAATCTTAAGAAAATTCAAAGGAATCAAAGTGAATATCAACTACATTTACTCAAATTCTGCACCTTTAACTAAAAATCATTAAAAAATGCAAAGAAATTTAATTTAATTTCTCCAAAATATCATCAATTTCAGCTCCTTCTACAGAAAATCTTAAGAAAATTCAAAGGAATCGAAGTGAATATCAACTAAATTTACTCAAATACTGCACCTTTAACTAAAAACCATTAAAAAATGCAAAGAAATTTAATTTAATTTCACCAAAATATCATCAATTTCAGCTCCTTCTACAAAAAATCTTAAGAAAATTCAAAGGAATCGAGGTGAATATCAACTAAATTTACTCAAATTCTGCATCTGTAACTAAAAATCATAAAATAATTCAAAAAGATTTAATTTAATTTTACCACAGTTTCTCCAATTTCAGCTCCTCCTACAAAAAATCTTAAGAAAATTCAAAGGAATCAAAGTGAATATCAACTAAATTTACTCAAATTCTGCACCTTTAACTAAAAATCATTAAAAAATGCAAAGAAATTTAATTTAATTTCTCCAAAATATCATCAATTTCAGCTCCTTCTACAGAAAATCTTAAGAAAATTCAAAGGAATCGAAGTGAATATCAACTAAATTTACTCAAATACTGCACCTTTAACTAAAAATCATTAAAAAATGCAAAGAAATTTAATTTAATTTCTCCAAAATATCATCAATTTCAGCTCCTTCTCCTAAAATTCTTATGAAAATCCAAAGGAATCGAAGTGAATATCAACTAAATTTACTCAAATTCTGCATCTGTAACTAAAAATCATAAAATAATTAAAAAAGATTTAATTTAATTTTACCACAATTTCTCCAATTTCAGCTCCTCCTACAAAAAATCTTAAGAAAATTCAAAGGAATCAAAGTGAATATCAACTAAATTTACTCAAATTCTGCACCTTTAACTAAAAATCATTAAAAAATGCAAAGAAATTTAATTTAATTTCTCCAAAATATCATCAATTTCAGCTCCTTCTACTAAAAATCTTATGGAAATTCAAAGGAATCAAAGTGAATATCAACTAAATTTACTCAAATTCTGCACCTTTAACTAAAAATCATTAAAAAATGCAAAGAAATTTAATTTAATTTCTCCAAAATATCATCAATTTCAGCTCCTTCTACAGAAAATCTTAAGAAAATTCAAAGGAATCGAAGTGAATATCAACTAAATTTACTCAAATTCTGCACCTTTAACTAAAAATCATTAAAAAATTCAAAGAAATTTAATTTAATTTCACCAAAATATCATCAATTTCAGCTCCTTCTACAGAAAATCTTAAGAAAATTCAAAGGAATCGAAGTGAATATCAACTAAATTTACTCAAATTCTACATCTGTAACTAAAAATCATAAAAAATTCAAAAAGATTTAATTTATATCACCAAAATTTTTTCAATTTCAGCACCTCCTACTAAAAATCTAAAGAAAATTCAAAAGAATCGAAATGAATATCAACTAAATTTACTTAAATTCTGCACCTTTAACTAAAAATCATTAAAAAATTCAAAGAAATTTAATTTAATTTCACCAAAATATCATCAATTTCAGCTCCTTCTACTAAAAATCTTATGGAAATCCAAAGGAATCAAAGTGAATATCAACAAAATTTACTCAAATTCTGCACCTTTAACTAAAAATCATTAAAAAATGCAAAGAAATTTAATTTAATTTCTCCAAAATATCATCAATTTCAGCTCCTTCTACAGAAAATCTTAAGAAAATTCAAAGGAATCGAAGTGAATATCAACTAAATTTACTCAAATACTGCACCTTTAACTAAAAATCATTAAAAAATGCAAAGAAATTTAATTTAATTTCTCAAAAATATCATCAATTTCAGCTCCTTCTCCTAAAATTCTTATGAAAATCCAAAGGAATCGAAGTGAATATCAACTAAATTTACTCAAATTCTGCATCTGTAACTAAAAATCATAAAATAATTAAAAAAGATTTAATTTAATTTTACCACAATTTCTCCAATTTCAGCTCCTCCTACAAAAAATCTTAAGAAAATTCAAAGGAATCAAAGTGAATATCAACTAAATTTACTCAAATTCTGCACCTTTAACTAAAAATCATTAAAAAATGCAAAGAAATTTAATTTAATTTCTCCAAAATATCATCAATTTCAGCTCCTTCTACTAAAAATCTTATGGAAATTCAAAGGAATCAAAGTGAATATCAACTAAATTTACTCAAATTCTGCACCTTTAACTAAAAATCATTAAAAAATGCAAAGAAATTTAATTTAATTTCTCCAAAATATCATCAATTTCAGCTCCTTCTACAGAAAATCTTAAGAAAATTCAAAGGAATCGAAGTGAATATCAACTAAATTTACTCAAATTCTGCATCTGTAACTAAAGATCATAAAAAAATTCAGAAAGATTTAATTTAATTTTACCAACATTTCTTCATTTTCAGCACCTCCTACTAAAAATCTTAAGAAAATTCAAAAGAATCGAAGTGAATATCAACTAAATTTACTCAAATTCTGCATTTGTAACTAAAAATCATAAAAAAATTCAAAAAGATTTAATTTAATTTCTCCAAAATATCATCAATTTCAGCTCCTTCTACTAAAAATCTTATGAAAATCCAAAGGAATCGAAGTGAATATCAACTAAATTTACTCAAATTCTGCATCTGTAACTAAAAATCATAAAAAAATTCAAAAAGATTTAATTTAATTTCTCCAAAGTATCATCAATTTCAGCTCCTGCTACTAAAAATCTTATGAAAATCCAAAGGAATCGAAGTGAATATCAACTAAATTTACTCAAATTCTGCATCTGTAACTAAAAATCATAAAAAAATTCAAAAAGATTTAATTTAATTTCTTGAAAATATCATCAATTTCAGCTCCTTCTACTAAAAATCTTATGAAAATCCAAAGGAATCGAAGTGAATATCAACTAAATTTACTCAAATTCTGCATCTGTAACTAAAAATCATAAAAAAATTCAAAAAGATTTAATTTAATTTCTCCAAAATATCATCAATTTCAGCTCCTTCTACTAAAAATCTTATGAAAATCCAAAGGAATCGAAGTGAATATCAACTAAATTTACTCAAATACTGCACCTTTAACTAAAAATCATTAAAAAATGCAAAGAAATTTAATTTAATTTCTCAAAAATATCATCAATTTCAGCTCCTCCTACAAAAAATCTTAAGAAAATTCAAAGGAATCGAAGTGAATATCAACTAAATTTACTCAAATTCTGCATCTGTAACTAAAGATCATAAAAAAATTCAGAAAGATTTAATTTAATTTTACCAACATTTCTTCATTTTCAGCACCTCCTACAAAAAATCTTAAGAAAATTCAAAGGAATCGAAGTGAATATCAACTAAATTTACTCAAATACTGCACCTTTAACTAAAAATCATTAAAAAATGCAAAGAAATTTAATTTAATTTCTCAAAAATATCATCAATTTCAGCTCCTTCTACTAAAAATCTTATGAAAATCCAAAGGAATCGAAGTGAATATCAACTAAATTTACTCAAATTCTGCATCTGTAACTAAAAATCATAAAAAAATTCAAAAAGATTTAATTTAATTTCTCCAAAGTATCATCAATTTCAGCTCCTGCTACTAAAAATCTTATGAAAATCCAAAGGAATCGAAGTGAATATCAACTAAATTTACTCAAATTCTGCACCTTTAACTAAAAATCATTAAAAAATGCAAAGAAATTTAATTTAATTTCTCCAAAATATCATCAATTTCAGCTCCTTCTACTAAAAATCTTATGGAAATTCAAAGGAATCAAAGTGAATATCAACTAAATTTACTCAAATTCTGCACCTTTAACTAAAAATCATTAAAAAATGCAAAGAAATTTAATTTAATTTCTCCAAAATATCATCAATTTCAGCTCCTTCTACAGAAAATCTTAAGAAAATTCAAAGGAATCGAAGTGAATATCAACTAAATTTACTCAAATTCTGCATCTGTAACTAAAGATCATAAAAAAATTCAGAAAGATTTAATTTAATTTTACCAACATTTCTTCATTTTCAGCACCTCCTACTAAAAATCTTAAGAAAATTCAAAAGAATCGAAGTGAATATCAACTAAATTTACTCAAATTCTGCATCTGTAACTAAAAATCATAAAAAAATTGAAAAAGATTTAATTTAATTTCTCCAAAATATCATCAATTTCAGCTCCTTCTACTAAAAATCTTATGAAAATCCAAAGGAATCGAAGTGAATATCAACTAAATTTACTCAAATTCTGCATCTGTAACTAAAAATCATAAAAAAATTCAAAAAGATTTAATTTAATTTCTCCAAAGTATCATCAATTTCAGCTCCTGCTACTAAAAATCTTATGAAAATCCAAAGGAATCGAAGTGAATATCAACTAAATTTACTCAAATTCTGCATCTGTAACTAAAAATCATAAAAAAATTCAAAAAGATTTAATTTAATTTCTTGAAAATATCATCAATTTCAGCTCCTTCTACTAAAAATCTTATGAAAATCCAAAGGAATCGAAGTGAATATCAACTAAATTTACTCAAATTCTGCATCTGTAACTAAAAATCATAAAAAAATTCAAAAAGATTTAATTTAATTTCTCCAAAATATCATCAATTTCAGCTCCTTCTACTAAAAATCTTATGAAAATCCAAAGGAATCGAAGTGAATATCAACTAAATTTACTCAAATACTGCACCTTTAACTAAAAATCATTAAAAAATGCAAAGAAATTTAATTTAATTTCACCAAAATATCATCAATTTCAGCTCCTTCTACTAAAAATCTTATGGAAATCCAAAGGAATCAAAGTGAATATCAACTATATTTACTCAAATTCTGCACCTTTAAGTAAAAAACATTAAAAAATGCAAAGAAATTTAATTTAATTTCACCAAAATATCATCAATTTCAGCTCCTTCTACTAAAAATCTTATGGAAATCCAAAGGAATCGAAGTGAATATCAACTAAATTTACTCAAATTCTGCATCTGTAACTAAAAATCATAAAAAAATTCAAAAAGATTTGATTTATATCACCAACATTTCTTCATTTTCAGCACCTCCTACAAAAAATCTTAAGAAAATCCAAAGGAATCGAAGTGAATATCAACTATATTATCTCAAATTCTGCACCTTTAAGTAAAAAACATTAAAAAATGCAAAGAAATTTAATTTAATTTCACCAAAATATCATCAATTTCAGCTCCTTCTACTAAAAATCTTATGGAAATTCAAAGGAATCAAAGTGAATATCAACTAAATTTACTCAAATTCTGCACCTTTAACTAAAAATCATTAAAAAATGCAAAGAAATTTAATTTAATTTCTCAAAAATATCATCAATTTCAGCTCCTCCTACAAAAAATCTTAAGAAAATTCAAAGGAATCGAAGTGAATATCAACTAAATTTACTCAAATTCTGCATCTGTAACTAAAGATCATAAAAAAATTCAGAAAGATTTAATTTAATTTTACCAACATTTCTTCATTTTCAGCACCTCCTACAAAAAATCTTAAGAAAATTCAAAGGAATCGAAGTGAATATCAACTAAATTTACTCAAATACTGCACCTTTAACTAAAAATCATTAAAAAATGCAAAGAAATTTAATTTAATTTCTCAAAAATATCATCAATTTCAGCTCCTTCTACAGAAAATCTTAAGAAAATTCAAAGGAATCTAAGTGAATATCAACTAAATTTACTCAAATTCTGCACCTTTAACTAAAAATCATTAAAAAATTCAAAAAGATTTGATTTATATCACCAACATTTTTTCAATTTCAGCACCTCCTACTAAAAATCTAAAGAAAATTCAAAAGAATCGATGTGAATTTCAACTATATTATCTCAAATTCTGCACCTTTAACTAAAAACCATTAAAAAATGCAAAGAAATTTAATTTAATTTCACCAAAATATCATCAATTTCAGCTCCTTCTACAAAAAATCTTAAGAAAATTCAAAGGAATCGAGGTGAATATCAACTAAATTTACTCAAATTCTGCATCTGTAACTAAAAATCATAAAATAATTCAAAAAGATTTAATTTAATTTTACCACAGTTTCTCCAATTTCAGCTCCTCCTACAAAAAATCTTAAGAAAATTCAAAGGAATCAAAGTGAATATCAACTACATTTACTCAAATTCTGCACCTTTAACTAAAAATCATTAAAAAATGCAAAGAAATTTAATTTAATTTCTCCAAAATATCATCAATTTCAGCTCCTTCTACAGAAAATCTTAAGAAAATTCAAAGGAATCGAAGTGAATATCAACCAAATTTACTCAAATACTGCACCTTTAACTAAAAATAATTAAAAAATGCAAAGAAATTTAACTTAATTTCACCAAAATATCATCAATTTCAGCTCCTTCTACAAAAAATCTTAAGAAAATTCAAAGGAATCGAGGTGAATATCAACTAAATTTACTCAAATTCTGCATCTGTAACTAAAAATCATAAAATAATTAAAAAAGATTTAATTTAATTTTACCACAATTTCTCCAATTTCAGCTCCTCCTACAAAAAATCTTAAGAAAATTCAAAGGAATCAAAGTGAATATCAACTAAATTTACTCAAATTCTGCACCTTTAACTAAAAATCATTAAAAAATGCAAAGAAATTTAATTTAATTTCTCCAAAATATCATCAATTTCAGCTCCTTCTACTAAAAATCTTATGGAAATTCAAAGGAATCAAAGTGAATATCAACTAAATTTACTCAAATTCTGCACCTTTAACTAAAAATCATTAAAAAATGCAAAGAAATTTAATTTAATTTCTCCAAAATATCATCAATTTCAGCTCCTTCTACAGAAAATCTTAAGAAAATTCAAAGGAATCGAAGTGAATATCAACTAAATTTACTCAAATTCTGCATCTGTAACTAAAGATCATAAAAAAATTCAGAAAGATTTAATTTAATTTTACCAACATTTCTTCATTTTCAGCACCTCCTACTAAAAATCTTAAGAAAATTCAAAAGAATCGAAGTGAATATCAACTAAATTTACTCAAATTCTGCATCTGTAACTAAAAATCATAAAAAAATTCAAAAAGCTTTAATTTAATTTCTCCAAAATATCATCAATTTCAGCTCCTTCTACTAAAAATCTTATGAAAATCCAAAGGAATCGAAGTGAATATCAACTAAATTTACTCAAATTCTGCATCTGTAACTAAAAATCATAAAAAAATTCAAAAAGATTTAATTTAATTTCTTGAAAATATCATCAATTTCAGCTCCTTCTACTAAAAATCTTATGAAAATCCAAAGGAATCGAAGTGAATATCAACTAAATTTACTCAAATTCTGCATCTGTAACTAAAAATCATAAAAAAATTCAAAAAGATTTAATTTAATTTCTCCAAAATATCAATTTCAGCTCCTTCTACTAAAAATCTTATGAAAATCCAAAGGAATCGAAGTGAATATCAACTAAATTTACTCAAATACTGCACCTTTAACTAAAAATCATAAAAAAATTCAAAAAGATTTAATTTAATTTCTTGAAAATATCATCAATTTCAGCTCCTTCTACTAAAAATCTTATGAAAATCCAAAGGAATCGAAGTGAATATCAACTAAATTTACTCAAATTCTGCATCTGTAACTAAAAATCATAAAAAAATTCAAAAAGATTTAATTTAATTTCTCCAAAATATCATCAATTTCAGCTCCTTCTACTAAAAATCTTATGAAAATCCAAAGGAATCGAAGTGAATATCAACTAAATTTACTCAAATACTGCACCTTTAACTAAAAATCATTAAAAAAATGCAAAGAAATTTAATTTAATTTCACCAAAATATCATCAATTTCAGCTCCTTCTACTAAAAATCTTATGAAAATCCAAAGGAATCGAAGTGAATATCAACTAAATTTACTCAAATACTGCACCTTTAACTAAAAATCATTAAAAAATGCAAAGAAATTTAATTTAATTTCACCAAAATATCATCAATTTCAGCTCCTTCTACTAAAAATCTTATGGAAATCCAAAGGAATCAAAGTGAATATCAACTATATTTACTCAAATTCTGCACCTTTAAGTAAAAAACATTAAAAAATGCAAAGAAATTTAATTTAATTTCACCAAAATATCATCAATTTCAGCTCCTTCTACTAAAAATCTTATGGAAATCCAAAGGAATCGAAGTGAATATCAACTAAATTTACTCAAATTCTGCATCTGTAACTAAAAATCATAAAAAAATTTAAAAAGATTTGATTTATATCACCAACATTTCTTCATTTTCAGCACCTCCTACAAAAAATCTTAAGAAAATCCAAAGGAATCGAAGTGAATATCAACTATATTATCTCAAATTCTGCACCTTTAAGTAAAAAACATTAAAAAATGCAAAGAAATTTAATTTAATTTCACCAAAATATCATCAATTTCAGCTCCTTCTACTAAAAATCTTATGGAAATTCAAAGGAATCAAAGTGAATATCAACTAAATTTACTCAAATTCTGCACCTTTAACTAAAAATCATTAAAAAATGCAAAGAAATTTAATTTAATTTCTCAAAAATATCATCAATTTCAGCTCCTCCTACAAAAAATCTTAAGAAAATTCAAAGGAATCGAAGTGAATATCAACTAAATTTACTCAAATTCTGCATCTGTAACTAAAGATCATAAAAAAATTCAGAAAGATTTAATTTAATTTTACCAACATTTCTTCATTTTCAGCACCTCCTACAAAAAATCTTAAGAAAATTCAAAGGAATCGAAGTGAATATCAACTAAATTTACTCAAATACTGCACCTTTAACTAAAAATCATTAAAAAATGCAAAGAAATTTAATTTAATTTCTCAAAAATATCATCAATTTCAGCTCCTTCTACAGAAAATCTTAAGAAAATTCAAAGGAATCTAAGTGAATATCAACTAAATTTACTCAAATTCTGCACCTTTAACTAAAAATCATTAAAAAATGCAAAGAAATTTAATTTAATTTCTCCAAAATATCATCAATTTCAGCTCCTTCTACAGAAAATCTTAAGAAAATTCAAAGGAATCGAAGTGAATATCAACTAAATTTACTCAAATACTGCACCTTTAACTAAAAATAATTAAAAAATGCAAAGAAATTTAACTTAATTTCACCAAAATATCATCAATTTCAGCTCCTTCTACAAAAAATCTTAAGAAAATTCAAAGGAATCGAGGTGAATATCAACTAAATTTACTCAAATTCTGCATCTGTAACTAAAAATCATAAAATAATTCAAAAAGATTTAATTTAATTTTACCACAGTTTCTCCAATTTCAGCTCCTCCTACAAAAAATCTTAAGAAAATTCAAAGGAATCAAAGTGAATATCAACTACATTTACTCAAATTCTGCACCTTTAACTAAAAATCATTAAAAAATGCAAAGAAATTTAATTTAATTTCTCCAAAATATCATCAATTTCAGCTCCTTCTACAGAAAATCTTAAGAAAATTCAAAGGAATCGAAGTGAATATCAACTAAATTTACTCAAATACTGCACCTTTAACTAAAAATAATTAAAAAATGCAAAGAAATTTAACTTAATTTCACCAAAATATCATCAATTTCAGCTCCTTCTACAAAAAATCTTAAGAAAATTCAAAGGAATCGAGGTGAATATCAACTAAATTTACTCAAATTCTGCATCTGTAACTAAAAATCATAAAATAATTAAAAAAGATTTAATTTAATTTTACCACAATTTCTCCAATTTCAGCTCCTCCTACAAAAAATCTTAAGAAAATTCAAAGGAATCAAAGTGAATATCAACTAAATTTACTCAAATTCTGCACCTTTAACTAAAAATCATTAAAAAATGCAAAGAAATTTAATTTAATTTCTCCAAAATATCATCAATTTCAGCTCCTTCTACTAAAAATCTTATGGAAATTCAAAGGAATCAAAGTGAATATCAACTAAATTTACTCAAATTCTGCACCTTTAACTAAAAATCATTAAAAAATGCAAAGAAATTTAATTTAATTTCTCCAAAATATCATCAATTTCAGCTCCTTCTACAGAAAATCTTAAGAAAATTCAAAGGAATCGAAGTGAATATCAACTAAATTTACTCAAATTCTGCATCTGTAACTAAAGATCATAAAAAAATTCAGAAAGATTTAATTTAATTTTACCAACATTTCTTCATTTTCAGCACCTCCTACTAAAAATCTTAAGAAAATTCAAAAGAATCGAAGTGAATATCAACTAAATTTACTCAAATTCTGCATCTGTAACTAAAAATCATAAAAAAATTCAAAAAGATTTAATTTAATTTCTCCAAAATATCATCAATTTCAGCTCCTTCTACTAAAAATCTTATGAAAATCCAAAGGAATCGAAGTGAATATCAACTAAATTTACTCAAATTCTGCATCTGTAACTAAAAATCATAAAAAAAATTCAAAAAGATTTAATTTAATTTCTTGAAAATATCATCAATTTCAGCTCCTTCTACTAAAAATCTTATGAAAATCCAAAGGAATCGAAGTGAATATCAACTAAATTTACTCAAATTCTGCATCTGTAACTAAAGATCATAAAAAAATTCAGAAAGATTTAATTTAATTTTACCAACATTTCTTCATTTTCAGCACCTCCTACTAAAAATCTTATGAAAATCCAAAGGAATCGAAGTGAATATCAACTAAATTTACTCAAATTCTGCATCTGTAACTAAAAATCATAAAAAAATTCAAAAAGATTTAATTTAATTTCTCCAAAATATCATCAATTTCAGCTCCTTCTACTAAAAATCTTATGAAAATCCAAAGGAATCGAAGTGAATATCAACTAAATTTACTCAAATACTGCACCTTTAACTAAAAATCATTAAAAAATGCAAAGAAATTTAATTTAATTTCACCAAAATATCATCAATTTCAGCTCCTTCTACTAAAAATCTTATGGAAATCCAAAGGAATCAAAGTGAATATCAACTATATTTACTCAAATTCTGCACCTTTAAGTAAAAAACATTAAAAAATGCAAAGAAATTTAATTTAATTTCACCAAAATATCATCAATTTCAGCTCCTTCTACTAAAAATCTTATGGAAATCCAAAGGAATCGAAGTGAATATCAACTAAATTTACTCAAATTCTGCATCTGTAACTAAAAATCATAAAAAAATTCAAAAAGATTTGATTTATATCACCAACATTTCTTCATTTTCAGCACCTCCTACAAAAAATCTTAAGAAAATCCAAAGGAATCGAAGTGAATATCAACTATATTATCTCAAATTCTGCACCTTTAAGTAAAAAACATTAAAAAATGCAAAGAAATTTAATTTAATTTCTCAAAAATATCATCAATTTCAGCTCCTTCTACAGAAAATCTTAAGAAAATTCAAAGGAATCTAAGTGAATATCAACTAAATTTACTCAAATTCTGCACCTTTAACTAAAAATCATTAAAAAATGCAAAAAGATTTAATTTAATATCACCACAATTTCTCCAATTTCAGCTCCTCCTACAAAAAATCTTAAGAAAATTCAAAGGAATCGAAGTGAATATCAACTAAATTTACTCAAATACTGCACCTTTAACTAAAAATCATTAAAAAATGCAAAGAAATTTAATTTAATTTCTCCAAAATATCATCAATTTCAGCTCCTTCTCCTAAAATTCTTATGAAAATCCAAAGGAATCGAAGTGAATATCAACTAAATTTACTCAAATTCTGCATCTGTAACTAAAAATCATAAAATAATTAAAAAAGATTTAATTTAATTTTACCACAATTTCTCCAATTTCAGCTCCTCCTACAAAAAATCTTAAGAAAATTCAAAGGAATCAAAGTGAATATCAACTATATTATCTCAAATTCTGCACCTTTAAGTAAAAAACATTAAAAAATGCAAAGAAATTTAATTTAATTTCACCAAAATATCATCAATTTCAGCTCCTTCTACTAAAAATCTTATGGAAATTCAAAGGAATCAAAGTGAATATCAACTAAATTTACTCAAATTCTGCATCTGTAACTAAAAATCATAAAAAAATTCAAAAAGATTTAATTTAATTTCTTGAAAATATCATCAATTTCAGCTCCTTCTACTAAAAATCTTATGAAAATCCAAAGGAATCGAAGTGAATATCAACTAAATTTACTCAAATTCTGCATCTGTAACTAAAAATCATAAAAAAATTCAAAAAGATTTAATTTAATTTCTCCAAAATATCATCAATTTCAGCTCCTTCTACTAAAAATCTTATGAAAATCCAAAGGAATCGAAGTGAATATCAACTAAATTTACTCAAATACTGCACCTTTAACTAAAAATCATAAAAAAATTCAAAAAGATTTAATTTAATTTCTTGAAAATATCATCAATTTCAGCTCCTTCTACTAAAAATCTTATGAAAATCCAAAGGAATCGAAGTGAATATCAACTAAATTTACTCAAATTCTGCATCTGTAACTAAAAATCATAAAAAAAATCAAAAAGATTTAATTTAATTTCTCCAAAATATCATCAATTTCAGCTCCTTCTACTAAAAATCTTATGAAAATCCAAAGGAATCGAAGTGAATATCAACTAAATTTACTCAAATACTGCACCTTTAACTAAAAATCATTAAAAAATGCAAAGAAATTTAATTTAATTTCACCAAAATATCATCAATTTCAGCTCCTTCTACTAAAAATCTTATGGAAATCCAAAGGAATCAAAGTGAATATCAACTATATTTACTCAAATTCTGCACCTTTAAGTAAAAAACATTAAAAAATGCAAAGAAATTTAATTTAATTTCACCAAAATATCATCAATTTCAGCTCCTTCTACTAAAAATCTTATGGAAATCCAAAGGAATCGAAGTGAATATCAACTAAATTTACTCAAATTCTGCATCTGTAACTAAAAATCATAAAAAAATTCAAAAAGATTTGATTTATATCACCAACATTTCTTCATTTTCAGCACCTCCTACAAAAAATCTTAAGAAAATCCAAAGGAATCGAAGTGAATATCAACTATATTATCTCAAATTCTGCACCTTTAAGTAAAAAACATTAAAAAATGCAAAGAAATTTAATTTAATTTCTCAAAAATATCATCAATTTCAGCTCCTTCTACAGAAAATCTTAAGAAAATTCAAAGGAATCTAAGTGAATATCAACTAAATTTACTCAAATTCTGCACCTTTAACTAAAAATCATTAAAAAATGCAAAAAGATTTAATTTAATATCACCACAATTTCTCCAATTTCAGCTCCTCCTACAAAAAATCTTAAGAAAATTCAAAGGAATCGAAGTGAATATCAACTAAATTTACTCAAATACTGCACCTTTAACTAAAAATCATTAAAAAATGCAAAGAAATTTAATTTAATTTCTCCAAAATATCATCAATTTCAGCTCCTTCTCCTAAAATTCTTATGAAAATCCAAAGGAATCGAAGTGAATATCAACTAAATTTACTCAAATTCTGCATCTGTAACTAAAAATCATAAAATAATTAAAAAAGATTTAATTTAATTTTACCACAATTTCTCCAATTTCAGCTCCTCCTACAAAAAATCTTAAGAAAATTCAAAGGAATCAAAGTGAATATCAACTATATTATCTCAAATTCTGCACCTTTAAGTAAAAAACATTAAAAAATGCAAAGAAATTTAATTTAATTTCACCAAAATATCATCAATTTCAGCTCCTTCTACTAAAAATCTTATGGAAATTCAAAGGAATCAAAGTGAATATCAACTAAATTTACTCAAATTCTGCACCTTTAACTAAAAATCATTAAAAAATGCAAAGAAATTTAATTTAATTTCTCCAAAATATCATCAATTTCAGCTCCTTCTACAGAAAATCTTAAGAAAATTCAAAGGAATCGAAGTGAATATCAACTAAATTTACTCAAATACTGCACCTTTAACTAAAAATCATTAAAAAATGCAAAGAAATTTAATTTAATTTCTCCAAAATATCATCAATTTCAGCCCCTCCTACAGAAAATCTTAAGAAAATTCAAAGGAATCGAAGTGAATATCAACTAAATTTACTCAAATTCTGCATCTGTAACTAAAGATCATAAAAAAATTCAGAAAGATTTAATTTAATTTTACCAACATTTCTTCATTTTCAGCACCTCCTACAAAAAATCTTAAGAAAATCCAAAGGAATCGAAGTGAATATCAACTATATTATCTCAAATTCTGCACCTTTAAGTAAAAAACATTAAAAAATGCAAAGAAATTTAATTTAATTTCACCAAAATATCATCAATTTCAGCTCCTTCTACTAAAAATCTTATGGAAATTCAAAGGAATCAAAGTGAATATCAACTAAATTTACTCAAATTCTGCACCTTTAACTAAAAATCATTAAAAAATGCAAAGAAATTTAATTTAATTTCTCCAAAATATCATCAATTTCAGCTCCTTCTACAGAAAATCTTAAGAAAATTCAAAGGAATCGAAGTGAATATCAACTAAATTTACTCAAATTCTGCATCTGTAACTAAAAATCATAAAATAATTCAAAAAGATTTGATTTATATCACCAAAATTTTTTCAATTTCAGCACCTCCTACTAAAAATCTAAAGAAAATTCAAAGGAATCGAAGTGAATATCAACTAAATTTACTCAAATTCTGCACCTTTAACTAAAAATCATTAAAAAATTCAAAGAAATTTAATTTAATTTCACCAAAATATCATCAATTTCAGCTCCTTCTACAGAAAATCTTAAGAAAATTCAAAGGAATCGAAGTGAATATCAACTAAATTTACTCAAATTCTGCATCTGTAACTAAAAATCATAAAAAATTCAAAAAGATTTAATTTATATCACCAAAATTTTTTCAATTTCAGCACCTCCTACTAAAAATCTAAAGAAAATTCAAAAGAATCGAAATGAATATCAACTAAATTTACTTAAATTCTGCACCTTTAACTAAAAATCATTAAAAAATTCAAAGAAATTTAATTTAATTTCACCAAAATATCATCAATTTCAGCTCCTTCTACTAAAAATCTTATGGAAATCCAAAGGAATCAAAGTGAATATCAACAAAATTTACTCAAATTCTGCACCTTTAACTAAAAAACATTAAAAAATGCAAAGAAATTTAATTTAATTTCACCAAAATATCATCATCAATTTCAGCTCCTTCTACTAAAAATCTTATGGAAATCCAAAGGAATCGAAGTGAATATCAACTAAATTTACTCAAATTCTGCATCTGTAACTAAAAATCATAAAAAAATTCAAAAAGATTTGATTTATATCACCAACATTTTTTCAATTTCAGCACCTCCTACTAAAAATCTAAAGAAAATTCAAAAGAATCGATGTGAATTTCAACTATATTATCTCAAATTCTGCACCTTTAACTAAAAACCATTAAAAAATGCAAAGAAATTTAATTTAATTTCACCAAAATATCATCAATTTCAGCTCCTTCTACAAAAAATCTTAAGAAAATTCAAAGGAATCGAGGTGAATATCAACTAAATTTACTCAAATTCTGCATCTGTAACTAAAAATCATAAAATAATTCAAAAAGATTTAATTTAATTTTACCACAGTTTCTCCAATTTCAGCTCCTCCTACAAAAAATCTTAAGAAAATTCAAAGGAATCAAAGTGAATATCAACTACATTTACTCAAATTCTGCACCTTTAACTAAAAATCATTAAAAAATGCAAAGAAATTTAATTTAATTTCTCCAAAATATCATCAATTTCAGCTCCTTCTACAGAAAATCTTAAGAAAATTCAAAGGAATCGAAGTGAATATCAACTAAATTTACTCAAATACTGCACCTTTAACTAAAAATAATTAAAAAATGCAAAGAAATTTAATTTAATTTCACCAAAATATCATCAATTTCAGCTCCTTCTACAAAAAATCTTAAGAAAATTCAAAGGAATCGAGGTGAATATCAACTAAATTTACTCAAATTCTGCATCTGTAACTAAAAATCATAAAATAATTAAAAAAGATTTAATTTAATTTTACCACAATTTCTCCAATTTCAGCTCCTCCTACAAAAAATCTTAAGAAAATTCAAAGGAATCAAAGTGAATATCAACTAAATTTACTCAAATTCTGCACCTTTAACTAAAAATCATTAAAAAATGCAAAGAAATTTAATTTAATTTCTCCAAAATATCATCAATTTCAGCTCCTTCTACTAAAAATCTTATGGAAATTCAAAGGAATCAAAGTGAATATCAACTAAATTTACTCAAATTCTGCACCTTTAACTAAAAATCATTAAAAGATGCAAAGAAATTTAATTTAATTTCTCCAAAATATCATCAATTTCAGCTCCTTCTACAGAAAATCTTAAGAAAATTCAAAGGAATCGAAGTGAATATCAACTAAATTTACTCAAATTCTGCATCTGTAACTAAAGATCATAAAAAAATTCAGAAAGATTTAATTTAATTTTACCAACATTTCTTCATTTTCAGCACCTCCTACTAAAAATCTTAAGAAAATTCAAAAGAATCGAAGTGAATATCAACTAAATTTACTCAAATTCTGCATCTGTAACTAAAAATCATAAAAAAATTCAAAAAGATTTAATTTAATTTCTCCAAAATATCATCAATTTCAGCTCCTTCTACTAAAAATCTTATGAAAATCCAAAGGAATCGAAGTGAATATCAACTAAATTTACTCAAATTCTGCATCTGTAACTAAAAATCATAAAAAAATTCAAAAAGATTTAATTTAATTTCTCCAAAGTATCATCAATTTCAGCTCCTGCTACTAAAAATCTTATGAAAATCCAAAGGAATCGAAGTGAATATCAACTAAATTTACTCAAATTCTGCATCTGTAACTAAAAATCATAAAAAAATTCAAAAAGATTTAATTTAATTTCTTGAAAATATCATCAATTTCAGCTCCTTCTACTAAAAATCTTATGAAAATCCAAAGGAATCGAAGTGAATATCAACTAAATTTACTCAAATTCTGCATCTGTAACTAAAAATCATAAAAAAATTCAAAAAGATTTAATTTAATTTCTCCAAAATATCATCAATTTCAGCTCCTTCTACTAAAAATCTTATGAAAATCCAAAGGAATCGAAGTGAATATCAACTAAATTTACTCAAATACTGCACCTTTAACTAAAAATCATTAAAAAATGCAAAGAAATTTAATTTAATTTCTCAAAAATATCATCAATTTCAGCTCCTCCTACAAAAAATCTTAAGAAAATTCAAAGGAATCGAAGTGAATATCAACTAAATTTACTCAAATTCTGCATCTGTAACTAAAGATCATAAAAAAATTCAGAAAGATTTAATTTAATTTTACCAACATTTCTTCATTTTCAGCACCTCCTACAAAAAATCTTAAGAAAATTCAAAGGAATCGAAGTGAATATCAACTAAATTTACTCAAATACTGCACCTTTAACTAAAAATCATTAAAAAATGCAAAGAAATTTAATTTAATTTCTCAAAAATATCATCAATTTCAGCTCCTTCTACAGAAAATCTTAAGAAAATTCAAAGGAATCGAAGTGAATATCAACTAAATTTACTCAAATTCTGCACCTTTAACTAAAAATCATTAAAAAATGCAAAAAGATTTAATTTAATATCACCACAATTTCTCCAATTTCAGCTCCTCCTACAAAAAATCTTAAGAAAATTCAAAGGAATCGAAGTGAATATCAACTAAATTTACTCAAATACTGCACCTTTAACTAAAAATCATTAAAAAATGCAAAGAAATTTAATTTAATTTCTCCAAAATATCATCAATTTCAGCTCCTTCTCCTAAAATTCTTATGAAAATCCAAAGGAATCGAAGTGAATATCAACTAAATTTACTCAAATTCTGCATCTGTAACTAAAAATCATAAAATAATTAAAAAAGATTTAATTTAATTTTACCACAATTTCTCCAATTTCAGCTCCTCCTACAAAAAATCTTAAGAAAATTCAAAGGAATCAAAGTGAATATCAACTATATTATCTCAAATTCTGCACCTTTAAGTAAAAAACATTAAAAAATGCAAAGAAATTTAATTTAATTTCACCAAAATATCATCAATTTCAGCTCCTTCTACTAAAAATCTTATGGAAATTCAAAGGAATCAAAGTGAATATCAACTAAATTTACTCAAATTCTGCACCTTTAACTAAAAATCATTAAAAAATGCAAAGAAATTTAATTTAATTTCTCCAAAATATCATCAATTTCAGCTCCTTCTACAGAAAATCTTAAGAAAATTCAAAGGAATCGAAGTGAATATCAACTAAATTTACTCAAATACTGCACCTTTAACTAAAAATCATTAAAAAATGCAAAGAAATTTAATTTAATTTCTCCAAAATATCATCAATTTCAGCCCCTCCTACAGAAAATCTTAAGAAAATTCAAAGGAATCGAAGTGAATATCAACTAAATTTACTCAAATTCTGCATCTGTAACTAAAGATCATAAAAAAATTCAGAAAGATTTAATTTACTTTTACCAACATTTCTTCATTTTCAGCACCTCCTACAAAAAATCTTAAGAAAATCCAAAGGAATCGAAGTGAATATCAACTATATTATCTCAAATTCTGCACCTTTAAGTAAAAAACATTAAAAAATGCAAAGAAATTTAATTTAATTTCACCAAAATATCATCAATTTCAGCTCCTTCTACTAAAAATCTTATGGAAATTCAAAGGAATCAAAGTGAATATCAACTAAATTTACTCAAATTCTGCACCTTTAACTAAAAATCATTAAAAAATGCAAAGAAATTTAATTTAATTTCTCCAAAATATCATCAATTTCAGCTCCTTCTACAGAAAATCTTAAGAAAATTCAAAGGAATCGAAGTGAATATCAACTAAATTTACTCAAATTCTGCATCTGTAACTAAAAATCATAAAATAATTCAAAAAGATTTGATTTATATCACCAAAATTTTTTCAATTTCAGCACCTCCTACTAAAAATCTAAAGAAAATTCAAAGGAATCGAAGTGAATATCAACTAAATTTACTCAAATTCTGCACCTTTAACTAAAAATCATTAAAAAATTCAAAGAAATTTAATTTAATTTCACCAAAATATCATCAATTTCAGCTCCTTCTACAGAAAATCTTAAGAAAATTCAAAGGAATCGAAGTGAATATCAACTAAATTTACTCAAATTCTGCATCTGTAACTAAAAATCATAAAAAATTCAAAAAGATTTAATTTATATCACCAAAATTTTTTCAATTTCAGCACCTCCTACTAAAAATCTAAAGAAAATTCAAAAGAATCGAAATGAATATCAACTAAATTTACTTAAATTCTGCACCTTTAACTAAAAATCATTAAAAAATGCAAAGAAATTTAATTTAATTTCACCAAAATATCATCAATTTCAGCTCCTTCTACTAAAAATCTTATGGAAATCCAAAGGAATCAAAGTGAATATCAACAAAATTTACTCAAATTCTGCACCTTTAACTAAAAAACATTAAAAAATGCAAAGAAATTTAATTTAATTTCACCAAAATATCATCAATTTCAGCTCCTTCTACTAAAAATCTTATGGAAATCCAAAGGAATCGAAGTGAATATCAACTAAATTTACTCAAATTCTGCACCTTTAACTAAAAATCATTAAAAAATGCAAAGAAATTTAATTTAATTTCTCAAAAATATCATCAATTTCAGCTCCTCCTACAAAAAATCTTAAGAAAATTCAAAGGAATCGAAGTGAATATCAACTAAATTTACTCAAATTCTGCATCTGTAACTAAAGATCATAAAAAAATTCAGAAAGATTTAATTTAATTTTACCAACATTTCTTCATTTTCAGCACCTCCTACTAAAAATCTTAAGAAAATTCAAAAGAATCGAAGTGAATATCAACTAAATTTACTCAAATTCTGCATCTGTAACTAAAAATCATAAAAAAATTCAAAAAGATTTAATTTAATTTCTCCAAAATATCATCAATTTCAGCTCCTTCTACTAAAAATCTTATGAAAATCCAAAGGAATCGAAGTGAATATCAACTAAATTTACTCAAATTCTGCATCTGTAACTAAAAATCATAAAAAAATTCAAAAAGATTTAATTTAATTTTACCAACATTTCTTCATTTTCAGCACCTCCTACTAAAAATCTTAAGAAAATTCAAAAGAATCGAAGTGAATATCAACTAAATTTACTCAAATTCTGCATCTGTAACTAAAAATCATAAAAAAATTCAAAAAGATTTAATTTAATTTCTCCAAAATTTCATCAATTTCAGCTCCTTCTACTAAAAATCTTATGAAAATCCAAAGGAATCGAAGTGAATATCAACTAAATTTACTCAAATTCTGCATCTGTAACTAAAAATCATAAAAAAATTCAAAAAGATTTGATTTATATCACCAACATTTCTTCATTTTCAGCACCTCCTACAAAAAATCTTAAGAAAATCCAAAGGAATCGAAGTGAATATCAACTATATTATCTCAAATTCTGCACCTTTAAGTAAAAAACATTAAAAAATGCAAAGAAATTTAATTTAATTTCACCAAAATATCATCAATTTCAGCTCCTTCTACTAAAAATCTTATGGAAATTCAAAGGAATCAAAGTGAATATCAACTAAATTTACTCAAATTCTGCACCTTTAACTAAAAATCATTAAAAAATTCAAAGAAATTTAATTTAATTTCACCAAAATATCATCAATTTCAGCTCCTTCTACTAAAAATGTTATGGAAATCCAAAGGAATCAAAGTGAATATCAACTATATTTACTCAAATTCTGCACCTATAAGTAAAAAACATTAAAAAATGCAAAGAAATTTAATTTAATTTCACCAAAATATCATCAATTTCAGCTCCTTCTACTAAAAATCTTATGGAAATCCATAGGAATCGAAGTGAATATCAACTAAATTTACTCAAATTCTGCATCTGTAACTAAAAATCATAAAAAAATTCAAAAAGATTTGATTTATATCACCAACATTTTTTCAATTTCAGCACCTCCTACTAAAAATCTAAAGAAAATTCAAAAGAATCGATGTGAATTTCAACTATATTATCTCAAATTCTGCACCTTTAACTAAAAACCATTAAAAAATGCAAAGAAATTTAATTTAATTTCACCAAAATATCATCAATTTCAGCTCCTTCTACAAAAAATCTTAAGAAAATTCAAAGGAATCGAGGTGAATATCAACTAAATTTACTCAAATTCTGCATCTGTAACTAAAAATCATAAAATAATTCAAAAAGATTTAATTTAATTTTACCACAGTTTCTCCAATTTCAGCTCCTCCTACAAAAAATCTTAAGAAAATTCAAAGGAATCAAAGTGAATATCAACTACATTTACTCAAATTCTGCACCTTTAACTAAAAATCATTAAAAAATGCAAAGAAATTTAATTTAATTTCTCCAAAATATCATCAATTTCAGCTCCTTCTACAGAAAATCTTAAGAAAATTCAAAGGAATCGAAGTGAATATCAACTAAATTTACTCAAATACTGCACCTTTAACTAAAAACCATTAAAAAATGCAAAGAAATTTAATTTAATTTCACCAAAATATCATCAATTTCAGCTCCTTCTACAAAAAATCTTAAGAAAATTCAAAGGAATCGAGGTGAATATCAACTAAATTTACTCAAATTCTGCATCTGTAACTAAAAATCATAAAATAATTCAAAAAGATTTAATTTAATTTTACCACAGTTTCTCCAATTTCAGCTCCTCCTACAAAAAATCTTAAGAAAATTCAAAGGAATCAAAGTGAATATCAACTAAATTTACTCAAATTCTGCACCTTTAACTAAAAATCATTAAAAAATGCAAAGAAATTTAATTTAATTTCTCCAAAATATCATCAATTTCAGCTCCTTCTACAGAAAATCTTAAGAAAATTCAAAGGAATCGAAGTGAATATCAACTAAATTTACTCAAATACTGCACCTTTAACTAAAAATCATTAAAAAATGCAAAGAAATTTAATTTAATTTCTCCAAAATATCATCAATTTCAGCTCCTTCTCCTAAAATTCTTATGAAAATCCAAAGGAATCGAAGTGAATATCAACTAAATTTACTCAAATTCTGCATCTGTAACTAAAAATCATAAAATAATTAAAAAAGATTTAATTTAATTTTACCACAATTTCTCCAATTTCAGCTCCTCCTACAAAAAATCTTAAGAAAATTCAAAGGAATCAAAGTGAATATCAACTAAATTTACTCAAATTCTGCACCTTTAACTAAAAATCATTAAAAAATGCAAAGAAATTTAATTTAATTTCTCCAAAATATCATCAATTTCAGCTCCTTCTACTAAAAATCTTATGGAAATTCAAAGGAATCAAAGTGAATATCAACTAAATTTACTCAAATTCTGCACCTTTAACTAAAAATCATTAAAAAATGCAAAGAAATTTAATTTAATTTCTCCAAAATATCATCAATTTCAGCTCCTTCTACAGAAAATCTTAAGAAAATTCAAAGGAATCGAAGTGAATATCAACTAAATTTACTCAAATTCTGCACCTTTAACTAAAAATCATTAAAAAATTCAAAGAAATTTAATTTAATTTCACCAAAATATCATCAATTTCAGCTCCTTCTACAGAAAATCTTAAGAAAATTCAAAGGAATCGAAGTGAATATCAACTAAATTTACTCAAATTCTACATCTGTAACTAAAAATCATAAAAAATTCAAAAAGATTTAATTTATATCACCAAAATTTTTTCAATTTCAGCACCTCCTACTAAAAATCTAAAGAAAATTCAAAAGAATCGAAATGAATATCAACTAAATTTACTTAAATTCTGCACCTTTAACTAAAAATCATTAAAAAATTCAAAGAAATTTAATTTAATTTCACCAAAATATCATCAATTTCAGCTCCTTCTACTAAAAATCTTATGGAAATCCAAAGGAATCAAAGTGAATATCAACAAAATTTACTCAAATTCTGCACCTTTAACTAAAAATCATTAAAAAATGCAAAGAAATTTAATTTAATTTCTCCAAAATATCATCAATTTCAGCTCCTTCTACAGAAAATCTTAAGAAAATTCAAAGGAATCGAAGTGAATATCAACTAAATTTACTCAAATACTGCACCTTTAACTAAAAATCATTAAAAAATGCAAAGAAATTTAATTTAATTTCTCAAAAATATCATCAATTTCAGCTCCTTCTCCTAAAATTCTTATGAAAATCCAAAGGAATCGAAGTGAATATCAACTAAATTTACTCAAATTCTGCATCTGTAACTAAAAATCATAAAATAATTAAAAAAAGATTTAATTTAATTTTACCACAATTTCTCCAATTTCAGCTCCTCCTACAAAAAATCTTAAGAAAATTCAAAGGAATCAAAGTGAATATCAACTAAATTTACTCAAATTCTGCACCTTTAACTAAAAATCATTAAAAAATGCAAAGAAATTTAATTTAATTTCTCCAAAATATCATCAATTTCAGCTCCTTCTACTAAAAATCTTATGGAAATTCAAAGGAATCAAAGTGAATATCAACTAAATTTACTCAAATTCTGCACCTTTAACTAAAAATCATTAAAAAATGCAAAGAAATTTAATTTAATTTCTCCAAAATATCATCAATTTCAGCTCCTTCTACAGAAAATCTTAAGAAAATTCAAAGGAATCGAAGTGAATATCAACTAAATTTACTCAAATTCTGCATCTGTAACTAAAGATCATAAAAAAATTCAGAAAGATTTAATTTAATTTTACCAACATTTCTTCATTTTCAGCACCTCCTACTAAAAATCTTAAGAAAATTCAAAAGAATCGAAGTGAATATCAACTAAATTTACTCAAATTCTGCATCTGTAACTAAAAATCATAAAAAAATTCAAAAAGATTTAATTTAATTTCTCCAAAATATCATCAATTTCAGCTCCTTCTACTAAAAATCTTATGAAAATCCAAAGGAATCGAAGTGAATATCAACTAAATTTACTCAAATTCTGCATCTGTAACTAAAAATCATAAAAAAATTCAAAAAGATTTAATTTAATTTCTCCAAAGTATCATCAATTTCAGCTCCTGCTACTAAAAATCTTATGAAAATCCAAAGGAATCGAAGTGAATATCAACTAAATTTACTCAAATTCTGCATCTGTAACTAAAAATCATAAAAAAATTCAAAAAGATTTAATTTAATTTCTTGAAAATATCATCAATTTCAGCTCCTTCTACTAAAAATCTTATGAAAATCCAAAGGAATCGAAGTGAATATCAACTAAATTTACTCAAATTCTGCATCTGTAACTAAAAATCATAAAAAAATTCAAAAAGATTTAATTTAATTTCTCCAAAATATCATCAATTTCAGCTCCTTCTACTAAAAATCTTATGAAAATCCAAAGGAATCGAAGTGAATATCAACTAAATTTACTCAAATACTGCACCTTTAACTAAAAATCATTAAAAAATGCAAAGAAATTTAATTTAATTTCTCAAAAATATCATCAATTTCAGCTCCTCCTACAAAAAATCTTAAGAAAATTCAAAGGAATCGAAGTGAATATCAACTAAATTTACTCAAATTCTGCATCTGTAACTAAAGATCATAAAAAAATTCAGAAAGATTTAATTTAATTTTACCAACATTTCTTCATTTTCAGCACCTCCTACAAAAAATCTTAAGAAAATTCAAAGGAATCGAAGTGAATATCAACTAAATTTACTCAAATACTGCACCTTTAACTAAAAATCATTAAAAAATGCAAAGAAATTTAATTTAATTTCTCAAAAATATCATCAATTTCAGCTCCTTCTACTAAAAATCTTATGAAAATCCAAAGGAATCGAAGTGAATATCAACTAAATTTACTCAAATTCTGCATCTGTAACTAAAAATCATAAAAAAATTCAAAAAGATTTAATTTAATTTCTCCAAAGTATCATCAATTTCAGCTCCTGCTACTAAAAATCTTATGAAAATCCAAAGGAATCGAAGTGAATATCAACTAAATTTACTCAAATTCTGCATCTGTAACTAAAGATCATAAAAAAATTCAGAAAGATTTAATTTAATTTTACCAACATTTCTTCATTTTCAGCACCTCCTACAAAAAATCTTAAGAAAATCCAAAGGAATCGAAGTGAATATCAACTATATTATCTCAAATTCTGCACCTTTAAGTAAAAAACATTAAAAAATGCAAAGAAATTTAATTTAATTTCACCAAAATATCATCAATTTCAGCTCCTTCTACTAAAAATCTTATGGAAATTCAAAGGAATCAAAGTGAATATCAACTAAATTTACTCAAATTCTGCACCTTTAACTAAAAATCATTAAAAAATGCAAAGAAATTTAATTTAATTTCTCCAAAATATCATCAATTTCAGCTCCTTCTACAAAAAATCTTAAGAAAATTCAAAGGAATCGAGGTGAATATCAACTAAATTTACTCAAATTCTGCATCTGTAACTAAAAATCATAAAATAATTAAAAAAGATTTAATTTAATTTTACCACAATTTCTCCAATTTCAGCTCCTCCTACAAAAAATCTTAAGAAAATTCAAAGGAATCAAAGTGAATATCAACTAAATTTACTCAAATTCTGCATCTGTAACTAAAAATCATAAAATAATTCAAAAAGATTTAATTTAATTTCTCCAAAGTATCATCAATTTCAGCTCCTGCTACTAAAAATCTTATGAAAATCCAAAGGAATCGAAGTGAATATCAACTAAATTTACTCAAATTCTGCATCTGTAACTAAAAATCATAAAAAAATTCAAAAAGATTTAATTTAATTTCTCCAAAGTATCATCAATTTCAGCTCCTGCTACTAAAAATCTTATGAAAATCCAAAGGAATCGAAGTGAATATCAACTAAATTTACTCAAATTCTGCATCTGTAACTAAAAATCATAAAAAAATTCAAAAAGATTTAATTTAATTTCTTGAAAATATCATCAATTTCAGCTCCTTCTACAAAAAATCTTAAGAAAATTCAAAGGAATCGAAGTGAATATCAACTATATTTACTCAAATTCTGCACCTTTAAGTAAAAAACATTAAAAAATGCAAAGAAATTTAATTTAATTTCACCAAAATATCATCAATTTCAGCTCCTTCTACTAAAAATCTTATGGAAATCCAAAGGAATCGAAGTGAATATCAACTAAATTTACTCAAATTCTGCATCTGTAACTAAAAATCATAAAAAAATTCAAAAAGATTTGATTTATATCACCAACATTTTTTCAATTTCAGCACCTCCTACTAAAAATCTAAAGAAAATTCAAAAGAATCGATGTGAATTTCAACTATATTATCTCAAATTCTGCACCTTTAACTAAAAACCATTAAAAAATGCAAAGAAATTTAATTTAATTTCACCAAAATATCATCAATTTCAGCTCCTTCTACAAAAAATCTTAAGAAAATTCAAAGGAATCGAGGTGAATATCAACTAAATTTACTCAAATTCTGCATCTGTAACTAAAAATCATAAAATAATTCAAAAAGATTTAATTTAATTTTACCACAGTTTCTCCAATTTCAGCTCCTCCTACAAAAAATCTTAAGAAAATTCAAAGGAATCAAAGTGAATATCAACTACATTTACTCAAATTCTGCACCTTTAACTAAAAATCATTAAAAAATGCAAAGAAATTTAATTTAATTTCTCCAAAATATCATCAATTTCAGCTCCTTCTACAGAAAATCTTAAGAAAATTCAAAGGAATCGAAGTGAATATCAACTAAATTTACTCAAATACTGCACCTTTAACTAAAAATAATTAAAAAATGCAAAGAAATTTAACTTAATTTCACCAAAATATCATCAATTTCAGCTCCTTCTACAAAAAATCTTAAGAAAATTCAAAGGAATCGAGGTGAATATCAACTAAATTTACTCAAATTCTGCATCTGTAACTAAAAATCATAAAATAATTAAAAAAGATTTAATTTAATTTTACCACAATTTCTCCAATTTCAGCTCCTCCTACAAAAAATCTTAAGAAAATTCAAAGGAATCAAAGTGAATATCAACTAAATTTACTCAAATTCTGCACCTTTAACTAAAAATCATTAAAAAATGCAAAGAAATTTAATTTAATTTCTCCAAAATATCATCAATTTCAGCTCCTTCTACTAAAAATCTTATGGAAATTCAAAGGAATCAAAGTGAATATCAACTAAATTTACTCAAATTCTGCACCTTTAACTAAAAATCATTAAAAAATGCAAAGAAATTTAATTTAATTTCTCCAAAATATCATCAATTTCAGCTCCTTCTACAGAAAATCTTAAGAAAATTCAAAGGAATCGAAGTGAATATCAACTAAATTTACTCAAATTCTGCATCTGTAACTAAAGATCATAAAAAAATTCAGAAAGATTTAATTTAATTTTACCAACATTTCTTCATTTTCAGCACCTCCTACTAAAAATCTTAAGAAAATTCAAAAGAATCGAAGTGAATATCAACTAAATTTACTCAAATTCTGCATCTGTAACTAAAAATCATAAAAAAATTCAAAAAGATTTAATTTAATTTCTCCAAAATATCATCAATTTCAGCTCCTTCTACTAAAAATCTTATGAAAATCCAAAGGAATCGAAGTGAATATCAACTAAATTTACTCAAATTCTGCATCTGTAACTAAAAATCATAAAAAAATTCAAAAAGATTTAATTTAATTTCTTGAAAATATCATCAATTTCAGCTCCTTCTACTAAAAATCTTATGAAAATCCAAAGGAATCGAAGTGAATATCAACTAAATTTACTCAAATTCTGCATCTGTAACTAAAAATCATAAAAAAATTCAAAAAGATTTAATTTAATTTCTCCAAAATATCATCAATTTCAGCTCCTTCTACTAAAAATCTTATGAAAATCCAAAGGAATCGAAGTGAATATCAACTAAATTTACTCAAATACTGCACCTTTAACTAAAAATCATAAAAAAATTCAAAAAGATTTAATTTAATTTCTTGAAAATATCATCAATTTCAGCTCCTTCTACTAAAAATCTTATGAAAATCCAAAGGAATCGAAGTGAATATCAACTAAATTTACTCAAATTCTGCATCTGTAACTAAAAATCATAAAAAAATTCAAAAAGATTTAATTTAATTTCTCCAAAATATCATCAATTTCAGCTCCTTCTACTAAAAATCTTATGAAAATCCAAAGGAATCGAAGTGAATATCAACTAAATTTTCTCAAATACTGCACCTTTAACTAAAAATCATTAAAAAATGCAAAGAAATTTAATTTAATTTCACCAAAATATCATCAATTTCAGCTCCTTCTACTAAAAATCTTATGAAAATCCAAAGGAATCGAAGTGAATATCAACTAAATTTACTCAAATACTGCACCTTTAACTAAAAATCATTAAAAAATGCAAAGAAATTTAATTTAATTTCACCAAAATATCATCAATTTCAGCTCCTTCTACTAAAAATCTTATGGAAATCCAAAGGAATCAAAGTGAATATCAACTATATTTACTCAAATTCTGCACCTTTAAGTAAAAAACATTAAAAAATGCAAAGAAATTTAATTTAATTTCACCAAAATATCATCAATTTCAGCTCCTTCTACTAAAAATCTTATGGAAATCCAAAGGAATCGAAGTGAATATCAACTAAATTTACTCAAATTCTGCATCTGTAACTAAAAATCATAAAAAAATTCAAAAAGATTTGATTTATATCACCAACATTTCTTCATTTTCAGCACCTCCTACAAAAAATCTTAAGAAAATCCAAAGGAATCGAAGTGAATATCAACTATATTATCTCAAATTCTGCACCTTTAAGTAAAAAACATTAAAAAATGCAAAGAAATTTAATTTAATTTCACCAAAATATCATCAATTTCAGCTCCTTCTACTAAAAATCTTATGGAAATTCAAAGGAATCAAAGTGAATATCAACTAAATTTACTCAAATTCTGCACCTTTAACTAAAAATCATTAAAAAATGCAAAGAAATTTAATTTAATTTCTCAAAAATATCATCAATTTCAGCTCCTCCTACAAAAAATCTTAAGAAAATTCAAAGGAATCGAAGTGAATATCAACTAAATTTACTCAAATTCTGCATCTGTAACTAAAGATCATAAAAAAATTCAGAAAGATTTAATTTAATTTTACCAACATTTCTTCATTTTCAGCACCTCCTACAAAAAATCTTAAGAAAATTCAAAGGAATCGAAGTGAATATCAACTAAATTTACTCAAATACTGCACCTTTAACTAAAAATCATTAAAAAATGCAAAGAAATTTAATTTAATTTCTCAAAAATATCATCAATTTCAGCTCCTTCTACAGAAAATCTTAAGAAAATTCAAAGGAATCTAAGTGAATATCAACTAAATTTACTCAAATTCTGCACCTTTAACTAAAAATCATTAAAAAATGCAAAAAGATTTAATTTAATATCACCACAATTTCTCCAATTTCAGCTCCTCCTACAAAAAATCTTAAGAAAATTCAAAGGAATCGAAGTGAATATCAACTATATTTACTCAAATTCTGCACCTTTAAGTAAAAAACATTAAAAAATGCAAAGAAATTTAATTTAATTTCACCAAAATATCATCAATTTCAGCTCCTTCTACTAAAAATCTTATGGAAATCCAAAGGAATCGAAGTGAATATCAACTAAATTTACTCAAATTCTGCATCTGTAACTAAAAATCATAAAAAAATTCAAAAAGATTTGATTTATATCACCAACATTTTTTCAATTTCAGCACCTCCTACTAAAAATCTAAAGAAAATTCAAAAGAATCGATGTGAATTTCAACTATATTATCTCAAATTCTGCACCTTTAACTAAAAACCATTAAAAAATGCAAAGAAATTTAATTTAATTTCACCAAAATATCATCAATTTCAGCTCCTTCTACAAAAAATCTTAAGAAAATTCAAAGGAATCGAGGTGAATATCAACTAAATTTACTCAAATTCTGCATCTGTAACTAAAAATCATAAAATAATTCAAAAAGATTTAATTTAATTTTACCACAGTTTCTCCAATTTCAGCTCCTCCTACAAAAAATCTTAAGAAAATTCAAAGGAATCAAAGTGAATATCAACTACATTTACTCAAATTCTGCACCTTTAACTAAAAATCATTAAAAAATGCAAAGAAATTTAATTTAATTTCTCCAAAATATCATCAATTTCAGCTCCTTCTACAGAAAATCTTAAGAAAATTCAAAGGAATCGAAGTGAATATCAACTAAATTTACTCAAATACTGCACCTTTAACTAAAAATAATTAAAAAATGCAAAGAAATTTAACTTAATTTCACCAAAATATCATCAATTTCAGCTCCTTCTACAAAAAATCTTAAGAAAATTCAAAGGAATCGAGGTGAATATCAACTAAATTTACTCAAATTCTGCATCTGTAACTAAAAATCATAAAATAATTAAAAAAGATTTAATTTAATTTTACCACAATTTCTCCAATTTCAGCTCCTCCTACAAAAAATCTTAAGAAAATTCAAAGGAATCAAAGTGAATATCAACTAAATTTACTCAAATTCTGCACCTTTAACTAAAAATCATTAAAAAATGCAAAGAAATTTAATTTAATTTCTCCAAAATATCATCAATTTCAGCTCCTTCTACTAAAAATCTTATGGAAATTCAAAGGAATCAAAGTGAATATCAACTAAATTTACTCAAATTCTGCACCTTTAACTAAAAATCATTAAAAAATGCAAAGAAATTTAATTTAATTTCTCCAAAATATCATCAATTTCAGCTCCTTCTACAGAAAATCTTAAGAAAATTCAAAGGAATCGAAGTGAATATCAACTAAATTTACTCAAATTCTGCATCTGTAACTAAAGATCATAAAAAAATTCAGAAAGATTTAATTTAATTTTACCAACATTTCTTCATTTTCAGCACTCCTACTAAAAATCTTAAGAAAATTCAAAAGAATCGAAGTGAATATCAACTAAATTTACTCAAATTCTGCATCTGTAACTAAAAATCATAAAAAAATTCAAAAAGATTTAATTTAATTTCTCCAAAATATCATCAATTTCAGCTCCTTCTACTAAAAATCTTATGAAAATCCAAAGGAATCGAAGTGAATATCAACTAAATTTACTCAAATTCTGCATCTGTAACTAAAAATCATAAAAAAATTCAAAAAGATTTAATTTAATTTCTTGAAAATATCATCAATTTCAGCTCCTTCTACTAAAAATCTTATGAAAATCCAAAGGAATCGAAGTGAATATCAACTAAATTTACTCAAATTCTGCATCTGTAACTAAAAATCATAAAAAAATTCAAAAAGATTTAATTTAATTTCTCCAAAATATCATCAATTTCAGCTCCTTCTACTAAAAATCTTATGAAAATCCAAAGGAATCGAAGTGAATATCAACTAAATTTACTCAAATACTGCACCTTTAACTAAAAATCATAAAAAAATTCAAAAAGATTTAATTTAATTTCTTGAAAATATCATCAATTTCAGCTCCTTCTACTAAAAATCTTATGAAAATCCAAAGGAATCGAAGTGAATATCAACTAAATTTACTCAAATTCTGCATCTGTAACTAAAAATCATAAAAAAATTCAAAAAGATTTAATTTAATTTCTCCAAAATATCATCAATTTCAGCTCCTTCTACTAAAAATCTTATGAAAATCCAAAGGAATCGAAGTGAATATCAACTAAATTTACTCAAATACTGCACCTTTAACTAAAAATCATTAAAAAATGCAAAGAAATTTAATTTAATTTCACCAAAATATCATCAATTTCAGCTCCTTCTACTAAAAATCTTATGGAAATCCAAAGGAATCAAAGTGAATATCAACTATATTTACTCAAATTCTGCACCTTTAAGTAAAAAACATTAAAAAATGCAAAGAAATTTAATTTAATTTCACCAAAATATCATCAATTTCAGCTCCTTCTACTAAAAATCTTATGGAAATCCAAAGGAATCGAAGTGAATATCAACTAAATTTACTCAAATTCTGCATCTGTAACTAAAAATCATAAAAAAATTCAAAAAGATTTGATTTATATCACCAACATTTCTTCATTTTCAGCACCTCCTACAAAAAATCTTAAGAAAATCCAAAGGAATCGAAGTGAATATCAACTATATTATCTCAAATTCTGCACCTTTAAGTAAAAAACATTAAAAAATGCAAAGAAATTTAATTTAATTTCACCAAAATATCATCAATTTCAGCTCCTTCTACTAAAAATCTTATGGAAATTCAAAGGAATCAAAGTGAATATCAACTAAATTTACTCAAATTCTGCACCTTTAACTAAAAATCATTAAAAAATGCAAAGAAATTTAATTTAATTTCTCAAAAATATCATCAATTTCAGCTCCTCCTACAAAAAATCTTAAGAAAATTCAAAGGAATCGAAGTGAATATCAACTAAATTTACTCAAATTCTGCATCTGTAACTAAAGATCATAAAAAAATTCAGAAAGATTTAATTTAATTTTACCAACATTTCTTCATTTTCAGCACCTCCTACAAAAAATCTTAAGAAAATTCAAAGGAATCGAAGTGAATATCAACTAAATTTACTCAAATACTGCACCTTTAACTAAAAATCATTAAAAAATGCAAAGAAATTTAATTTAATTTCTCAAAAATATCATCAATTTCAGCTCCTTCTACAGAAAATCTTAAGAAAATTCAAAGGAATCTAAGTGAATATCAACTAAATTTACTCAAATTCTGCACCTTTAACTAAAAATCATTAAAAAATGCAAAAAGATTTAATTTAATATCACCACAATTTCTCCAATTTCAGCTCCTCCTACAAAAAATCTTAAGAAAATTCAAAGGAATCGAAGTGAATATCAACTATATTTACTCAAATTCTGCACCTTTAAGTAAAAAACATTAAAAAATGCAAAGAAATTTAATTTAATTTCACCAAAATATCATCAATTTCAGCTCCTTCTACTAAAAATCTTATGGAAATCCAAAGGAATCGAAGTGAATATCAACTAAATTTACTCAAATTCTGCATCTGTAACTAAAAATCATAAAAAAATTCAAAAAGATTTGATTTATATCACCAACATTTTTTCAATTTCAGCACCTCCTACTAAAAATCTAAAGAAAATTCAAAAGAATCGATGTGAATTTCAACTATATTATCTCAAATTCTGCACCTTTAACTAAAAACCATTAAAAAATGCAAAGAAATTTAATTTAATTTCACCAAAATATCATCAATTTCAGCTCCTTCTACAAAAAATCTTAAGAAAATTCAAAGGAATCGAGGTGAATATCAACTAAATTTACTCAAATTCTGCATCTGTAACTAAAAATCATAAAATAATTCAAAAAGATTTAATTTAATTTTACCACAGTTTCTCCAATTTCAGCTCCTCCTACAAAAAATCTTAAGAAAATTCAAAGGAATCAAAGTGAATATCAACTACATTTACTCAAATTCTGCACCTTTAACTAAAAATCATTAAAAAATGCAAAGAAATTTAATTTAATTTCTCCAAAATATCATCAATTTCAGCTCCTTCTACAGAAAATCTTAAGAAAATTCAAAGGAATCGAAGTGAATATCAACTAAATTTACTCAAATACTGCACCTTTAACTAAAAATAATTAAAAAATGCAAAGAAATTTAACTTAATTTCACCAAAATATCATCAATTTCAGCTCCTTCTACAAAAAATCTTAAGAAAATTCAAAGGAATCGAGGTGAATATCAACTAAATTTACTCAAATTCGGCATCTGTAACTAAAAATCATAAAATAATTAAAAAAGATTTAATTTAATTTTACCACAATTTCTCCAATTTCAGCTCCTCCTACAAAAAATCTTAAGAAAATTCAAAGGAATCAAAGTGAATATCAACTAAATTTACTCAAATTCTGCACCTTTAACTAAAAATCATTAAAAAATGCAAAGAAATTTAATTTAATTTCTCCAAAATATCATCAATTTCAGCTCCTTCTACTAAAAATCTTATGGAAATTCAAAGGAATCAAAGTGAATATCAACTAAATTTACTCAAATTCTGCACCTTTAACTAAAAATCATTAAAAAATGCAAAGAAATTTAATTTAATTTCTCCAAAATATCATCAATTTCAGCTCCTTCTACAGAAAATCTTAAGAAAATTCAAAGGAATCGAAGTGAATATCAACTAAATTTACTCAAATTCTGCATCTGTAACTAAAGATCATAAAAAAATTCAGAAAGATTTAATTTAATTTTACCAACATTTCTTCATTTTCAGCACCTCCTACTAAAAATCTTAAGAAAATTCAAAAGAATCGAAGTGAATATCAACTAAATTTACTCAAATTCTGCATCTGTAACTAAAAATCATAAAAAAATTCAAAAAGATTTAATTTAATTTCTTGAAAATATCATCAATTTCAGCTCCTTCTACTAAAAATCTTATGAAAATCCAAAGGAATCGAAGTGAATATCAACTAAATTTACTCAAATTCTGCATCTGTAACTAAAAATCATAAAAAAATTCAAAAAGATTTAATTTAATTTCTCCAAAATATCATCAATTTCAGCTCCTTCTACTAAAAATCTTATGAAAATCCAAAGGAATCGAAGTGAATATCAACTAAATTTACTCAAATACTGCACCTTTAACTAAAAATCATAAAAAAATTCAAAAAGATTTAATTTAATTTCTTGAAAATATCATCAATTTCAGCTCCTTCTACTAAAAATCTTATGAAAATCCAAAGGAATCGAAGTGAATATCAACTAAATTTACTCAAATTCTGCATCTGTAACTAAAAATCATAAAAAAATTCAAAAAGATTTAATTTAATTTCTCCAAAATATCATCAATTTCAGCTCCTTCTACTAAAAATCTTATGAAAATCCAAAGGAATCGAAGTGAATATCAACTAAATTTTACTCAAATACTGCACCTTTAACTAAAAATCATTAAAAAATGCAAAGAAATTTAATTTAATTTCACCAAAATATCATCAATTTCAGCTCCTTCTACTAAAAATCTTATGAAAATCCAAAGGAATCGAAGTGAATATCAACTAAATTTACTCAAATACTGCACCTTTAACTAAAAATCATTAAAAAATGCAAAGAAATTTAATTTAATTTCACCAAAATATCATCAATTTCAGCTCCTTCTACTAAAAATCTTATGGAAATTCAAAGGAATCAAAGTGAATATCAACTAAATTTACTCAAATTCTGCACCTTTAACTAAAAATCATTAAAAAATGCAAAGAAATTTAATTTAATTTCTCAAAAATATCATCAATTTCAGCTCCTCCTACAAAAAATCTTAAGAAAATTCAAAGGAATCGAAGTGAATATCAACTAAATTTACTCAAATTCTGCATCTGTAACTAAAGATCATAAAAAAATTCAGAAAGATTTAATTTAATTTTACCAACATTTCTTCATTTTCAGCACCTCCTACAAAAAAATCTTAAGAAAATTCAAAGGAATCGAAGTGAATATCAACTAAATTTACTCAAATACTGCACCTTTAACTAAAAATCATTAAAAAATGCAAAGAAATTTAATTTAATTTCTCAAAAATATCATCAATTTCAGCTCCTTCTACAGAAAATCTTAAGAAAATTCAAAGGAATCTAAGTGAATATCAACTAAATTTACTCAAATTCTGCACCTTTAACTAAAAATCATTAAAAAATGCAAAAAGATTTAATTTAATATCACCACAATTTCTCCAATTTCAGCTCCTCCTACAAAAAATCTTAAGAAAATTCAAAGGAATCGAAGTGAATATCAACTATATTTACTCAAATTCTGCACCTTTAAGTAAAAAACATTAAAAAAATGCAAAGAAATTTAATTTAATTTCACCAAAATATCATCAATTTCAGCTCCTTCTACTAAAAATCTTATGGAAATCCAAAGGAATCGAAGTGAATATCAACTAAATTTACTCAAATTCTGCATCTGTAACTAAAAATCATAAAAAAATTCAAAAAGATTTGATTTATATCACCAACATTTTTTCAATTTCAGCACCTCCTACTAAAAATCTAAAGAAAATTCAAAAGAATCGATGTGAATTTCAACTATATTATCTCAAATTCTGCACCTTTAACTAAAAACCATTAAAAAATGCAAAGAAATTTAATTTAATTTCACCAAAATATCATCAATTTCAGCTCCTTCTACAAAAAATCTTAAGAAAATTCAAAGGAATCGAGGTGAATATCAACTAAATTTACTCAAATTCTGCATCTGTAACTAAAAATCATAAAATAATTCAAAAAGATTTAATTTAATTTTACCACAGTTTCTCCAATTTCAGCTCCTCCTACAAAAAATCTTAAGAAAATTCAAAGGAATCAAAGTGAATATCAACTACATTTACTCAAATTCTGCACCTTTAACTAAAAATCATTAAAAAATGCAAAGAAATTTAATTTAATTTCTCCAAAATATCATCAATTTCAGCTCCTTCTACAGAAAATCTTAAGAAAATTCAAAGGAATCGAAGTGAATATCAACTAAATTTACTCAAATACTGCACCTTTAACTAAAAATAATTAAAAAATGCAAAGAAATTTAACTTAATTTCACCAAAATATCATCAATTTCAGCTCCTTCTACAAAAAATCTTAAGAAAATTCAAAGGAATCGAGGTGAATATCAACTAAATTTACTCAAATTCTGCATCTGTAACTAAAAATCATAAAATAATTAAAAAAGATTTAATTTAATTTTACCACAATTTCTCCAATTTCAGCTCCTCCTACAAAAAATCTTAAGAAAATTCAAAGGAATCAAAGTGAATATCAACTAAATTTACTCAAATTCTGCACCTTTAACTAAAAATCATTAAAAAATGCAAAGAAATTTAATTTAATTTCTCCAAAATATCATCAATTTCAGCTCCTTCTACTAAAAATCTTATGGAAATTCAAAGGAATCAAAGTGAATATCAACTAAATTTACTCAAATTCTGCACCTTTAACTAAAAATCATTAAAAAATGCAAAGAAATTTAATTTAATTTCTCCAAAATATCATCAATTTCAGCTCCTTCTACAGAAAATCTTAAGAAAATTCAAAGGAATCGAAGTGAATATCAACTAAATTTACTCAAATTCTGCATCTGTAACTAAAGATCATAAAAAAATTCAGAAAGATTTAATTTAATTTTACCAACATTTCTTCATTTTCAGCACCTCCTACTAAAAATCTTAAGAAAATTCAAAAGAATCGAAGTGAATATCAACTAAATTTACTCAAATTCTGCATCTGTAACTAAAAATCATAAAAAAATTCAAAAAGATTTAATTTAATTTCTCCAAAATATCATCAATTTCAGCTCCTTCTACTAAAAATCTTATGAAAATCCAAAGGAATCGAAGTGAATATCAACTAAATTTACTCAAATTCTGCATCTGTAACTAAAAATCATAAAAAAATTCAAAAAGATTTAATTTAATTTCTTGAAAATATCATCAATTTCAGCTCCTTCTACTAAAAATCTTATGAAAATCCAAAGGAATCGAAGTGAATATCAACTAAATTTACTCAAATTCTGCATCTGTAACTAAAAATCATAAAAAAATTCAAAAAGATTTAATTTAATTTCTCCAAAATATCATCAATTTCAGCTCCTTCTACTAAAAATCTTATGAAAATCCAAAGGAATCGAAGTGAATATCAACTAAATTTACTCAAATACTGCACCTTTAACTAAAAATCATAAAAAAATTCAAAAAGATTTAATTTAATTTCTTGAAAATATCATCAATTTCAGCTCCTTCTACTAAAAATCTTATGAAAATCCAAAGGAATCGAAGTGAATATCAACTAAATTTACTCAAATTCTGCATCTGTAACTAAAAATCATAAAAAAATTCAAAAAGATTTAATTTAATTTCTCCAAAATATCATCAATTTCAGCTCCTTCTACTAAAAATCTTATGAAAATCCAAAGGAATCGAAGTGAATATCAACTAAATTTACTCAAATACTGCACCTTTAACTAAAAATCATTAAAAAATGCAAAGAAATTTAATTTAATTTCACCAAAATATCATCAATTTCAGCTCCTTCTACTAAAAATCTTATGGAAATCCAAAGGAATCAAAGTGAATATCAACTATATTTACTCAAATTCTGCACCTTTAAGTAAAAAACATTAAAAAATGCAAAGAAATTTAATTTAATTTCACCAAAATATCATCAATTTCAGCTCCTTCTACTAAAAATCTTATGGAAATCCAAAGGAATCGAAGTGAATATCAACTAAATTTACTCAAATTCTGCATCTGTAACTAAAAATCATAAAAAAATTCAAAAAGATTTGATTTATATCACCAACATTTCTTCATTTTCAGCACCTCCTACAAAAAATCTTAAGAAAATCCAAAGGAATCGAAGTGAATATCAACTATATTATCTCAAATTCTGCACCTTTAAGTAAAAAACATTAAAAAATGCAAAGAAATTTAATTTAATTTCACCAAAATATCATCAATTTCAGCTCCTTCTACTAAAAATCTTATGGAAATCCAAAGGAATCGAAGTGAATATCAACTAAATTTACTCAAATTCTGCATCTGTAACTAAAAATCATAAAAAAATTCAAAAAGATTTGATTTATATCACCAACATTTTTTCAATTTCAGCACCTCCTACTAAAAATCTAAAGAAAATTCAAAAGAATCGATGTGAATTTCAACTATATTATCTCAAATTCTGCACCTTTAACTAAAAACCATTAAAAAATGCAAAGAAATTTAATTTAATTTCACCAAAATATCATCAATTTCAGCTCCTTCTACAAAAAATCTTAAGAAAATTCAAAGGAATCGAGGTGAATATCAACTAAATTTACTCAAATTCTGCATCTGTAACTAAAAATCATAAAATAATTCAAAAAGATTTAATTTAATTTTACCACAGTTTCTCCAATTTCAGCTCCTCCTACAAAAAATCTTAAGAAAATTCAAAGGAATCAAAGTGAATATCAACTACATTTACTCAAATTCTGCACCTTTAACTAAAAATCATTAAAAAATGCAAAGAAATTTAATTTAATTTCTCCAAAATATCATCAATTTCAGCTCCTTCTACAGAAAATCTTAAGAAAATTCAAAGGAATCGAAGTGAATATCAACTAAATTTACTCAAATACTGCACTTTTAACTAAAAATAATTAAAAAATGCAAAGAAATTTAACTTAATTTCACCAAAATATCATCAATTTCAGCTCCTTCTACAAAAAATCTTAAGAAAATTCAAAGGAATCGAGGTGAATATCAACTAAATTTACTCAAATTCTGCATCTGTAACTAAAAATCATAAAATAATTAAAAAAGATTTAATTTAATTTTACCACAATTTCTCCAATTTCAGCTCCTCCTACAAAAAATCTTAAGAAAATTCAAACGAATCAAAGTGAATATCAACTAAATTTACTCAAATTTTGCACCTTTAACTAAAAATCATTAAAAAATGCAAAGAAATTTAATTTAATTTCTCCAAAATATCATCAATTTCAGCTCCTTCTACTAAAAATCTTATGGAAATTCAAAGGAATCAAAGTGAATAGCAACTAAATTTACTCAAATTCTGCACCTTTAACTAAAAATCATTAAAAAATGCAAAGAAATTTAATTTAATTTCTCCAAAATATCATCAATTTCAGCTCCTTCTACAGAAAATCTTAAGAAAATTCAAAGGAATCGAAGTGAATATCAACTAAATTTACTCAAATTCTGCATCTGTAACTAAAGATCATAAAAAAATTCAGAAAGATTTAATTTAATTTTACCAACATTTCTTCATTTTCAGCACCTCCTACTAAAAATCTTAAGAAAATTCAAAAGAATCGAAGTGAATATCAACTAAATTTACTCAAATTCTGCATCTGTAACTAAAAATCATAAAAAAATTCAAAAAGATTTAATTTAATTTCTCCAAAATATCATCAATTTCAGCTCCTTCTACTAAAAATCTTATGAAAATCCAAAGGAATCGAAGTGAATATCAACTAAATTTACTCAAATTCTGCATCTGTAACTAAAAATCATAAAAAAATTCAAAAAGATTTAATTTAATTTCTTGAAAATATCATCAATTTCAGCTCCTTCTACTAAAAATCTTATGAAAATCCAAAGGAATCGAAGTGAATATCAACTAAATTTACTCAAATTCTGCATCTGTAACTAAAAATCATAAAAAAATTCAAAAAGATTTAATTTAATTTCTCCAAAATATCATCAATTTCAGCTCCTTCTACTAAAAATCTTATGAAAATCCAAAGGAATCGAAGTGAATATCAACTAAATTTACTCAAATACTGCACCTTTAACTAAAAATCATAAAAAAATTCAAAAAGATTTAATTTAATTTCTTGAAAATATCATCAATTTCAGCTCCTTCTACTAAAAATCTTATGAAAATCCAAAGGAATCGAAGTGAATATCAACTAAATTTACTCAAATTCTGCATCTGTAACTAAAAATCATAAAAAAATTCAAAAAGATTTAATTTAATTTCTCCAAAATATCATCAATTTCAGCTCCTTCTACTAAAAATCTTATGAAAATCCAAAGGAATCGAAGTGAATATCAACTAAATTTACTCAAATACTGCACCTTTAACTAAAAATCATTAAAAAATGCAAAGAAATTTAATTTAATTTCACCAAAATATCATCAATTTCAGCTCCTTCTACTAAAAATCTTATGGAAATCCAAAGGAATCAAAGTGAATATCAACTATATTTACTCAAATTCTGCACCTTTAAGTAAAAAACATTAAAAAATGCAAAGAAATTTAATTTAATTTCACCAAAATATCATCAATTTCAGCTCCTTCTACTAAAAATCTTATGGAAATCCAAAGGAATCGAAGTGAATATCAACTAAATTTACTCAAATTCTGCATCTGTAACTAAAAATCATAAAAAAATTCAAAAAGATTTGATTTATATCACCAACATTTCTTCATTTTCAGCACCTCCTACAAAAAATCTTAAGAAAATCCAAAGGAATCGAAGTGAATATCAACTATATTATCTCAAATTCTGCACCTTTAAGTAAAAAACATTAAAAAATGCAAAGAAATTTAATTTAATTTCACCAAAATATCATCAATTTCAGCTCCTTCTACTAAAAATCTTATGGAAATTCAAAGGAATCAAAGTGAATATCAACTAAATTTACTCAAATTCTGCACCTTTAACTAAAAATCATTAAAAAATGCAAAGAAATTTAATTTAATTTCTCAAAAATATCATCAATTTCAGCTCCTTCTACAAAAAATCTTAAGAAAATTCAAAGGAATCGAGGTGAATATCAACTAAATTTACTCAAATTCTGCATCTGTAACTAAAAATCATAAAATAATTCAAAAAGATTTAATTTAATTTTACCACAGTTTCTCCAATTTCAGCTCCTCCTACAAAAAATCTTAAGAAAATTCAAAGGAATCAAAGTGAATATCAACTACATTTACTCAAATTCTGCACCTTTAACTAAAAATCATTAAAAAATGCAAAGAAATTTAATTTAATTTCTCCAAAATATCATCAATTTCAGCTCCTTCTACAGAAAATCTTAAGAAAATTCAAAGGAATGGAAGTGAATATCAACTAAATTTACTCAAATACTGCACCTTTAACTAAAAATCATTAAAAAATGCAAAGAAATTTAATTTAATTTCTCCAAAATATCATCAATTTCAGCTCCTTCTCCTAAAATTCTTATGAAAATCCAAAGGAATCGAAGTGAATATCAACTAAATTTACTCAAATTCTGCATCTGTAACTAAAGATCATAAAAAAATTCAGAAAGATTTAATTTAATTTTACCAACATTTCTTCATTTTCAGCACCTCCTACAAAAAATCTTAAGAAAATTCAAAGGAATCGAAGTGAATATCAACTATATTATCTCAAATTCTGCACCTTTAAGTAAAAAACATTAAAAAATGCAAAGAAATTTAATTTAATTTCACCAAAATATCATCAATTTCAGCTCCTTCTACTAAAAATCTTATGGAAATTCAAAGGAATCAAAGTGAATATCAACTAAATTTACTCAAATTCTGCACCTTTAACTAAAAATCATTAAAAAATGCAAAGAAATTTAATTTAATTTCTCCAAAATATCATCAATTTCAGCTCCTTCTACAGAAAATCTTAAGAAAATTCAAAGGAATCGAAGTGAATATCAACTAAATTTACTCAAATTCTGCATCTGTAACTAAAAATCATAAAATAATTCAAAAAGATTTGATTTATATCACCAAAATTTTTTCAATTTCAGCACCTCCTACTAAAAATCTAAAGAAAATTCAAAGGAATCGAAGTGAATATCAACTAAATTTACTCAAATTCTGCACCTTTAACTAAAAATCATTAAAAAATTCAAAGAAATTTAATTTAATTTCACCAAAATATCATCAATTTCAGCTCCTTCTACAGAAAATCTTAAGAAAATTCAAAGGAATCGAAGTGAATATCAACTAAATTTACTCAAATTCTGCATCTGTAACTAAAAATCATAAAAAATTCAAAAAGATTTAATTTATATCACCAAAATTTTTTCAATTTCAGCACCTCCTACTAAAAATCTAAAGAAAATTCAAAAGAATCGAAATGAATATCAACTAAATTTACTTAAATTCTGCACCTTTAACTAAAAATCATTAAAAAATTCAAAGAAATTTAATTTAATTTCACCAAAATATCATCAATTTCAGCTCCTTCTACTAAAAATCTTATGGAAATCCAAAGGAATCAAAGTGAATATCAACTATATTTACTCAAATTCTGCACCTTTAAGTAAAAAACATTAAAAAATGCAAAGAAATTTAATTTAATTTCACCAAAATATCATCAATTTCAGCTCCTTCTACTAAAAATCTTATGGAAATCCAAAGGAATCGAAGTGAATATCAACTAAATTTACTCAAATTCTGCATCTGTAACTAAAAATCATAAAAAAATTCAAAAAGATTTGATTTATATCACCAACATTTTTTCAATTTCAGCACCTCCTACTAAAAATCTAAAGAAAATTCAAAAGAATCGATGTGAATTTCAACTATATTATCTCAAATTCTGCACCTTTAACTAAAAACCATTAAAAAATGCAAAGAAATTTAATTTAATTTCACCAAAATATCATCAATTTCAGCTCCTTCTACAAAAAATCTTAAGAAAATTCAAAGGAATCGAGGTGAATATCAACTAAATTTACTCAAATTCTGCATCTGTAACTAAAAATCATAAAATAATTCAAAAAGATTTAATTTAATTTTACCACAGTTTCTCCAATTTCAGCTCCTCCTACAAAAAATCTTAAGAAAATTCAAAGGAATCAAAGTGAATATCAACTACATTTACTCAAATTCTGCACCTTTAACTAAAAATCATTAAAAAATGCAAAGAAATTTAATTTAATTTCTCCAAAATATCATCAATTTCAGCTCCTTCTACAGAAAATCTTAAGAAAATTCAAAGGAATCGAAGTGAATATCAACTAAATTTACTCAAATACTGCACCTTTAACTAAAAATAATTAAAAAATGCAAAGAAATTTAATTTAATTTCACCAAAATATCATCAATTTCAGCTCCTTCTACAAAAAATCTTAAGAAAATTCAAAGGAATCGAGGTGAATATCAACTAAATTTACTCAAATTCTGCATCTGTAACTAAAAATCATGAAATAATTAAAAAAGATTTAATTTAATTTTACCACAATTTCTCCAATTTCAGCTCCTCCTACAAAAAATCTTAAGAAAATTCAAAGGAATCAAAGTGAATATCAACTAAATTTACTCAAATTCTGCACCTTTAACTAAAAATCATTAAAAAATGCAAAGAAATTTAATTTAATTTCTCCAAAATATCATCAATTTCAGCTCCTTCTACTAAAAATCTTATGGAAATTCAAAGGAATCAAAGTGAATATCAACTAAATTTACTCAAATTCTGCACCTTTAACTAAAAATCATTAAAAAATGCAAAGAAATTTAATTTAATTTCTCCAAAATATCATCAATTTCAGCTCCTTCTACAGAAAATCTTAAGAAAATTCAAAGGAATCGAAGTGAATATCAACTAAATTTACTCAAATTCTGCATCTGTAACTAAAGATCATAAAAAAATTCAGAAAGATTTAATTTAATTTTACCAACATTTCTTCATTTTCAGCACCTCCTACTAAAAATCTTAAGAAAATTCAAAAGAATCGAAGTGAATATCAACTAAATTTACTCAAATTCTGCATCTGTAACTAAAAATCATAAAAAAATTCAAAAAGATTTAATTTAATTTCTCCAAAATATCATCAATTTCAGCTCCTTCTACTAAAAATCTTATGAAAATCCAAAGGAATCGAAGTGAATATCAACTAAATTTACTCAAATTCTGCATCTGTAACTAAAAATCATAAAAAAATTCAAAAAGATTTAATTTAATTTCTCCAAAGTATCATCAATTTCAGCTCCTGCTACTAAAAATCTTATGAAAATCCAAAGGAATCGAAGTGAATATCAACTAAATTTACTCAAATTCTGCATCTGTAACTAAAAATCATAAAAAAATTCAAAAAGATTTAATTTAATTTCTTGAAAATATCATCAATTTCAGCTCCTTCTACTAAAAATCTTATGAAAATCCAAAGGAATCGAAGTGAATATCAACTAAATTTACTCAAATTCTGCATCTGTAACTAAAAATCATAAAAAAATTCAAAAAGATTTAATTTAATTTCTCCAAAATATCATCAATTTCAGCTCCTTCTACTAAAAATCTTATGAAAATCCAAAGGAATCGAAGTGAATATCAACTAAATTTACTCAAATACTGCACCTTTAACTAAAAATCATTAAAAAATGCAAAGAAATTTAATTTAATTTCTCAAAAATATCATCAATTTCAGCTCCTCCTACAAAAAATCTTAAGAAAATTCAAAGGAATCGAAGTGAATATCAACTAAATTTACTCAAATTCTGCATCTGTAACTAAAGATCATAAAAAAATTCAGAAAGATTTAATTTAATTTTACCAACATTTCTTCATTTTCAGCACCTCCTACAAAAAATCTTAAGAAAATTCAAAGGAATCGAAGTGAATATCAACTAAATTTACTCAAATACTGCACCTTTAACTAAAAATCATTAAAAAATGCAAAGAAATTTAATTTAATTTCTCAAAAATATCATCAATTTCAGCTCCTTCTACAGAAAATCTTAAGAAAATTCAAAGGAATCGAAGTGAATATCAACTAAATTTACTCAAATTCTGCACCTTTAACTAAAAATCATTAAAAAATGCAAAAAGATTTAATTTAATATCACCACAATTTCTCCAATTTCAGCTCCTCCTACAAAAAATCTTAAGAAAATTCAAAGGAATCGAAGTGAATATCAACTAAATTTACTCAAATACTGCACCTTTAACTAAAAATCATTAAAAAATGCAAAGAAATTTAATTTAATTTCTCCAAAATATCATCAATTTCAGCTCCTTCTCCTAAAATTCTTATGAAAATCCAAAGGAATCGAAGTGAATATCAACTAAATTTACTCAAATTCTGCATCTGTAACTAAAAATCATAAAATAATTCAAAAAGATTTAATTTAATTTTACCACAATTTCTCCAATTTCAGCTCCTCCTACAAAAAATCTTAAGAAAATTCAAAGGAATCAAAGTGAATATCAACTACATTTACTCAAATTCTGCACCTTTAACTAAAAATCATTAAAAAATGCAAAGAAATTTAATTTAATTTCTCCAAAATATCATCAATTTCAGCTCCTTCTACAGAAAATCTTAAGAAAATTCAAAGGAATCGAAGTGAATATCAACTAAATTTACTCAAATATTGCACCTTTAACTAAAAATCATTAAAAAATTCAAAGAAATTTAATTTAATTTCTCCAAAATATCATCAATTTCAGCTCCTTCTCCTAAAATTCTTATGAAAATCCAAAGGAATCGAAGTGAATATCAACTAAATTTACTCAAATTCTGCATCTGTAACTAAAAATCATAAAATAATTAAAAAAGATTTAATTTAATTTTACCACAATTTCTCCAATTTCAGCTCCTCCTACAAAAAATCTTAAGAAAATTCAAAGGAATCAAAGTGAATATCAACTAAATTTACTCAAATTCTGCACCTTTAACTAAAAATCATTAAAAAATGCAAAGAAATTTAATTTAATTTCTCCAAAATATCATCAATTTCAGCTCCTTCTACCAAAAATCTTATGGAAATTCAAAGGAATCAAAGTGAATATCAACTAAATTTACTCAAATTCTGCACCTTTAACTAAAAATCATTAAAAAATGCAAAGAAATTTAATTTAATTTCTCCAAAATATCATCAATTTCAGCTCCTTCTACAGAAAATCTTAAGAAAATTCAAAGGAATCGAAGTGAATATCAACTAAATTTACTCAAATTCTGGACCTTTAACTAAAAATCATTAAAAAATTCAAAGAAATTTAATTTAATTTCACCAAAATATCATCAATTTCAGCTCCTTCTACAGAAAATCTTAAGAAAATTCAAAGGAATCGAAGTGAATATCAACTAAATTTACTCAAATTCTGCACCTTTAACTAAAAATCATTAAAAAATGCAAAGAAATTTAATTTAATTTCTCACAAATATCATCAATTTCAGCTCCTCCTACAAAAAATCTTAAGAAAATTCAAAGGAATCGAAGTGAATATCAACTAAATTTACTCAAATTCTGCATCTGTAACTAAAGATCATAAAAAAATTCAGAAAGATTTAATTTAATTTTACCAACATTTCTTCATTTTCAGCACCTCCTACAAAAAATCTTAAGAAAATTCAAAGGAATCGAAGTGAATATCAACTAAATTTACTCAAATACTGCACCTTTAACTAAAAATCATTAAAAAATGCAAAGAAATTTAATTTAATTTCTCAAAAATATCATCAATTTCAGCTCCTTCTACAGAAAATCTTAAGAAAATTCAAAGGAATCGAAGTGAATATCAACTAAATTTACTCAAATTCTGCACCTTTAACTAAAAATCATTAAAAAATGCAAGAAGATTTAATTTAATATCACCACAATTTCTCCAATTTCAGCTCCTCCTACAAAAAATCTTAAGAAAATTCAAAGGAATCGAAGTGAATATCAACTAAATTTACTCAAATACTGCACCTTTAACTAAAAATCATTAAAAAATGCAAAGAAATTTAATTTAATTTCTCCAAAATATCATCAATTTCAGCTCCTTCTCCTAAAATTCTTATGAAAATCCAAAGGAATCGAAGTGAATATCAACTAAATTTACTCAAATTCTGCATCTGTAACTAAAAATCATAAAATAATTAAAAAAGATTTAATTTAATTTTACCACAATTTCTCCAATTTCAGCTCCTCCTACAAAAAATCTTAAGAAAATTCAAAGGAATCAAAGTGAATATCAACTATATTATCTCAAATTCTGCACCTTTAAGTAAAAAACATTAAAAAATGCAAAGAAATTTAATTTAATTTCACCAAAATATCATCAATTTCAGCTCCTTCTACTAAAAATCTTATGGAAATTCAAAGGAATCAAAGTGAATATCAACTAAATTTACTCAAATTCTGCACCTTTAACTAAAAATCATTAAAAAATGCAAAGAAATTTAATTTAATTTCTCCAAAATATCATCAATTTCAGCTCCTTCTACAGAAAATCTTAAGAAAATTCAAAGGAATCGAAGTGAATATCAACTAAATTTACTCAAATACTGCACCTTTAACTAAAAATCATTAAAAAATGCAAAGAAATTTAATTTAATTTCTCCAAAATATCATCAATTTCAGCCCCTCCTACAGAAAATCTTAAGAAAATTCAAAGGAATCGAAGTGAATATCAACTAAATTTACTCAAATTCTGCATCTGTAACTAAAGATCATAAAAAAATTCAGAAAGATTTAATTTAATTTTACCAACATTTCTTCATTTTCAGCACCTCCTACAAAAAATCTTAAGAAAATCCAAAGGAATCGAAGTGAATATCAACTATATTATCTCAAATTCTGCACCTTTAAGTAAAAAACATTAAAAAATGCAAAGAAATTTAATTTAATTTCACCAAAATATCATCAATTTCAGCTCCTTCTACTAAAAATCTTATGGAAATTCAAAGGAATCAAAGTGAATATCAACTAAATTTACTCAAATTCTGCACCTTTAACTAAAAATCATTAAAAAATGCAAAGAAATTTAATTTAATTTCTCCAAAATATCATCAATTTCAGCTCCTTCTACAGAAAATCTTAAGAAAATTCAAAGGAATCGAAGTGAATATCAACTAAATTTACTCAAATTCTGCATCTGTAACTAAAAATCATAAAATAATTCAAAAAGATTTGATTTATATCACCAAAATTTTTTCAATTTCAGCACCTCCTACTAAAAATCTAAAGAAAATTCAAAGGAATCGAAGTGAATATCAACTAAATTTACTCAAATTCTGCACCTTTAACTAAAAATCATTAAAAAATTCAAAGAAATTTAATTTAATTTCACCAAAATATCATCAATTTCAGCTCCTTCTACAGAAAATCTTAAGAAAATTCAAAGGAATCGAAGTGAATATCAACTAAATTTACTCAAATTCTGCATCTGTAACTAAAAATCATAAAAAATTCAAAAAGATTTAATTTATATCACCAAAATTTTTTCAATTTCAGCACCTCCTACTAAAAATCTAAAGAAAATTCAAAAGAATCGAAATGAATATCAACTAAATTTACTTAAATTCTGCACCTTTAACTAAAAATCATTAAAAAATTCAAAGAAATTTAATTTAATTTCACCAAAATATCATCAATTTCAGCTCCTTCTACTAAAAATCTTATGGAAATCCAAAGGAATCAAAGTGAATATCAACTATATTTACTCAAATTCTGCACCTTTAAGTAAAAAACATTAAAAAATGCAAAGAAATTTAATTTAATTTCACCAAAATATCATCAATTTCAGCTCCTTCTACTAAAAATCTTATGGAAATCCAAAGGAATCGAAGTGAATATCAACTAAATTTACTCAAATTCTGCATCTGTAACTAAAAATCATAAAAAAATTCAAAAAGATTTGATTTATATCACCAACATTTTTTCAATTTCAGCACCTCCTACTAAAAATCTAAAGAAAATTCAAAAGAATCGATGTGAATTTCAACTATATTATCTCAAATTCTGCACCTTTAACTAAAAACCATTAAAAAATGCAAAGAAATTTAATTTAATTTCACCAAAATATCATCAATTTCAGCTCCTTCTACAAAAAATCTTAAGAAAATTCAAAGGAATCGAGGTGAATATCAACTAAATTTACTCAAATTCTGCATCTGTAACTAAAAATCATAAAATAATTCAAAAAGATTTAATTTAATTTTACCACAGTTTCTCCAATTTCAGCTCCTCCTACAAAAAATCTTAAGAAAATTCAAAGGAATCAAAGTGAATATCAACTACATTTACTCAAATTCTGCACCTTTAACTAAAAATCATTAAAAAATGCAAAGAAATTTAATTTAATTTCTCCAAAATATCATCAATTTCAGCTCCTTCTACAGAAAATCTTAAGAAAATTCAAAGGAATCGAAGTGAATATCAACTAAATTTACTCAAATACTGCACCTTTAACTAAAAATAATTAAAAAATGCAAAGAAATTTAATTTAATTTCACCAAAATATCATCAATTTCAGCTCCTTCTACTAAAAATCTTATGGAAATCCAAAGGAATCGAAGTGAATATCAACTAAATTTACTCAAATTCTGCATCTGTAACTAAAAATCATAAAAAAATTCAAAAAGATTTGATTTATATCACCAACATTTTTTCAATTTCAGCACCTCCTACTAAAAATCTAAAGAAAATTCAAAAGAATCGATGTGAATTTCAACTATATTATCTCAAATTCTGCACCTTTAACTAAAAACCATTAAAAAATGCAAAGAAATTTAATTTAATTTCACCAAAATATCATCAATTTCAGCTCCTTCTACAAAAAATCTTAAGAAAATTCAAAGGAATCGAGGTGAATATCAACTAAATTTACTCAAATTCTGCATCTGTAACTAAAAATCATAAAATAATTCAAAAAGATTTAATTTAATTTTACCACAGTTTCTCCAATTTCAGCTCCTCCTACAAAAAATCTTAAGAAAATTCAAAGGAATCAAAGTGAATATCAACTACATTTACTCAAATTCTGCACCTTTAACTAAAAATCATTAAAAAATGCAAAGAAATTTAATTTAATTTCTCCAAAATATCATCAATTTCAGCTCCTTCTACAGAAAATCTTAAGAAAATTCAAAGGAATCGAAGTGAATATCAACTAAATTTACTCAAATACTGCACCTTTAACTAAAAATAATTAAAAAATGCAAAGAAATTTAATTTAATTTCACCAAAATATCATCAATTTCAGCTCCTTCTACAAAAAATCTTAAGAAAATTCAAAGGAATCGAGGTGAATATCAACTAAATTTACTCAAATTCTGCATCTGTAACTAAAAATCATAAAATAATTAAAAAAGATTTAATTTAATTTTACCACAATTTCTCCAATTTCAGCTCCTCCTACAAAAAATCTTAAGAAAATTCAAAGGAATCAAAGTGAATATCAACTAAATTTACTCAAATTCTGCACCTTTAACTAAAAATCATTAAAAAATGCAAAGAAATTTAATTTAATTTCTCCAAAATATCATCAATTTCAGCTCCTTCTACTAAAAATCTTATGGAAATTCAAAGGAATCAAAGTGAATATCAACTAAATTTACTCAAATTCTGCACCTTTAACTAAAAATCATTAAAAAATGCAAAGAAATTTAATTTAATTTCTCCAAAATATCCTCAATTTCAGCTCCTTCTACAGAAAATCTTAAGAAAATTCAAAGGAATCGAAGTGAATATCAACTAAATTTACTCAAATTCTGCATCTGTAACTAAAGATCATAAAAAAATTCAGAAAGATTTAATTTAATTTTACCAACATTTCTTCATTTTCAGCACCTCCTACTAAAAATCTTAAGAAAATTCAAAAGAATCGAAGTGAATATCAACTAAATTTACTCAAATTCTGCATCTGTAACTAAAAATCATAAAAAAATTCAAAAAGATTTAATTTAATTTCTCCAAAATATCATCAATTTCAGCTCCTTCTACTAAAAATCTTATGAAAATCCAAAGGAATCGAAGTGAATATCAACTAAATTTACTCAAATTCTGCATCTGTAACTAAAAATCATAAAAAAATTCAAAAAGATTTAATTTAATTTCTCCAAAGTATCATCAATTTCAGCTCCTGCTACTAAAAATCTTATGAAAATCCAAAGGAATCGAAGTGAATATCAACTAAATTTACTCAAATTCTGCATCTGTAACTAAAAATCATAAAAAAATTCAAAAAGATTTAATTTAATTTCTTGAAAATATCATCAATTTCAGCTCCTTCTACTAAAAATCTTATGAAAATCCAAAGGAATCGAAGTGAATATCAACTAAATTTACTCAAATTCTGCATCTGTAACTAAAAATCATAAAAAAATTCAAAAAGATTTAATTTAATTTCTCCAAAATATCATCAATTTCAGCTCCTTCTACTAAAAATCTTATGAAAATCCAAAGGAATCGAAGTGAATATCAACTAAATTTACTCAAATACTGCACCTTTAACTAAAAATCATTAAAAAATGCAAAGAAATTTAATTTAATTTCACCAAAATATCATCAATTTCAGCTCCTTCTACTAAAAATCTTATGGAAATCCAAAGGAATCAAAGTGAATATCAACTATATTTACTCAAATTCTGCACCTTTAAGTAAAAAACATTAAAAAATGCAAAGAAATTTAATTTAATTTCACCAAAATATCATCAATTTCAGCTCCTTCTACTAAAAATCTTATGGAAATCCAAAGGAATCGAAGTGAATATCAACTAAATTTACTCAAATTCTGCATCTGTAACTAAAAATCATAAAAAAATTCAAAAAGATTTGATTTATATCACCAACATTTCTTCATTTTCAGCACCTCCTACAAAAAATCTTAAGAAAATCCAAAGGAATCGAAGTGAATATCAACTATATTATCTCAAATTCTGCACCTTTAAGTAAAAAACATTAAAAAATGCAAAGAAATTTAATTTAATTTCACCAAAATATCATCAATTTCAGCTCCTTCTACTAAAAATCTTATGGAAATTCAAAGGAATCAAAGTGAATATCAACTAAATTTACTCAAATTCTGCACCTTTAACTAAAAATCATTAAAAAATGCAAAGAAATTTAATTTAATTTCTCAAAAATATCATCAATTTCAGCTCCTCCTACAAAAAATCTTAAGAAAATTCAAAGGAATCGAAGTGAATATCAACTAAATTTACTCAAATTCTGCATCTGTAACTAAAGATCATAAAAAAATTCAGAAAGATTTAATTTAATTTTACCAACATTTCTTCATTTTCAGCACCTCCTACAAAAAATCTTAAGAAAATTCAAAGGAATCGAAGTGAATATCAACTAAATTTACTCAAATACTGCACCTTTAACTAAAAATCATTAAAAAATGCAAAGAAATTTAATTTAATTTCTCAAAAATATCATCAATTTCAGCTCCTTCTACAGAAAATCTTAAGAAAATTCAAAGGAATCGAAGTGAATATCAACTAAATTTACTCAAATTCTGCACCTTTAACTAAAAATCATTAAAAAATGCAAAAAGATTTAATTTAATATCACCACAATTTCTCCAATTTCAGCTCCTCCTACAAAAAATCTTAAGAAAATTCAAAGGAATCGAAGTGAATATCAACTAAATTTACTCAAATACTGCACCTTTAACTAAAAATCATTAAAAAATGCAAAGAAATTTAATTTAATTTCTCCAAAATATCATCAATTTCAGCTCCTTCTCCTAAAATTCTTATGAAAATCCAAAGGAATCGAAGTGAATATCAACTAAATTTACTCAAATTCTGCATCTGTAACTAAAAATCATAAAATAATTAAAAAAGATTTAATTTAATTTTACCACAATTTCTCCAATTTCAGCTCCTCCTACAAAAAATCTTAAGAAAATTCAAAGGAATCAAAGTGAATATCAACTATATTATCTCAAATTCTGCACCTTTAAGTAAAAAACATTAAAAAATGCAAAGAAATTTAATTTAATTTCACCAAAATATCATCAATTTCAGCTCCTTCTACTAAAAATCTTATGGAAATTCAAAGGAATCAAAGTGAATATCAACTAAATTTACTCAAATTCTGCACCTTTAACTAAAAATCATTAAAAAATGCAAAGAAATTTAATTTAATTTCTCCAAAATATCATCAATTTCAGCTCCTTCTACAGAAAATCTTAAGAAAATTCAAAGGAATCGAAGTGAATATCAACTAAATTTACTCAAATACTGCACCTTTAACTAAAAATCATTAAAAAATGCAAAGAAATTTAATTTAATTTCTCCAAAATATCATCAATTTCAGCCCCTCCTACAGAAAATCTTAAGAAAATTCAAAGGAATCGAAGTGAATATCAACTAAATTTACTCAAATTCTGCATCTGTAACTAAAGATCATAAAAAAATTCAGAAAGATTTAATTTAATTTTACCAACATTTCTTCATTTTCAGCACCTCCTACAAAAAATCTTAAGAAAATCCAAAGGAATCGAAGTGAATATCAACTATATTATCTCAAATTCTGCACCTTTAAGTAAAAAACATTAAAAAATGCAAAGAAATTTAATTTAATTTCACCAAAATATCATCAATTTCAGCTCCTTCTACTAAAAATCTTAAGAAAATTCAAAGGAATCGAAGTGAATATCAACTAAATTTACTCAAATTCTGCACCTTTAACTAAAAATCATTAAAAAATGCAAAGAAATTTAATTTAATTTCTCCAAAATATCATCAATTTCAGCTCCTTCTACAGAAAATCTTAAGAAAATTCAAAGGAATCGAAGTGAATATCAACTAAATTTACTCAAATTCTGCATCTGTAACTAAAAATCATAAAATAATTCAAAAAGATTTGATTTATATCACCAAAATTTTTTCAATTTCAGCACCTCCTACTAAAAATCTAAAGAAAATTCAAAGGAATCGAAGTGAATATCAACTAAATTTACTCAAATTCTGCACCTTTAACTAAAAATCATTAAAAAATTCAAAGAAATTTAATTTAATTTCACCAAAATATGATCAATTTCAGCTCCTTCTACAGAAAATCTTAAGAAAATTCAAAGGAATCGAAGTGAATATCAACTAAATTTACTCAAATTCTGCATCTGTAACTAAAAATCATAAAAAATTCAAAAAGATTTAATTTATATCACCAAAATTTTTTCAATTTCAGCACCTCCTACTAAAAATCTAAAGAAAATTCAAAAGAATCGAAATGAATATCAACTAAATTTACTTAAATTCTGCACCTTTAACTAAAAATCATTAAAAAATTCAAAGAAATTTAATTTAATTTCACCAAAATATCATCAATTTCAGCTCCTTCTACTAAAAATCTTATGGAAATCCAAAGGAATCAAAGTGAATATCAACAAAATTTACTCAAATTCTGCACCTTTAACTAAAAAACATTAAAAAATGCAAAGAAATTTAATTTAATTTCACCAAAATATCATCAATTTCAGCTCCTTCTACTAAAAATCTTATGGAAATCCAAAGGAATCAAAGTGAATATCAACTATATTTACTCAAATTCTGCACCTTTAAGTAAAAAACATTAAAAAATGCAAAGAAATTTAATTTAATTTCACCAAAATATCATCAATTTCAGCTCCTTCTACTAAAAATCTTATGGAAATCCAAAGGAATCGAAGTGAATATCAACTAAATTTACTCAAATTCTGCATCTGTAACTAAAAATCATAAAAAAATTCAAAAGATTTGATTTATATCACCAACATTTTTTCAATTTCAGCACCTCCTACTAAAAATCTAAAGAAAATTCAAAAGAATCGATGTGAATTTCAACTATATTATCTCAAATTCTGCACCTTTAACTAAAAACCATTAAAAAATGCAAAGAAATTTAATTTAATTTCACCAAAATATCATCAATTTCAGCTCCTTCTACAAAAAATCTTATGAAAATTCAAAGGAATCGAGGTGAATATCAACTAAATTTACTCAAATTCTGCATCTGTAACTAAAAATCATAAAATAATTCAAAAAGATTTAATTTAATTTTACCACAGTTTCTCCAATTTCAGCTCCTCCTGCAAAAAATCTTAAGAAAATTCAAAGGAATCAAAGTGAATATCAACTACATTTACTCAAATTCTGCACCTTTAACTAAAAATCATTAAAAAATGCAAAGAAATTTAATTTAATTTCTCCAAAATATCATCAATTTCAGCTCCTTCTACAGAAAATCTTAAGAAAATTCAAAGGAATCGAAGTGAATATCAACTAAATTTACTCAAATACTGCACCTTTAACTAAAAATCATTAAAAAATGCAAAGAAATTTAATTTAATTTCTCCAAAATATCATCAATTTCAGCTCCTTCTCCTAAAATTCTTATGAAAATCCAAAGGAATCGAAGTGAATATCAACTAAATTTACTCAAATTCTGCATCTGTAACTAAAAATCATAAAATAATTAAAAAAGATTTAATTTAATTTTACCACAATTTCTCCAATTTCAGCTCCTCCTACAAAAAATCTTAAGAAAATTCAAAGGAATCAAAGTGAATATCAACTATATTATCTCAAATTCTGCACCTTTAAGTAAAAAACATTAAAAAATGCAAAGAAATTTAATTTAATTTCACCAAAATATCATCAATTTCAGCTCCTCCTACAAAAAATCTTAAGAAAATTCAAAGGAATCAAAGTGAATATCAACTAAATTTACTCAAATTCTGCACCTTTAACTAAAAATCATTAAAAAATGCAAAGAAATTTAATTTAATTTCTCCAAAATATCATCAATTTCAGCTCCTTCTACTAAAAATCTTATGGAAATTCAAAGGAATCAAAGTGAATATCAACTAAATTTACTCAAATTCTGCACCTTTAACTAAAAATCATTAAAAAATGCAAAGAAATTTAATTTAATTTCTCCAAAATATCATCAATTTCAGCTCCTTCTACAGAAAATCTTAAGAAAATTCAAAGGAATCGAAGTGAATATCAACTAAATTTACTCAAATTCTGCATCTGTAACTAAAAATCATAAAATAATTCAAAAAGATTTGATTTATATCACCAAAATTTTTTCAATTTCAGCACCTCCTACTAAAAATCTAAAGAAAATTCAAAGGAATCGAAGTGAATATCAACTAAATTTACTCAAATTCTGCACCTTTAACTAAAAATCATTAAAAAATTCAAAGAAATTTAATTTAATTTCACCAAAATATCATCAATTTCAGCTCCTTCTACAGAAAATCTTAAGAAAATTCAAAGGAATCGAAGTGAATATCAACTAAATTTACTCAAATTCTGCATCTGTAACTAAAAATCATAAAAAATTCAAAAAGATTTAATTTATATCACCAAAATTTTTTCAATTTCAGCACCTCCTACTAAAAATCTAAAGAAAATTCAAAAGAATCGAAATGAATATCAACTAAATTTACTTAAATTCTGCACCTTTAACTAAAAATCATTAAAAAATTCAAAGAAATTTAATTTAATTTCACCAAAATATCATCAATTTCAGCTCCTTCTACTAAAAATCTTATGGAAATCCAAAGGAATCAAAGTGAATATCAACAAAATTTACTCAAATTCTGCACCTTTAACTAAAAAACATTAAAAAATGCAAAGAAATTTAATTTAATTTCACCAAAATATCATCAATTTCAGCTCCTTCTACTAAAAATCTTATGGAAATCCAAAGGAATCAAAGTGAATATCAACTATATTTACTCAAATTCTGCACCTTTAAGTAAAAAACATTAAAAAATGCAAAGAAATTGAATTTAATTTCACCAAAATATCATCAATTTCAGCTCCTTCTACTAAAAATCTTATGGAAATCCAAAGGAATCGAAGTCAATATCAACTAAATTTACTCAAATTCTGCATCTGTAACTAAAAATCATAAAAAAATTCAAAAGATTTGATTTATATCACCAACATTTTTTCAATTTCAGCACCTCCTACTAAAAATCTAAAGAAAATTCAAAAGAATCGATGTGAATTTCAACTATATTATCTCAAATTCTGCACCTTTAACTAAAAACCATTAAAAAATGCAAAGAAATTTAATTTAATTTCACCAAAATATCATCAATTTCAGCTCCTTCTACAAAAAATCTTAAGAAAATTCAAAGGAATCGAGGTGAATATCAACTAAATTTACTCAAATTCTGCATCTGTAACTAAAAATCATAAAATAATTCAAAAAGATTTAATTTAATTTTACCACAGTTTCTCCAATTTCAGCTCCTCCTACAAAAAATCTTAAGAAAATTCAAAGGAATCAAAGTGAATATCAACTACATTTACTCAAATTCTGCACCTTTATCTAAAAATCATTAAAAAATGCAAAGAAATTTAATTTAATTTCTCCAAAATATCATCAATTTCAGCTCCTTCTACAGAAAATCTTAAGAAAATTCAAAGGAATCGAAGTGAATATCAACTAAATTTACTCAAATACTGCACCTTTAACTAAAAATCATTAAAAAATGCAAAGAAATTTAATTTAATTTCTCCAAAATATCATCAATTTCAGCTCCTTCTCCTAAAATTCTTATGAAAATCCAAAGGAATCGAAGTGAATATCAACTAAATTTACTCAAATTCTGCATCTGTAACTAAAAATCATAAAATAATTAAAAAAGATTTAATTTAATTTTACCACAATTTCTCCAATTTCAGCTCCTCCTACAAAAAATCTTAAGAAAATTCAAAGGAATCAAAGTGAATATCAACTATATTATCTCAAATTCTGCACCTTTAAGTAAAAAACATTAAAAAATGCAAAGAAATTTAATTTAATTTCACCAAAATATCATCAATTTCAGCTCCTCCTACAAAAAATCTTAAGAAAATTCAAAGGAATAAAAGTGAATATCAACTAAATTTACTCAAATTCTGCACCTTTAACTAAAAATCATTAAAAAATGCAAAGAAATTTAATTTAATTTCTCCAAAATATCATCAATTTCAGCTCCTTCTACTAAAAATCTTATGGAAATTCAAAGGAATCAAAGTGAATATCAACTAAATTTACTCAAATTCTGCACCTTTAACTAAAAATCATTAAAAAATGCAAAGAAATTTAATTTAATTTCTCCAAAATATCATCAATTTCAGCTCCTTCTACAGAAAATCTTAAGAAAATTCAAAGGAATCGAAGTGAATATCAACTAAATTTACTCAAATTCTGCATCTGTAACTAAAGATCATAAAAAAATTCAGAAAGATTTAATTTAATTTTACCAACATTTCTTCATTTTCAGCACCTCCTACAAAAAATCTTAAGAAAATCCAAAGGAATCGAAGTGAATATCAACTATATTATCTCAAATTCTGCACCTTTAACTAAAAAACATTAAAAAATGCAAAGAAATTTAATTTAATTTCACCAAAATATCATCAATTTCAGCTCCTTCTACTAAAAATCTTAAGAAAATTCAAAGGAATCGAAGTGAATATCAACTAAATTTACTCAAATTCTGCACCTTTAACTAAAAATCATTAAAAAATGCAAAGAAATTTAATTTAATTTCTCCAAAATATCATCAATTTCAGCTCCTTCTACAGAAAATCTTAAGAAAATTCAAAGGAATCGAAGTGAATATCAACTAAATTTACTCAAATTCTGCATCTGTAACTAAAAATCATAAAATAATTCAAAAAGATTTGATTTATATCACCAAAATTTTTTCAATTTCAGCACCTCCTACTAAAAATCTAAAGAAAATTCAAAGGAATCGAAGTGAATATCAACTAAATTTACTCAAATTCTGCACCTTTAACTAAAAATCATTAAAAAATTCAAAGAAATTTAATTTAATTTCACCAAAATATGATCAATTTCAGCTCCTTCTACAGAAAATCTTAAGAAAATTCAAAGGAATCGAAGTGAATATCAACTAAATTTACTCAAATTCTGCATCTGTAACTAAAAATCATAAAAAATTCAAAAAGATTTAATTTATATCACCAAAATTTTTTCAATTTCAGCACCTCCTACTAAAAATCTAAAGAAAATTCAAAAGAATCGAAATGAATATCAACTAAATTTACTTAAATTCTGCACCTTTAACTAAAAATCATTAAAAAATTCAAAGAAATTTAATTTAATTTCACCAAAATATCATCAATTTCAGCTCCTTCTACTAAAAATCTTATGGAAATCCAAAGGAATCAAAGTGAATATCAACAAAATTTACTCAAATTCTGCACCTTTAACTAAAAAACATTAAAAAATGCAAAGAAATTTAATTTAATTTCACCAAAATATCATCAATTTCAGCTCCTTCTACTAAAAATCTTATGGAAATCCAAAGGAATCAAAGTGAATATCAACTATATTTACTCAAATTCTGCACCTTTAAGTAAAAAACATTAAAAAATGCAAAGAAATTGAATTTAATTTCACCAAAATATCATCAATTTCAGCTCCTTCTACTAAAAATCTTATGGAAATCCAAAGGAATCGAAGTCAATATCAACTAAATTTACTCAAATTCTGCATCTGTAACTAAAAATCATAAAAAAATTCAAAAGATTTGATTTATATCACCAACATTTTTTCAATTTCAGCACCTCCTACTAAAAATCTAAAGAAAATTCAAAAGAATCGATGTGAATTTCAACTATATTATCTCAAATTCTGCACCTTTAACTAAAAACCATTAAAAAATGCAAAGAAATTTAATTTAATTTCACCAAAATATCATCAATTTCAGCTCCTTCTACAAAAAATCTTAAGAAAATTCAAAGGAATCGAGGTGAATATCAACTAAATTTACTCAAATTCTGCATCTGTAACTAAAAATCATAAAATAATTCAAAAAGATTTAATTTAATTTTACCACAGTTTCTCCAATTTCAGCTCCTCCTACAAAAAATCTTAAGAAAATTCAAAGGAATCAAAGTGAATATCAACTACATTTACTCAAATTCTGCACCTTTATCTAAAAATCATTAAAAAATGCAAAGAAATTTAATTTAATTTCTCCAAAATATCATCAATTTCAGCTCCTTCTACAGAAAATCTTAAGAAAATTCAAAGGAATCGAAGTGAATATCAACTAAATTTACTCAAATACTGCACCTTTAACTAAAAATCATTAAAAAATGCAAAGAAATTTAATTTAATTTCTCCAAAATATCATCAATTTCAGCTCCTTCTCCTAAAATTCTTATGAAAATCCAAAGGAATCGAAGTGAATATCAACTAAATTTACTCAAATTCTGCATCTGTAACTAAAAATCATAAAATAATTAAAAAAGATTTAATTTAATTTTACCACAATTTCTCCAATTTCAGCTCCTCCTACAAAAAATCTTAAGAAAATTCAAAGGAATCAAAGTGAATATCAACTATATTATCTCAAATTCTGCACCTTTAAGTAAAAAACATTAAAAAATGCAAAGAAATTTAATTTAATTTCACCAAAATATCATCAATTTCAGCTCCTCCTACAAAAAATCTTAAGAAAATTCAAAGGAATCAAAGTGAATATCAACTAAATTTACTCAAATTCTGCACCTTTAACTAAAAATCATTAAAAAATGCAAAGAAATTTAATTTAATTTCTCCAAAATATCATCAATTTCAGCTCCTTCTACTAAAAATCTTATGGAAATTCAAAGGAATCAAAGTGAATATCAACTAAATTTACTCAAATTCTGCACCTTTAACTAAAAATCATTAAAAAATGCAAAGAAATTTAATTTAATTTCTCCAAAATATCATCAATTTCAGCTCCTTCTACAGAAAATCTTAAGAAAATTCAAAGGAATCGAAGTGAATATCAACTAAATTTACTCAAATTCTGCATCTGTAACTAAAGATCATAAAAAAATTCAGAAAGATTTAATTTAATTTTACCAACATTTCTTCATTTTCAGCACCTCCTACAAAAAATCTTAAGAAAATCCAAAGGAATCGAAGTGAATATCAACTATATTATCTCAAATTCTGCACCTTTAAGTAAAAAACATTAAAAAATGCAAAGAAATTTAATTTAATTTCACCAAAATATCATCAATTTCAGCTCCTTCTACTAAAAATCTTAAGAAAATTCAAAGGAATCGAAGTGAATATCAACTAAATTTACTCAAATTCTGCACCTTTAACTAAAAATCATTAAAAAATGCAAAGAAATTTAATTTAATTTCTCCAAAATATCATCAATTTCAGCTCCTTCTACAGAAAATCTTAAGAAAATTCAAAGGAATCGAAGTGAATATCAACTAAATTTACTCAAATTCTGCATCTGTAACTAAAAATCATAAAATAATTCAAAAAGATTTGATTTATATCACCAAAATTTTTTCAATTTCAGCACCTCCTACTAAAAATCTAAAGAAAATTCAAAGGAATCGAAGTGAATATCAACTAAATTTACTCAAATTCTGCACCTTTAACTAAAAATCATTAAAAAATTCAAAGAAATTTAATTTAATTTCACCAAAATATGATCAATTTCAGCTCCTTCTACAGAAAATCTTAAGAAAATTCAAAGGAATCGAAGTGAATATCAACTAAATTTACTCAAATTCTGCATCTGTAACTAAAAATCATAAAAAATTCAAAAAGATTTAATTTATATCACCAAAATTTTTTCAATTTCAGCACCTCCTACTAAAAATCTAAAGAAAATTCAAAAGAATCGAAATGAATATCAACTAAATTTACTTAAATTCTGCACCTTTAACTAAAAATCATTAAAAAATTCAAAGAAATTTAATTTAATTTCACCAAAATATCATCAATTTCAGCTCCTTCTACTAAAAATCTTATGGAAATCCAAAGGAATCAAAGTGAATATCAACAAAATTTACTCAAATTCTGCACCTTTAACTAAAAAACATTAAAAAATGCAAAGAAATTTAATTTAATTTCACCAAAATATCATCAATTTCAGCTCCTTCTACTAAAAATCTTATGGAAATCCAAAGGAATCAAAGTGAATATCAACTATATTTACTCAAATTCTGCACCTTTAAGTAAAAAACATTAAAAAATGCAAAGAAATTTAATTTAATTTCACCAAAATATCATCAATTTCAGCTCCTTCTACTAAAAATCTTATGGAAATCCAAAGGAATCGAAGTGAATATCAACTAAATTTACTCAAATTCTGCATCTGTAACTAAAAATCATAAAAAAATTCAAAAGATTTGATTTATATCACCAACATTTTTTCAATTTCAGCACCTCCTACTAAAAATCTAAAGAAAATTCAAAAGAATCGATGTGAATTTCAACTATATTATCTCAAATTCTGCACCTTTAACTAAAAACCATTAAAAAATGCAAAGAAATTTAATTTAATTTCACCAAAATATCATCAATTTCAGCTCCTTCTACAAAAAATCTTATGAAAATTCAAAGGAATCGAGGTGAATATCAACTAAATTTACTCAAATTCTGCATCTGTAACTAAAAATCATAAAATAATTCAAAAAGATTTAATTTAATTTTACCACAGTTTCTCCAATTTCAGCTCCTCCTGCAAAAAATCTTAAGAAAATTCAAAGGAATCAAAGTGAATATCAACTACATTTACTCAAATTCTGCACCTTTAACTAAAAATCATTAAAAAATGCAAAGAAATTTAATTTAATTTCTCCAAAATATCATCAATTTCAGCTCCTTCTACAGAAAATCTTAAGAAAATTCAAAGGAATCGAAGTGAATATCAACTAAATTTACTCAAATACTGCACCTTTAACTAAAAATCATTAAAAAATGCAAAGAAATTTAATTTAATTTCTCCAAAATATCATCAATTTCAGCTCCTTCTCCTAAAATTCTTATGAAAATCCAAAGGAATCGAAGTGAATATCAACTAAATTTACTCAAATTCTGCATCTGTAACTAAAAATCATAAAATAATTAAAAAAGATTTAATTTAATTTTACCACAATTTCTCCAATTTCAGCTCCTCCTACAAAAAATCTTAAGAAAATTCAAAGGAATCAAAGTGAATATCAACTATATTATCTCAAATTCTGCACCTTTAAGTAAAAAACATTAAAAAATGCAAAGAAATTTAATTTAATTTCACCAAAATATCATCAATTTCAGCTCCTCCTACAAAAAATCTTAAGAAAATTCAAAGGAATCAAAGTGAATATCAACTAAATTTACTCAAATTCTGCACCTTTAACTAAAAATCATTAAAAAATGCAAAGAAATTTAATTTAATTTCTCCAAAATATCATCAATTTCAGCTCCTTCTACTAAAAATCTTATGGAAATTCAAAGGAATCAAAGTGAATATCAACTAAATTTACTCAAATTCTGCACCTTTAACTAAAAATCATTAAAAAATGCAAAGAAATTTAATTTAATTTCTCCAAAATATCATCAATTTCAGCTCCTTCTACAGAAAATCTTAAGAAAATTCAAAGGAATCGAAGTGAATATCAACTAAATTTACTCAAATTCTGCATCTGTAACTAAAAATCATAAAATAATTCAAAAAGATTTGATTTATATCACCAAAATTTTTTCAATTTCAGCACCTCCTACTAAAAATCTAAAGAAAATTCAAAGGAATCGAAGTGAATATCAACTAAATTTACTCAAATTCTGCACCTTTAACTAAAAATCATTAAAAAATTCAAAGAAATTTAATTTAATTTCACCAAAATATCATCAATTTCAGCTCCTTCTACAGAAAATCTTAAGAAAATTCAAAGGAATCGAAGTGAATATCAACTAAATTTACTCAAATTCTGCATCTGTAACTAAAAATCATAAAAAATTCAAAAAGATTTAATTTATATCACCAAAATTTTTTCAATTTCAGCACCTCCTACTAAAAATCTAAAGAAAATTCAAAAGAATCGAAATGAATATCAACTAAATTTACTTAAATTCTGCACCTTTAACTAAAAATCATTAAAAAATTCAAAGAAATTTAATTTAATTTCACCAAAATATCATCAATTTCAGCTCCTTCTACTAAAAATCTTATGGAAATCCAAAGGAATCAAAGTGAATATCAACAAAATTTACTCAAATTCTGCACCTTTAACTAAAAAACATTAAAAAATGCAAAGAAATTTAATTTAATTTCACCAAAATATCATCAATTTCAGCTCCTTCTACTAAAAATCTTATGGAAATCCAAAGGAATCAAAGTGAATATCAACTATATTTACTCAAATTCTGCACCTTTAAGTAAAAAACATTAAAAAATGCAAAGAAATTGAATTTAATTTCACCAAAATATCATCAATTTCAGCTCCTTCTACTAAAAATCTTATGGAAATCCAAAGGAATCGAAGTCAATATCAACTAAATTTACTCAAATTCTGCATCTGTAACTAAAAATCATAAAAAAATTCAAAAGATTTGATTTATATCACCAACATTTTTTCAATTTCAGCACCTCCTACTAAAAATCTAAAGAAAATTCAAAAGAATCGATGTGAATTTCAACTATATTATCTCAAATTCTGCACCTTTAACTAAAAACCATTAAAAAATGCAAAGAAATTTAATTTAATTTCACCAAAATATCATCAATTTCAGCTCCTTCTACAAAAAATCTTAAGAAAATTCAAAGGAATCGAGGTGAATATCAACTAAATTTACTCAAATTCTGCATCTGTAACTAAAAATCATAAAATAATTCAAAAAGATTTAATTTAATTTTACCACAGTTTCTCCAATTTCAGCTCCTCCTACAAAAAATCTTAAGAAAATTCAAAGGAATCAAAGTGAATATCAACTACATTTACTCAAATTCTGCACCTTTATCTAAAAATCATTAAAAAATGCAAAGAAATTTAATTTAATTTCTCCAAAATATCATCAATTTCAGCTCCTTCTACAGAAAATCTTAAGAAAATTCAAAGGAATCGAAGTGAATATCAACTAAATTTACTCAAATACTGCACCTTTAACTAAAAATCATTAAAAAATGCAAAGAAATTTAATTTAATTTCTCCAAAATATCATCAATTTCAGCTCCTTCTCCTAAAATTCTTATGAAAATCCAAAGGAATCGAAGTGAATATCAACTAAATTTACTCAAATTCTGCATCTGTAACTAAAAATCATAAAATAATTAAAAAAGATTTAATTTAATTTTACCACAATTTCTCCAATTTCAGCTCCTCCTACAAAAAATCTTAAGAAAATTCAAAGGAATCAAAGTGAATATCAACTATATTATCTCAAATTCTGCACCTTTAAGTAAAAAACATTAAAAAATGCAAAGAAATTTAATTTAATTTCACCAAAATATCATCAATTTCAGCTCCTCCTACAAAAAATCTTAAGAAAATTCAAAGGAATAAAAGTGAATATCAACTAAATTTACTCAAATTCTGCACCTTTAACTAAAAATCATTAAAAAATGCAAAGAAATTTAATTTAATTTCTCCAAAATATCATCAATTTCAGCTCCTTCTACTAAAAATCTTATGGAAATTCAAAGGAATCAAAGTGAATATCAACTAAATTTACTCAAATTCTGCACCTTTAACTAAAAATCATTAAAAAATGCAAAGAAATTTAATTTAATTTCTCCAAAATATCATCAATTTCAGCTCCTTCTACAGAAAATCTTAAGAAAATTCAAAGGAATCGAAGTGAATATCAACTAAATTTACTCAAATTCTGCATCTGTAACTAAAAATCATAAAATAATTCAAAAAGATTTGATTTATATCACCAAAATTTTTTCAATTTCAGCACCTCCTACTAAAAATCTAAAGAAAATTCAAAGGAATCGAAGTGAATATCAACTAAATTTACTCAAATTCTGCACCTTTAACTAAAAATCATTAAAAAATTCAAAGAAATTTAATTTAATTTCACCAAAATATCATCAATTTCAGCTCCTTCTACAGAAAATCTTAAGAAAATTCAAAGGAATCGAAGTGAATATCAACTAAATTTACTCAAATTCTGCATCTGTAACTAAAAATCATAAAAAATTCAAAAAGATTTAATTTATATCACCAAAATTTTTTCAATTTCAGCACCTCCTACTAAAAATCTAAAGAAAATTCAAAAGAATCGAAATGAATATCAACTAAATTTACTTAAATTCTGCACCTTTAACTAAAAATCATTAAAAAATTCAAAGAAATTTAATTTAATTTCACCAAAATATCATCAATTTCAGCTCCTTCTACTAAAAATCTTATGGAAATCCAAAGGAATCAAAGTGAATATCAACAAAATTTACTCAAATTCTGCACCTTTAACTAAAAAACATTAAAAAATGCAAAGAAATTTAATTTAATTTCACCAAAATATCATCAATTTCAGCTCCTTCTACTAAAAATCTTATGGAAATCCAAAGGAATCAAAGTGAATATCAACTATATTTACTCAAATTCTGCACCTTTAAGTAAAAAACATTAAAAAATGCAAAGAAATTTAATTTAATTTCACCAAAATATCATCAATTTCAGCTCCTTCTACTAAAAATCTTATGGAAATCCAAAGGAATCGAAGTGAATATCAACTAAATTTTCTCAAATTCTGCATCTGTAACTAAAAATCATAAAAAAATTCAAAAGATTTGATTTATATCACCAACATTTTTTCAATTTCAGCACCTCCTACTAAAAATCTAAAGAAAATTCAAAAGAATCGATGTGAATTTCAACTATATTATCTCAAATTCTGCACCTTTAACTAAAAACCATTAAAAAATGCAAAGAAATTTAATTTAATTTCACCAAAATATCATCAATTTCAGCTCCTTCTACAAAAAATCTTAAGAAAATTCAAAGGAATCGAGGTGAATATCAACTAAATTTACTCAAATTCTGCATCTGTAACTAAAAATCATAAAATAATTCAAAAAGATTTAATTTAATTTTACCAACATTTCTTCATTTTCAGCACCTCCTACAAAAAATCTTAAGAAAATTCAAAGGAATCGAAGTGAATATCAACTATATTATCTCAAATTCTGCACCTTTAAGTAAAAAACATTAAAAAATGCAAAGAAATTTAATTTAATTTCACCAAAATATCATCAATTTCAGCTCCTTCTACTAAAATTCTTATGAAAATCCAAAGGAATCGAAGTGAATATCAACTAAATTTACTCAAATTCTGCATCTGTAACTAAAAATCATAAAATAATTAAAAAAGATTTAATTTAATTTTACCACAATTTCTCCAATTTCAGCTCCTCCTACAAAAAATCTTAAGAAAATTCAAAGGAATCGAAGTGAATATCAACTATATTATCTCAAATTCTGCACCTTTAAGTAAAAAACATTAAAAAATGCAAAGAAATTTAATTTAATTTCACCAAAATATCATCAATTTCAGCTCCTTCTACTAAAAATCTTATGGAAATTCAAAGGAATCAAAGTGAATATCAACTAAATTTACTCAAATTCTGCACCTTTAACTAAAAATCATTAAAAAATGCAAAGAAATTTAATTTAATTTCTCCAAAATATCATCAATTTCAGCTCCTTCTACAAAAAATCTTAAGAAAATTCAAAGGAATCGAGGTGAATATCAACTAAATTTACTCAAATTCTGCATCTGTAACTAAAAATCATAAAAAAATTCAAAAAGATTTAATTTAATTTCTCCAAAGTATCATCAATTTCAGCTCCTGCTACTAAAAATCTTATGAAAATCCAAAGGAATCGAAGTGAATATCAACTAAATTTACTCAAATTCTGCATCTGTAACTAAAAATCATAAAAAAATTCAAAAAGATTTAATTTAATTTCTCCAAAGTATCATCAATTTCAGCTCCTGCTACTAAAAATCTTATGAAAATCCAAAGGAATCGAAGTGAATATCAACTAAATTTACTCAAATTCTGCATCTGTAACTAAAAATCATAAAAAAATTCAAAAAGATTTAATTTAATTTCTCCAAAGTATCATCAATTTCAGCTCCTGCTACTAAAAATCTTATGAAAATCCAAAGGAATCGAAGTGAATATCAACTAAATTTACTCAAATTCTGCATCTGTAACTAAAAATCATAAAAAAATTCAAAAAGATTTAATTTAATTTCTCCAAAGTATCATCAATTTCAGCTCCTGCTACTAAAAATCTTATGAAAATCCAAAGGAATCGAAGTGAATATCAACTAAATTTACTCAAATTCTGCATCTGTAACTAAAAATCATAAAAAAATTCAAAAAGATTTAATTTAATTTCTCCAAAGTATCATCAATTTCAGCTCCTGCTACTAAAAATCTTATGAAAATCCAAAGGAATCGAAGTGAATATCAACTAAATTTACTCAAATACTGCACCTTTAACTAAAAATCATTAAAAAATGCAAAGAAATTTAATTTAATTTCTCAAAAATATCATCAATTTCAGCTCCTCCTACAAAAAATCTTAAGAAAATTCAAAGGAATCGAAGTGAATATCAACTAAATTTACTCAAATTCTGCATCTGTAACTAAAAATCATAAAAAAATTCAAAAAGATTTAATTTAATTTCTTGAAAATATCATCAATTTCAGCTCCTTCTACTAAAAATCTTATGAAAATCCAAAGGAATCGAAGTGAATATCAACTAAATTTACTCAAATTCTGCATCTGTAACTAAAAATCATAAAAAAATTCAAAAAGATTTAATTTAATTTCTCCAAAATATCATCAATTTCAGCTCCTTCTACTAAAAATCTTATGAAAATCCAAAGGAATCGAAGTGAATATCAACTAAATTTACTCAAATACTGCACCTTTAACTAAAAATCATTAAAAAATGCAAAGAAATTTAATTTAATTTCTCAAAAATATCATCAATTTCAGCTCCTCCTACAAAAAATCTTAAGAAAATTCAAAGGAATCGAAGTGAATATCAACTAAATTTACTCAAATTCTGCATCTGTAACTAAAGATCATAAAAAAATTCAGAAAGATTTAATTTAATTTCTCCAAAGTATCATCAATTTCAGCTCCTGCTACTAAAAATCTTATGAAAATCCAAAGGAATCGAAGTGAATATCAACTAAATTTACTCAAATTCTGCATCTGTAACTAAAAATCATAAAAAAATTCAAAAAGATTTAATTTAATTTCTCCAAAGTATCATCAATTTCAGCTCCTGCTACTAAAAATCTTATGAAAATCCAAAGGAATCGAAGTGAATATCAACTAAATTTACTCAAATTCTGCATCTGTAACTAAAAATCATAAAAAAATTCAAAAAGATTTAATTTAATTTCTTGAAAATATCATCAATTTCAGCTCCTTCTACTAAAAATCTTATGAAAATCCAAAGGAATCGAAGTGAATATCAACTAAATTTACTCAAATTCTGCATCTGTAACTAAAAATCATAAAAAAATTCAAAAAGATTTAATTTAATTTCTCCAAAATATCATCAATTTCAGCTCCTTCTACTAAAAATCTTATGAAAATCCAAAGGAATCGAAGTGAATATCAACTAAATTTACTCAAATACTGCACCTTTAACTAAAAATCATTAAAAAATGCAAAGAAATTTAATTTAATTTCTCAAAAATATCATCAATTTCAGCTCCTCCTACAAAAAATCTTAAGAAAATTCAAAGGAATCGAAGTGAATATCAACTAAATTTACTCAAATTCTGCATCTGTAACTAAAGATCATAAAAAAATTCAGAAAGATTTAATTTAATTTTACCAACATTTCTTCATTTTCAGCACCTCCTACAAAAAATCTTAAGAAAATTCAAAGGAATCGAAGTGAATATCAACTAAATTTACTCAAATACTGCACCTTTAACTAAAAATCATTAAAAAATGCAAAGAAATTTAATTTAATTTCTCCAAAATATCATCAATTTCAGCTCCTTCTACAGAAAATCTTAAGAAAATTCAAAGGAATCAAAGTGAATATCAACTAAATTTACTCAAATTCTGCACCTTTAACTAAAAATCATTAAAAAATGCAAAAAGATTTAATTTAATATCACCACAATTTCTCCAATTTCAGCTCCTCCTACAAAAAATCTTAAGAAAATTCAAAGGAATCGAAGTGAATATCAACTAAATTTACTCAAATACTGCACCTTTAACTAAAAATCATTAAAAAATGCAAAGAAATTTAATTTAATTTCTCCAAAATATCATCAATTGCAGCTCCTTCTCCTAAAATTCTTATGAAAATCCAAAGGAATCGAAGTGAATATCAACTAAATTTACTCAAATTCTGCATCTGTAACTAAAAATCATAAAATAATTAAAAAAGATTTAATTTAATTTTACCACAATTTCTCCAATTTCAGCTCCTCCTACAAAAAATCTTAAGAAAATTCAAAGGAATCAAAGTGAATATCAACTATATTATCTCAAATTCTGCACCTTTAAGTAAAAAACATTAAAAAATGCAAAGAAATTTAATTTAATTTCACCAAAATATCATCAATTTCAGCTCCTTCTACTAAAAATCTTATGGAAATTCAAAGGAATCAAAGTGAATATCAACTAAATTTACTCAAATTCTGCACCTTTAACTAAAAATCATTAAAAAATGCAAAGAAATTTAATTTAATTTCTCCAAAATATCATCAATTTCAGCTCCTTCTACAGAAAATCTTAAGAAAATTCAAAGGAATCGAAGTGAATATCAACTAAATTTACTCAAATACTGCACCTTTAACTAAAAATCATAAAAAAATTCAAAAAGATTTAATTTAATTTCTCCAAAGTATCATCAATTTCAGCTCCTGCTACTAAAAATCTTATGAAAATCCAAAGGAATCGAAGTGAATATCAACTAAATTTACTCAAATTCTGCATCTGTAACTAAAAATCATAAAAAAATTCAAAAAGATTTAATTTAATTTCTTGAAAATATCATCAATTTCAGCTCCTTCTACTAAAAATCTTATGAAAATCCAAAGGAATCGAAGTGAATATCAACTAAATTTACTCAAATTCTGCATCTGTAACTAAAAATCATAAAAAAATTCAAAAAGATTTAATTTAATTTCTCCAAAATATCATCAATTTCAGCTCCTTCTACTAAAAATCTTATGAAAATCCAAAGGAATCGAAGTGAATATCAACTAAATTTACTCAAATACTGCACCTTTAACTAAAAATCATTAAAAAATGCAAAGAAATTTAATTTAATTTCACCAAAATATCATCAATTTCAGCTCCTTCTACTAAAAATCTTATGGAAATCCAAAGGAATCAAAGTGAATATCAACTATATTTACTCAAATTCTGCACCTTTAAGTAAAAAACATTAAAAAATGCAAAGAAATTTAATTTAATTTCACCAAAATATCATCAATTTCAGCTCCTTCTACTAAAAATCTTATGGAAATCCAAAGGAATCGAAGTGAATATCAACTAAATTTACTCAAATTCTGCATCTGTAACTAAAAATCATAAAAAAATTCAAAAAGATTTGATTTATATCACCAACATTTCTTCATTTTCAGCACCTCCTACAAAAAATCTTAAGAAAATCCAAAGGAATCGAAGTGAATATCAACTATATTATCTCAAATTCTGCACCTTTAAGTAAAAAACATTAAAAAATGCAAAGAAATTTAATTTAATTTCACCAAAATATCATCAATTTCAGCTCCTTCTACTAAAAATCTTATGGAAATTCAAAGGAATCAAAGTGAATATCAACTAAATTTACTCAAATTCTGCACCTTTAACTAAAAATCATTAAAAAATGCAAAGAAATTTAATTTAATTTCTCCAAAATATCATCAATTTCAGCTCCTCCTACAAAAAATCTTAAGAAAATTCAAAGGAATCGAAGTGAATATCAACTAAATTTACTCAAATTCTGCATCTGTAACTAAAGATCATAAAAAAATTCAGAAAGATTTAATTTAATTTTACCAACATTTCTTCATTTTCAGCACCTCCTACAAAAAATCTTAAGAAAATTCAAAGGAATCGAAGTGAATATCAACTAAATTTACTCAAATACTGCACCTTTAACTAAAAATCATTAAAAAATGCAAAGAAATTTAATTTAATTTCTCAAAAATATCATCAATTTCAGCTCCTTCTACAGAAAATCTTAAGAAAATTCAAAGGAATCGAAGTGAATATCAACTAAATTTACTCAAATTCTGCACCTTTAACTAAAAATCATTAAAAAATGCAAAAAGATTTAATTTAATATCACCACAATTTCTCCAATTTCAGCTCCTCCTACAAAAAATCTTAAGAAAATTCAAAGGAATCGAAGTGAATATCAACTAAATTTACTCAAATTCTGCATCTGTAACTAAAGATCATAAAAAAATTCAGAAAGATTTAATTTAATTTTACCAACATTTCTTCATTTTCAGCACCTCCTACTAAAAATCTTAAGAAAATTCAAAAGAATCGAAGTGAATATCAACTAAATTTACTCAAATTCTGCATCTGTAACTAAAAATCATAAAAAAATTCAAAAAGATTTAATTTAATTTCTCCAAAATATCATCAATTTCAGCTCCTTCTACTAAAAATCTTATGAAAATCCAAAGGAATCGAAGTGAATATCAACTAAATTTACTCAAATTCTGCATCTGTAACTAAAAATCATAAAAAAATTCAAAAAGATTTAATTTAATTTCTTGAAAATATCATCAATTTCAGCTCCTTCTACTAAAAATCTTATGAAAATCCAAAGGAATCGAAGTGAATATCAACTAAATTTACTCAAATACTGCACCTTTAACTAAAAATCATTAAAAAATGCAAAGAAATTTAATTTAATTTCTCCAAAATATCATCAATTTCAGCCCCTCCTACAGAAAATCTTAAGAAAATTCAAAGGAATCGAAGTGAATATCAACTAAATTTACTCAAATTCTGCATCTGTAACTAAAGATCATAAAAAAATTCAGAAAGATTTAATTTAATTTTACCAACATTTCTTCATTTTCAGCACCTCCTACAAAAAATCTTAAGAAAATCCAAAGGAATCGAAGTGAATATCAACTATATTATCTCAAATTCTGCACCTTTAAGTAAAAAACATAAAAAAATGCAAAGAAATTTAATTTAATTTCACCAAAATATCATCAATTTCAGCTCCTTCTACTAAAAATCTTATGGAAATTCAAAGGAATCAAAGTGAATATCAACTAAATTTACTCAAATTCTGCACCTTTAACTAAAAATCATTAAAAAATGCAAAGAAATTTAATTTAATTTCTCCAAAATATCATCAATTTCAGCTCCTTCTACAGAAAATCTTAAGAAAATTCAAAGGAATCGAAGTGAATATCAACTAAATTTACTCAAATTCTGCATCTGTAACTAAAAATCATAAAATAATTCAAAAAGATTTGATTTATATCACCAAAATTTTTTCAATTTCAGCACCTCCTACTAAAAATCTAAAGAAAATTCAAAGGAATCGAAGTGAATATCAACTATATTATCTCAAATTCTGCATCTGTAACTAAAGATCATAAAAAAATTCAGAAAGATTTAATTTAATTTTACCAACATTTCTTCATTTTCAGCACCTCCTACAAAAAATCTTAAGAAAATCCAAAGGAATCGAAGTGAATATCAACTATATTATCTCAAATTCTGCACCTTTAAGTAAAAAACATTAAAAAATGCAAAGAAATTTAATTTAATTTCACCAAAATATCATCAATTTCAGCTCCTTCTACTAAAAATCTTATGGAAATTCAAAGGAATCAAAGTGAATATCAACTAAATTTACTCAAATTCTGCACCTTTAACTAAAAATCATTAAAAAATGCAAAGAAATTTAATTTAATTTCTCCAAAATATCATCAATTTCAGCTCCTTCTACAAAAAATCTTAAGAAAATTCAAAGGAATCGAGGTGAATATCAACTAAATTTACTCAAATTCTGCATCTGTAACTAAAAATCATAAAATAATTAAAAAAGATTTAATTTAATTTTACCACAATTTCTCCAATTTCAGCTCCTCCTACAAAAAATCTTAAGAAAATTCAAAGGAATCAAAGTGAATATCAACTAAATTTACTCAAATTCTGCATCTGTAACTAAAAATCATAAAAAAATTCAAAAAGATTTAATTTAATTTCTCCAAAGTATCATCAATTTCAGCTCCTGCTACTAAAAATCTTATGAAAATCCAAAGGAATCGAAGTGAATATCAACTAAATTTACTCAAATTCTGCATCTGTAACTAAAAATCATAAAAAAATTCAAAAAGATTTAATTTAATTTCTCCAAAGTATCATCAATTTCAGCTCCTGCTACTAAAAATCTTATGAAAATCCAAAGGAATCGAAGTGAATATCAACTAAATTTACTCAAATTCTGCATCTGTAACTAAAAATCATAAAAAAATTCAAAAAGATTTAATTTAATTTCTTGAAAATATCATCAATTTCAGCTCCTTCTACTAAAAATCTTATGAAAATCCAAAGGAATCGAAGTGAATATCAACTAAATTTACTCAAATTCTGCATCTGTAACTAAAAATCATAAAAAAATTCAAAAAGATTTAATTTAATTTCTCCAAAGTATCATCAATTTCAGCTCCTGCTACTAAAAATCTTATGAAAATCCAAAGGAATCGAAGTGAATATCAACTAAATTTACTCAAATTCTGCATCTGTAACTAAAAATCATAAAAAAATTCAAAAAGATTTAATTTAATTTCTTGAAAATATCATCAATTTCAGCTCCTTCTACTAAAAATCTTATGAAAATCCAAAGGAATCGAAGTGAATATCAACTAAATTTACTCAAATACTGCACCTTTAACTAAAAATCATTAAAAAATGCAAAGAAATTTAATTTAATTTCTCCAAAATATCATCAATTTCAGCCCCTCCTACAGAAAATCTTAAGAAAATTCAAAGGAATCGAAGTGAATATCAACTAAATTTACTCAAATTCTGCATCTGTAACTAAAGATCATAAAAAAATTCAGAAAGATTTAATTTAATTTTACCAACATTTCTTCATTTTCAGCACCTCCTACAAAAAATCTTAAGAAAATCCAAAGGAATCGAAGTGAATATCAACTATATTATCTCAAATTCTGCACCTTTAAGTAAAAAACATTAAAAAATGCAAAGAAATTTAATTTAATTTCACCAAAATATCATCAATTTCAGCTCCTTCTACTAAAAATCTTATGGAAATTCAAAGGAATCAAAGTGAATATCAACTAAATTTACTCAAATTCTGCACCTTTAACTAAAAATCATTAAAAAATGCAAAGAAATTTAATTTAATTTCTCCAAAATATCATCAATTTCAGCTCCTTCTACAGAAAATCTTAAGAAAATTCAAAGGAATCGAAGTGAATATCAACTAAATTTACTCAAATTCTGCATCTGTAACTAAAAATCATAAAATAATTCAAAAAGATTTGATTTATATCACCAAAATTTTTTCAATTTCAGCACCTCCTACTAAAAATCTAAAGAAAATTCAAAGGAATCGAAGTGAATATCAACTAAATTTACTCAAATACTGCACCTTTAACTAAAAATCATTAAAAAATGCAAAGAAATTTAATTTAATTTCTCAAAAATATCATCAATTTCAGCTCCTTCTACTAAAAATCTTATGGAAATTCAAAGGAATTAAAGTGAATATCAACTAAATTTACTCAAATACTGCACCTTTAACTAAAAATCATTAAAAAATGCAAAGAAATTTAATTTAATTTCTCCAAAATATCATCAATTTCAGCCCCTCCTACAGAAAATCTTAAGAAAATTCAAAGGAATCGAAGTGAATATCAACTAAATTTACTCAAATTCTGCATCTGTAACTAAAGATCATAAAAAAATTCAGAAAGATTTAATTTAATTTTACCAACATTTCTTCATTTTCAGCACCTCCTACAAAAAATCTTAAGAAAATCCAAAGGAATCGAAGTGAATATCAACTATATTATCTCAAATTCTGCACCTTTAAGTAAAAAACATTAAAAAATGCAAAGAAATTTAATTTAATTTCACCAAAATATCATCAATTTCAGCTCCTTCTACTAAAAATCTTATGGAAATTCAAAGGAATCAAAGTGAATATCAACTAAATTTACTCAAATTCTGCACCTTTAACTAAAAATCATTAAAAAATGCAAAGAAATTTAATTTAATTTCTCCAAAATATCATCAATTTCAGCTCCTTCTACAAAAAATCTTAAGAAAATTCAAAGGAATCGAGGTGAATATCAACTAAATTTACTCAAATTCTGCATCTGTAACTAAAAATCATAAAATAATTAAAAAAGATTTAATTTAATTTTACCACAATTTCTCCAATTTCAGCTCCTCCTACAAAAAATCTTAAGAAAATTCAAAGGAATCAAAGTGAATATCAACTAAATTTACTCAAATTCTGCATCTGTAACTAAAAATCATAAAAAAATTCAAAAAGATTTAATTTAATTTCTCCAAAGTATCATCAATTTCAGCTCCTGCTACTAAAAATCTTATGAAAATCCAAAGGAATCGAAGTGAATATCAACTAAATTTACTCAAATTCTGCATCTGTAACTAAAAATCATAAAAAAATTCAAAAAGATTTAATTTAATTTCTCCAAAGTATCATCAATTTCAGCTCCTGCTACTAAAAATCTTATGAAAATCCAAAGGAATCGAAGTGAATATCAACTAAATTTACTCAAATTCTGCATCTGTAACTAAAAATCATAAAAAAATTCAAAAAGATTTAATTTAATTTCTTGAAAATATCATCAATTTCAGCTCCTTCTACTAAAAATCTTATGAAAATCCAAAGGAATCGAAGTGAATATCAACTAAATTTACTCAAATTCTGCATCTGTAACTAAAAATCATAAAAAAATTCAAAAAGATTTAATTTAATTTCTCCAAAATATCATCAATTTCAGCTCCTTCTACTAAAAATCTTATGAAAATCCAAAGGAATCGAAGTGAATATCAACTAAATTTACTCAAATACTGCACCTTTAACTAAAAATCATTAAAAAATGCAAAGAAATTTAATTTAATTTCTCAAAAATATCATCAATTTCAGCTCCTCCTACAAAAAATCTTAAGAAAATTCAAAGGAATCGAAGTGAATATCAACTAAATTTACTCAAATACTGCACCTTTAACTAAAAATCATTAAAAAATGCAAAGAAATTTAATTTAATTTCTCCAAAATATCATCAATTTCAGCTCCTTCTCCTAAAATTCTTATGAAAATCCAAAGGAATCGAAGTGAATATCAACTAAATTTACTCAAATTCTGCATCTGTAACTAAAAATCATAAAATAATTAAAAAAGATTTAATTTAATTTTACCACAATTTCTCCAATTTCAGCTCCTCCTACAAAAAATCTTAAGAAAATTCAAAGGAATCAAAGTGAATATCAACTATATTATCTCAAATTCTGCACCTTTAAGTAAAAAACATTAAAAAATGCAAAGAAATTTAATTTAATTTCACCAAAATATCATCAATTTCAGCTCCTTCTACTAAAAATCTTATGGAAATTCAAAGGAATCAAAGTGAATATCAACTAAATTTACTCAAATTCTGCACCTTTAACTAAAAATCATTAAAAAATGCAAAGAAATTTAATTTAATTTCTCCAAAATATCATCAATTTCAGCTCCTTCTACAGAAAATCTTAAGAAAATTCAAAGGAATCGAAGTGAATATCAACTAAATTTACTCAAATACTGCACCTTTAACTAAAAATCATTAAAAAATGCAAAGAAATTTAATTTAATTTCTCCAAAATATCATCAATTTCAGCCCCTCCTACAGAAAATCTTAAGAAAATTCAAAGGAATCGAAGTGAATATCAACTAAATTTACTCAAATTCTGCATCTGTAACTAAAGATCATAAAAAAATTCAAAAAGATTTAATTTAATTTCTCCAAAATATCATCAATTTCAGCTCCTTCTACTAAAAATCTTATGAAAATCCAAAGGAATCGAAGTGAATATCAACTAAATTTACTCAAATACTGCACCTTTAACTAAAAATCATTAAAAAATGCAAAGAAATTTAATTTAATTTCTCAAAAATATCATCAATTTCAGCTCCTCCTACAAAAAATCTTAAGAAAATTCAAAGGAATCGAAGTGAATATCAACTAAATTTACTCAAATACTGCACCTTTAACTAAAAATCATTAAAAAATGCAAAGAAATTTAATTTAATTTCACCAAAATATCATCAATTTCAGCTCCTTCTACTAAAAATCTTATGGAAATCCAAAGGAATCAAAGTGAATATCAACTATATTTACTCAAATTCTGCACCTTTAAGTAAAAAACATTAAAAAATGCAAAGAAATTTAATTTAATTTCACCAAAATATCATCAATTTCAGCTCCTTCTACTAAAAATCTTATGGAAATCCAAAGGAATCGAAGTGAATATCAACTAAATTTACTCAAATTCTGCATCTGTAACTAAAAATCATAAAAAAATTCAAAAAGATTTGATTTATATCACCAACATTTCTTCATTTTCAGCACCTCCTACAAAAAATCTTAAGAAAATCCAAAGGAATCGAAGTGAATATCAACTATATTATCTCAAATTCTGCACCTTTAAGTAAAAAACATTAAAAAATGCAAAGAAATTTAATTTAATTTCTCAAAAATATCATCAATTTCAGCTCCTTCTACAGAAAATCTTAAGAAAATTCAAAGGAATCTAAGTGAATATCAACTAAATTTACTCAAATTCTGCACCTTTAACTAAAAATCATTAAAAAATGCAAAAAGATTTAATTTAATATCACCACAATTTCTCCAATTTCAGCTCCTCCTACAAAAAATCTTAAGAAAATTCAAAGGAATCGAAGTGAATATCAACTAAATTTACTCAAATACTGCACCTTTAACTAAAAATCATTAAAAAATGCAAAGAAATTTAATTTAATTTCTCCAAAATATCATCAATTTCAGCTCCTTCTCCTAAAATTCTTATGAAAATCCAAAGGAATCGAAGTGAATATCAACTAAATTTACTCAAATTCTGCATCTGTAACTAAAAATCATAAAATAATTAAAAAAGATTTAATTTAATTTTACCACAATTTCTCCAATTTCAGCTCCTCCTACAAAAAATCTTAAGAAAATTCAAAGGAATCAAAGTGAATATCAACTATATTATCTCAAATTCTGCACCTTTAACTAAAAATCATTAAAAAATGCAAAGAAATTTAATTTAATTTCTCCAAAATATCATCAATTTCAGCTCCTTCTACAGAAAATCTTAAGAAAATTCAAAGGAATCGAAGTGAATATCAACTAAATTTACTCAAATACTGCACCTTTAACTAAAAATCATTAAAAAATGCAAAGAAATTTAATTTAATTTCTCCAAAATATCATCAATTTCAGCCCCTCCTACAGAAAATCTTAAGAAAATTCAAAGGAATCGAAGTGAATATCAACTAAATTTACTCAAATTCTGCATCTGTAACTAAAGATCATAAAAAAATTCAGAAAGATTTAATTTAATTTTACCAACATTTCTTCATTTTCAGCACCTCCTACAAAAAATCTTAAGAAAATCCAAAGGAATCGAAGTGAATATCAACTATATTATCTCAAATTCTGCACCTTTAAGTAAAAAACATTAAAAAATGCAAAGAAATTTAATTTAATTTCACCAAAATATCATCAATTTCAGCTCCTTCTACTAAAAATCTTATGGAAATTCAAAGGAATCAAAGTGAATATCAACTAAATTTACTCAAATTCTGCACCTTTAACTAAAAATCATTAAAAAATGCAAAGAAATTTAATTTAATTTCTCCAAAATATCATCAATTTCAGCTCCTTCTACAGAAAATCTTAAGAAAATTCAAAGGAATCGAAGTGAATATCAACTAAATTTACTCAAATTCTGCATCTGTAACTAAAAATCATAAAATAATTCAAAAAGATTTGATTTATATCACCAAAATTTTTTCAATTTCAGCACCTCCTACTAAAAATCTAAAGAAAATTCAAAGGAATCGAAGTGAATATCAACTAAATTTACTCAAATTCTGCACCTTTAACTAAAAATCATTAAAAAATTCAAAGAAATTTAATTTAATTTCACCAAAATATCATCAATTTCAGCTCCTTCTACAGAAAATCTTAAGAAAATTCAAAGGAATCGAAGTGAATATCAACTAAATTTACTCAAATTCTGCATCTGTAACTAAAAATCATAAAAAATTCAAAAAGATTTAATTTATATCACCAAAATTTTTTTCAATTTCAGCACCTCCTACTAAAAATCTAAAGAAAATTCAAAAGAATCGAAATGAATATCAACTAAATTTACTTAAATTCTGCAGCTTTAACTAAAAATCATTAAAAAATTCAAAGAAATTTAATTTAATTTCACCAAAATATCATCAATTTCAGCTCCTTCTACTAAAAATCTTATGGAAATCCAAAGGAATCAAAGTGAATATCAACAAAATTTACTCAAATTCTGCACCTTTAACTAAAAAACATTAAAAAATGCAAAGAAATTTAATTTAATTTCACCAAAATATCATCAATTTCAGCTCCTTCTACTAAAAATCTTATGGAAATCCAAAGGAATCGAAGTGAATATCAACTAAATTTACTCAAATTCTGCATCTGTAACTAAAAATCATAAAATAATTCAAAAAGATTTAATTTAATTTTACCACAGTTTCTCCAATTTCAGCTCCTCCTACAAAAAATCTTAAGAAAATTCAAAGGAATCAAAGTGAATATCAACTACATTTACTCAAATTCTGCACCTTTAACTAAAAATCATTAAAAAATGCAAAGAAATTTAATTTAATTTCTCCAAAATATCATCAATTTCAGCTCCTTCTACAGAAAATCTTAAGAAAATTCAAAGGAATCGAAGTGAATATCAACTAAATTTACTCAAATACTGCACCTTTAACTAAAAATCATAAAAAAATTCAAAAAGATTTAATTTAATTTCTTGAAAATATCATCAATTTCAGCTCCTTCTACTAAAAATCTTATGAAAATCCAAAGGAATCGAAGTGAATATCAACTAAATTTACTCAAATTCTGCATCTGTAACTAAAAATCATAAAATAATTAAAAAAGATTTAATTTAATTTTACCACAATTTCTCCAATTTCAGCTCCTCCTACAAAAAATCTTAAGAAAATTCAAAGGAATCAAAGTGAATATCAACTATATTATCTCAAATTCTGCACCTTTAACTAAAAATCATTAAAAAATGCAAAGAAATTTAATTTAATTTCTCCAAAATATCATCAATTTCAGCTCCTTCTACAGAAAATCTTAAGAAAATTCAAAGGAATCGAAGTGAATATCAACTAAATTTACTCAAATTCTGCACCTTTAACTAAAAATCATTAAAAAATTCAAAGAAATTTAATTTAATTTCACCAAAATATCATCAATTTCAGCTCCTTCTACAGAAAATCTTAAGAAAATTCAAAGGAATCGAAGTGAATATCAACTAAATTTACTCAAATTCTACATCTGTAACTAAAAATCATAAAAAATTCAAAAAGATTTAATTTATATCACCAAAATTTTTTCAATTTCAGCACCTCCTACTAAAAATCTAAAGAAAATTCAAAAGAATCGAAATGAATATCAACTAAATTTACTTAAATTCTGCACCTTTAACTAAAAATCATTAAAAAATTCAAAGAAATTTAATTTAATTTCACCAAAATATCATCAATTTCAGCTCCTTCTACTAAAAATCTTATGGAAATCCAAAGGAATCAAAGTGAATATCAACAAAATTTACTCAAATTCTGCACCTTTAACTAAAAATCATTAAAAAATGCAAAGAAATTTAATTTAATTTCTCCAAAATATCATCAATTTCAGCTCCTTCTACAGAAAATCTTAAGAAAATTCAAAGGAATCGAAGTGAATATCAACTAAATTTACTCAAATACTGCACCTTTAACTAAAAATCATTAAAAAATGCAAAGAAATTTAATTTAATTTCTCAAAAATATCATCAATTTCAGCTCCTTCTACTAAAAATCTTATGGAAATTCAAAGGAATTAAAGTGAATATCAACTAAATTTACTCAAATACTGCACCTTTAACTAAAAATCATTAAAAAATGCAAAGAAATTTAATTTAATTTCTCCAAAATATCATCAATTTCAGCCCCTCCTACAGAAAATCTTAAGAAAATTCAAAGGAATCGAAGTGAATATCAACTAAATTTACTCAAATTCTGCATCTGTAACTAAAGATCATAAAAAAATTCAGAAAGATTTAATTTAATTTTACCAACATTTCTTCATTTTCAGCACCTCCTACAAAAAATCTTAAGAAAATCCAAAGGAATCGAAGTGAATATCAACTATATTATCTCAAATTCTGCACCTTTAAGTAAAAAACATTAAAAAATGCAAAGAAATTTAATTTAATTTCACCAAAATATCTTCAATTTCAGCTCCTTCTACTAAAAATCTTATGGAAATTCAAAGGAATCAAAGTGAATATCAACTAAATTTACTCAAATTCTGCACCTTTAACTAAAAATCATTAAAAAATGCAAAGAAATTTAATTTAATTTCTCCAAAATATCATCAATTTCAGCTCCTTCTACAAAAAATCTTAAGAAAATTCAAAGGAATCGAGGTGAATATCAACTAAATTTACTCAAATTCTGCATCTGTAACTAAAAATCATAAAATAATTAAAAAAGATTTAATTTAATTTTACCACAATTTCTCCAATTTCAGCTCCTCCTACAAAAAATCTTAAGAAAATTCAAAGGAATCAAAGTGAATATCAACTAAATTTACTCAAATTCTGCATCTGTAACTAAAAATCATAAAAAAATTCAAAAAGATTTAATTTAATTTCTCCAAAGTATCATCAATTTCAGCTCCTGCTACTAAAAATCTTATGAAAATCCAAAGGAATCGAAGTGAATATCAACTAAATTTACTCAAATTCTGCATCTGTAACTAAAAATCATAAAAAAATTCAAAAAGATTTAATTTAATTTCTCCAAAGTATCATCAATTTCAGCTCCTGCTACTAAAAATCTTATGAAAATCCAAAGGAATCGAAGTGAATATCAACTAAATTTACTCAAATTCTGCATCTGTAACTAAAAATCATAAAAAAATTCAAAAAGATTTAATTTAATTTCTTGAAAATATCATCAATTTCAGCTCCTTCTACTAAAAATCTTATGAAAATCCAAAGGAATCGAAGTGAATATCAACTAAATTTACTCAAATTCTGCATCTGTAACTAAAAATCATAAAAAAATTCAAAAAGATTTAATTTAATTTCTCCAAAATATCATCAATTTCAGCTCCTTCTACTAAAAATCTTATGAAAATCCAAAGGAATCGAAGTGAATATCAACTAAATTTACTCAAATACTGCACCTTTAACTAAAAATCATTAAAAAATGCAAAGAAATTTAATTTAATTTCTCCAAAATATCATCAATTTCAGCTCCTTCTACAGAAAATCTTAAGAAAATTCAAAGGAATCGAAGTGAATATCAACTAAATTTACTCAAATACTGCACCTTTAACTAAAAATCATTAAAAAATGCAAAGAAATTTAATTTAATTTCTCCAAAATATCATCAATTTCAGCCCCTCCTACAGAAAATCTTAAGAAAATTCAAAGGAATCGAAGTGAATATCAACTAAATTTACTCAAATTCTGCATCTGTAACTAAAGATCATAAAATAATTAAAAAAGATTTAATTTAATTTTACCACAATTTCTCCAATTTCAGCTCCTCCTACAAAAAATCTTAAGAAAATTCAAAGGAATCAAAGTGAATATCAACTATATTATCTCAAATTCTGCACCTTTAAGTAAAAAACATTAAAAAATGCAAAGAAATTTAATTTAATTTCACCAAAATATCATCAATTTCAGCTCCTTCTACTAAAAATCTTATGGAAATTCAAAGGAATCAAAGTGAATATCAACTAAATTTACTCAAATTCTGCACCTTTAACTAAAAATCATTAAAAAATGCAAAGAAATTTAATTTAATTTCTCCAAAATATCATCAATTTCAGCTCCTTCTACAGAAAATCTTAAGAAAATTCAAAGGAATCGAAGTGAATATCAACTAAATTTACTCAAATACTGCACCTTTAACTAAAAATCATTAAAAAATGCAAAGAAATTTAATTTAATTTCTCCAAAATATCATCAATTTCAGCCCCTCCTACAGAAAATCTTAAGAAAATTCAAAGGAATCGAAGTGAATATCAACTAAATTTACTCAAATTCTGCATCTGTAACTAAAGATCATAAAAAAATTCAAAAAGATTTAATTTAATTTCTTGAAAATATCATCAATTTCAGCTCCTTCTACTAAAAATCTTATGAAAATCCAAAGGAATCGAAGTGAATATCAACTAAATTTACTCAAATTCTGCATCTGTAACTAAAAATCATAAAAAAATTCAAAAAGATTTAATTTAATTTCTCCAAAATATCATCAATTTCAGCTCCTTCTACTAAAAATCTTATGAAAATCCAAAGGAATCGAAGTGAATATCAACTAAATTTACTCAAATTCTGCATCTGTAACTAAAAATCATAAAATAATTAAAAAAGATTTAATTTAATTTTACCACAATTTCTCCAATTTCAGCTCCTCCTACAAAAAATCTTAAGAAAATTCAAAGGAATCAAAGTGAATATCAACTATATTATCTCAAATTCTGCACCTTTAAGTAAAAAACATTAAAAAATGCAAAGAAATTTAATTTAATTTCACCATAATATCATCAATTTCAGCTCCTCCTACAAAAAATCTTAAGAAAATTCAAAGGAATCAAAGTGAATATCAACTAAATTTACTCAAATTCTGCACCTTTAACTAAAAATCATTAAAAAATGCAAAGAAATTTAATTTAATTTCTCCAAAATATCATCAATTTCAGCTCCTTCTACTAAAAATCTTATGGAAATTCAAAGGAATCAAAGTGAATATCAACTAAATTTACTCAAATTCTGCACCTTTAACTAAAAATCATTAAAAAATGCAAAGAAATTTAATTTAATTTCTCCAAAATATCATCAATTTCAGCTCCTTCTACAGAAAATCTTAAGAAAATTCAAAGGAATCGAAGTGAATATCAACTAAATTTACTCAAATTCTGCACCTTTAACTAAAAATCATTAAAAAATTCAAAGAAATTTAATTTAATTTCACCAAAATATCATCAATTTCAGCTCCTTCTACAGAAAATCTTAAGAAAATTCAAAGGAATCGAAGTGAATATCAACTAAATTTACTCAAATTCTACATCTGTAACTAAAAATCATAAAAAATTCAAAAAGATTTAATTTATATCACCAAAATTTTTTCAATTTCAGCACCTCCTACTAAAAATCTAAAGAAAATTCAAAAGAATCGAAATGAATATCAACTAAATTTACTTAAATTCTGCACCTTTAACTAAAAATCATTAAAAAATTCAAAGAAATTTAATTTAATTTCACCAAAATATCATCAATTTCAGCTCCTTCTACTAAAAATCTTATGGAAATCCAAAGGAATCAAAGTGAATATCAACAAAATTTACTCAAATTCTGCATCTGTAACTAAAAATCATAAAAAAATTCAAAAAGATTTAATTTAATTTCTCCAAAATATCATCAATTTCAGCTCCTTCTACTAAAAATCTTATGAAAATCCAAAGGAATCGAAGTGAATATCAACTAAATTTACTCAAATTCTGCATCTGTAACTAAAAATCATAAAAAAATTCAAAAAGATTTAATTTAATTTCTCCAAAGTATCATCAATTTCAGCTCCTTCTACTAAAAATCTTATGGAAATTCAAAGGAATTAAAGTGAATATCAACTAAATTTACTCAAATACTGCACCTTTAACTAAAAATCATTAAAAAAATGCAAAGAAATTTAATTTAATTTCTCCAAAATATCATCAATTTCAGCCACTCCTACAGAAAATCTTAAGAAAATTCAAAGGAATCGAAGTGAATATCAACTAAATTTACTCAAATTCTGCATCTGTAACTAAAGATCATAAAAAAATTCAGAAAGATTTAATTTAATTTTACCAACATTTCTTCATTTTCAGCACCTCCTACAAAAAATCTTAAGAAAATCCAAAGGAATCGAAGTGAATATCAACTATATTATCTCAAATTCTGCACCTTTAAGTAAAAAACATTAAAAAATGCAAAGAAATTTAATTTAATTTCACCAAAATATCATCAATTTCAGCTCCTTCTACTAAAAATCTTATGGAAATTCAAAGGAATCAAAGTGAATATCAACTAAATTTACTCAAATTCTGCACCTTTAACTAAAAATCATTAAAAAATGCAAAGAAATTTAATTTAATTTCTCCAAAATATCATCAATTTCAGCTCCTTCTACAAAAAATCTTAAGAAAATTCAAAGGAATCGAGGTGAATATCAACTAAATTTACTCAAATTCTGCATCTGTAACTAAAAATCATAAAATAATTAAAAAAGATTTAATTTAATTTTACCACAATTTCTCCAATTTCAGCTCCTCCTACAAAAAATCTTAAGAAAATTCAAAGGAATCAAAGTGAATATCAACTAAATTTACTCAAATTCTGCATCTGTAACTAAAAATCATAAAAAAATTCAAAAAGATTTAATTTAATTTCTCCAAAGTATCATCAATTTCAGCTCCTGCTACTAAAAATCTTATGAAAATCCAAAGGAATCGAAGTGAATATCAACTAAATTTACTCAAATTCTGCATCTGTAACTAAAAATCATAAAAAAATTCAAAAAGATTTAATTTAATTTCTCCAAAGTATCATCAATTTCAGCTCCTGCTACTAAAAATCTTATGAAAATCCAAAGGAATCGAAGTGAATATCAACTAAATTTACTCAAATTCTGCATCTGTAACTAAAAATCATAAAAAAATTCAAAAAGATTTAATTTAATTTCTTGAAAATATCATCAATTTCAGCTCCTTCTACTAAAAATCTTATGAAAATCCAAAGGAATCGAAGTGAATATCAACTAAATTTACTCAAATTCTGCATCTGTAACTAAAAATCATAAAAAAATTCAAAAAGATTTAATTTAATTTCTCCAAAATATCATCAATTTCAGCTCCTTCTACTAAAAATCTTATGAAAATCCAAAGGAATCGAAGTGAATATCAACTAAATTTACTCAAATACTGCACCTTTAACTAAAAATCATTAAAAAATGCAAAGAAATTTAATTTAATTTCTCAAAAATATCATCAATTTCAGCTCCTCCTACAAAAAATCTTAAGAAAATTCAAAGGAATCGAAGTGAATATCAACTAAATTTACTCAAATTCTGCATCTGTAACTAAAGATCATAAAAAAATTCAGAAAGATTTAATTTAATTTTACCAACATTTCTTCATTTTCAGCACCTCCTACAAAAAATCTTAAGAAAATTCAAAGGAATCGAAGTGAATATCAACTAAATTTACTCAAATACTGCACCTTTAACTAAAAATCATTAAAAAATGCAAAGAAATTTAATTTAATTTCTCAAAAATATCATCAATTTCAGCTCCTTCTACAGAAAATCTTAAGAAAATTCAAAGGAATCGAAGTGAATATCAACTAAATTTACTCAAATTCTGCACCTTTATCTAAAAATCATTAAAAAATGCAAAAAGATTTAATTTAATATCACCACAATTTCTCCAATTTCAGCTCCTCCTACAAAAAATCTTAAGAAAATTCAAAGGAATCGAAGTGAATATCAACTAAATTTACTCAAATACTGCACCTTTAACTAAAAATCATTAAAAAATGCAAAGAAATTTAATTTAATTTCTCCAAAATATCATCAATTTCAGCTCCTTCTCCTAAAATTCTTATGAAAATCCAAAGGAATCGAAGTGAATATCAACTAAATTTACTCAAATTCTGCATCTGTAACTAAAAATCATAAAATAATTAAAAAAGATTTAATTTAATTTTACCACAATTTCTCCAATTTCAGCTCCTCCTACAAAAAATCTTAAGAAAATTCAAAGGATTCAAAGTGAATATCAACTATATTATCTCAAATTCTGCACCTTTAAGTAAAAAACATTAAAAAATGCAAAGAAATTTAATTTAATTTCACCAAAATATCATCAATTTCAGCTCCTTCTACTAAAAATCTTATGGAAATTCAAAGGAATCAAAGTGAATATCAACTAAATTTACTCAAATTCTGCACCTTTAACTAAAAATCATTAAAAAATGCAAAGAAATTTAATTTAATTTCTCCAAAATATCATCAATTTCAGCTCCTTCTACAGAAAATCTTAAGAAAATTCAAAGGAATCGAAGTGAATATCAACTAAATTTACTCAAATACTGCACCTTTAACTAAAAATCATTAAAAAAATGCAAAGAAATTTAATTTAATTTCTCCAAAATATCATCAATTTCAGCCCCTCCTACAGAAAATCTTAAGAAAATTCAAAGGAATCGAAGTGAATATCAACTAAATTTACTCAAATTCTGCATCTGTAACTAAAGATCATAAAAAAATTCAAAAAGATTTAATTTAATTTCTTGAAAATATCATCAATTTCAGCTCCTTCTACTAAAAATCTTATGAAAATCCAAAGGAATCGAAGTGAATATCAACTAAATTTACTCAAATTCTGCATCTGTAACTAAAAATCATAAAAAAATTCAAAAAGATTTAATTTAATTTCTCCAAAATATCATCAATTTCAGCTCCTTCTACTAAAAATCTTATGAAAATCCAAAGGAATCGAAGTGAATATCAACTAAATTTACTCAAATACTGCACCTTTAACTAAAAATCATTAAAAAATGCAAAGAAATTTAATTTAATTTCACCAAAATATCATCAATTTCAGCTCCTTCTACTAAAAATCTTATGGAAATCCAAAGGAATCAAAGTGAATATCAACTATATTTACTCAAATTCTGCACCTTTAAGTAAAAAACATTAAAAAATGCAAAGAAATTTAATTTAATTTCACCAAAATATCATCAATTTCAGCTCCTTCTACTAAAAATCTTATGGAAATCCAAAGGAATCGAAGTGAATATCAACTAAATTTACTCAAATTCTGCATCTGTAACTAAAAATCATAAAAAAATTCAAAAAGATTTGATTTATATCACCAACATTTCTTCATTTTCAGCACCTCCTACAAAAAATCTTAAGAAAATCCAAAGGAATCGAAGTGAATATCAACTATATTATCTCAAATTCTGCACCTTTAAGTAAAAAACATTAAAAAATGCAAAGAAATTTAATTTAATTTCTCAAAAATATCATCAATTTCAGCTCCTTCTACAGAAAATCTTAAGAAAATTCAAAGGAATCTAAGTGAATATCAACTAAATTTACTCAAATTCTGCACCTTTAACTAAAAATCATTAAAAAATGCAAAAAGATTTAATTTAATATCACCACAATTTCTCCAATTTCAGCTCCTCCTACAAAAAATCTTAAGAAAATTCAAAGGAATCGAAGTGAATATCAACTAAATTTACTCAAATACTGCACCTTTAACTAAAAATCATTAAAAAATGCAAAGAAATTTAATTTAATTTCTCCAAAATATCATCAATTTCAGCTCCTTCTCCTAAAATTCTTATGAAAATCCAAAGGAATCGAAGTGAATATCAACTAAATTTACTCAAATTCTGCATCTGTAACTAAAAATCATAAAATAATTAAAAAAGATTTAATTTAATTTTACCACAATTTCTCCAATTTCAGCTCCTCCTACAAAAAATCTTAAGAAAATTCAAAGGAATCAAAGTGAATATCAACTATATTATCTCAAATTCTGCACCTTTAAGTAAAAAACATTAAAAAATGCAAAGAAATTTAATTTAATTTCACCAAAATATCATCAATTTCAGCTCCTTCTACTAAAAATCTTATGGAAATTCAAAGGAATCAAAGTGAATATCAACTAAATTTACTCAAATTCTGCACCTTTAACTAAAAATCATTAAAAAATGCAAAGAAATTTAATTTAATTTCTCCAAAATATCATCAATTTCAGCTCCTTCTACAGAAAATCTTAAGAAAATTCAAAGGAATCGAAGTGAATATCAACTAAATTTACTCAAATACTGCACCTTTAACTAAAAATCATTAAAAAATGCAAAGAAATTTAATTTAATTTCTCCAAAATATCATCAATTTCAGCCCCTCCTACAGAAAATCTTAAGAAAATTCAAAGGAATCGAAGTGAATATCAACTAAATTTACTCAAATTCTGCATCTGTAACTAAAGATCATAAAAAAATTCAGAAAGATTTAATTTAATTTTACCAACATTTCTTCATTTTCAGCACCTCCTACAAAAAATCTTAAGAAAATCCAAAGGAATCGAAGTGAATATCAACTATATTATCTCAAATTCTGCACCTTTAAGTAAAAAACATTAAAAAATGCAAAGAAATTTAATTTAATTTCACCAAAATATCATCAATTTCAGCTCCTTCTACTAAAAATCTTATGGAAATTCAAAGGAATCAAAGTGAATATCAACTAAATTTACTCAAATTCTGCACCTTTAACTAAAAATCATTAAAAAATGCAAAGAAATTTAATTTAATTTCTCCAAAATATCATCAATTTCAGCTCCTTCTACAGAAAATCTTAAGAAAATTCAAAGGAATCGAAGTGAATATCAACTAAATTTACTCAAATTCTGCATCTGTAACTAAAAATCATAAAATAATTCAAAAAGATTTGATTTATATCACCAAAATTTTTTCAATTTCAGCACCTCCTACTAAAAATCTAAAGAAAATTCAAAGGAATCGAAGTGAATATCAACTAAATTTACTCAAATTCTGCACCTTTAACTAAAAATCATTAAAAAATTCAAAGAAATTTAATTTAATTTCACCAAAATATCATCAATTTCAGCTCCTTCTACAGAAAATCTTAAGAAAATTCAAAGGAATCGAAGTGAATATCAACTAAATTTACTCAAATTCTGCATCTGTAACTAAAAATCATAAAAAATTCAAAAAGATTTAATTTATATCACCAAAATTTTTTCAATTTCAGCACCTCCTACTAAAAATCTAAAGAAAATTCAAAAGAATCGAAATGAATATCAACTAAATTTACTTAAATTCTGCACCTTTAACTAAAAATCATTAAAAAATTCAAAGAAATTTAATTTAATTTCACCAAAATATCATCAATTTCAGCTCCTTCTACTAAAAATCTTATGGAAATCCAAAGGAATCAAAGTGAATATCAACAAAATTTACTCAAATTCTGCACCTTTAACTAAAAAACATTAAAAAATGCAAAGAAATTTAATTTAATTTCACCAAAATATCATCAATTTCAGCTCCTTCTACTAAAAATCTTATGGAAATCCAAAGGAATCGAAGTGAATATCAACTAAATTTACTCAAATTCTGCATCTGTAACTAAAAATCATAAAAAAATTCAAAAAGATTTGATTTATATCACCAACATTTTTTCAATTTCAGCACCTCCTACTAAAAATCTAAAGAAAATTCAAAAGAATCGATGTGAATTTCAACTATATTATCTCAAATTCTGCACCTTTAACTAAAAACCATTAAAAAATGCAAAGAAATTTAATTTAATTTCACCAAAATATCATCAATTTCAGCTCCTTCTACAAAAAATCTTAAGAAAATTCAAAGGAATCGAGGTGAATATCAACTAAATTTACTCAAATTCTGCATCTGTAACTAAAAATCATAAAATAATTCAAAAAGATTTAATTTAATTTTACCACAGTTTCTCCAATTTCAGCTCCTCCTACAAAAAATCTTAAGAAAATTCAAAGGAATCAAAGTGAATATCAACTACATTTACTCAAATTCTGCACCTTTAACTAAAAATCATTAAAAAATGCAAAGAAATTTAATTTAATTTCTCCAAAATATCATCAATTTCAGCTCCTTCTACAGAAAATCTTAAGAAAATTCAAAGGAATCGAAGTGAATATCAACTAAATTTACTCAAATACTGCACCTTTAACTAAAAATAATTAAAAAATGCAAAGAAATTTAATTTAATTTCACCAAAATATCATCAATTTCAGCTCCTTCTACAAAAAATCTTAAGAAAATTCAAAGGAATCGAGGTGAATATCAACTAAATTTACTCAAATTCTGCATCTGTAACTAAAAATCATAAAATAATTAAAAAAGATTTAATTTAATTTTACCACAATTTCTCCAATTTCAGCTCCTCCTACAAAAAATCTTAAGAAAATTCAAAGGAATCAAAGTGAATATCAACTAAATTTACTCAAATTCTGCACCTTTAACTAAAAATCATTAAAAAATGCAAAGAAATTTAATTTAATTTCTCCAAAATATCATCAATTTCAGCTCCTTCTACTAAAAATCTTATGGAAATTCAAAGGAATCAAAGTGAATATCAACTAAATTTACTCAAATTCTGCACCTTTAACTAAAAATCATTAAAAAATGCAAAGAAATTTAATTTAATTTCTCCAAAATATCATCAATTTCAGCTCCTTCTACAGAAAATCTTAAGAAAATTCAAAGGAATCGAAGTGAATATCAACTAAATTTACTCAAATTCTGCATCTGTAACTAAAGATCATAAAAAAATTCAGAAAGATTTAATTTAATTTTACCAACATTTCTTCATTTTCAGCACCTCCTACTAAAAATCTTAAGAAAATTCAAAAGAATCGAAGTGAATATCAACTAAATTTACTCAAATTCTGCATCTGTAACTAAAAATCATAAAAAAATTCAAAAAGATTTAATTTAATTTCTCCAAAATATCATCAATTTCAGCTCCTTCTACTAAAAATCTTATGAAAATCCAAAGGAATCGAAGTGAATATCAACTAAATTTACTCAAATTCTGCATCTGTAACTAAAAATCATAAAAAAATTCAAAAAGATTTAATTTAATTTCTCCAAAGTATCATCAATTTCAGCTCCTGCAACAAAAAATCTTATGAAAATCCAAAGGAATCGAAGTGAATATCAACTAAATTTACTCAAATTCTGCATCTGTAACTAAAAATCATAAAAAAATTCAAAAAGATTTAATTTAATTTCTTGAAAATATCATCAATTTCAGCTCCTTCTACTAAAAATCTTATGAAAATCCAAAGGAATCGAAGTGAATATCAACTAAATTTACTCAAATTCTGCATCTGTAACTAAAAATCATAAAAAAATTCAAAAAGATTTAATTTAATTTCTCCAAAATATCATCAATTTCAGCTCCTTCTACTAAAAATCTTATGAAAATCCAAAGGAATCGAAGTGAATATCAACTAAATTTACTCAAATACTGCACCTTTAACTAAAAATCATTAAAAAATGCAAAGAAATTTAATTTAATTTCTCAAAAATATCATCAATTTCAGCTCCTCCTACAAAAAATCTTAAGAAAATTCAAAGGAATCGAAGTGAATATCAACTAAATTTACTCAAATTCTGCATCTGTAACTAAAGATCATAAAAAAATTCAGAAAGATTTAATTTAATTTTACCAACATTTCTTCATTTTCAGCACCTCCTACAAAAAATCTTAAGAAAATTCAAAGGAATCGAAGTGAATATCAACTAAATTTACTCAAATTCTGCACCTTTAACTAAAAATCATTAAAAAATGCAAAGAAATTTAATTTAATTTCTCAAAAATATCATCAATTTCAGCTCCTTCTACAGAAAATCTTAAGAAAATTCAAAGGAATCGAAGTGAATATCAACTAAATTTACTCAAATTCTGCACCTTTAACTAAAAATCATTAAAAAATGCAAAAAGATTTAATTTAATATCACCACAATTTCTCCAATTTCAGCTCCTCCTACAAAAAATCTTAAGAAAATTCAAAGGAATCGAAGTGAATATCAACTAAATTTACTCAAATACTGCACCTTTAACTAAAAATCATTAAAAAATGCAAAGAAATTTAATTTAATTTCTCCAAAATATCATCAATTTCAGCTCCTTCTCCTAAAATTCTTATGAAAATCCAAAGGAATCGAAGTGAATATCAACTAAATTTACTCAAATTCTGCATCTGTAACTAAAAATCATAAAATAATTAAAAAAGATTTAATTTAATTTTACCACAATTTCTCCAATTTCAGCTCCTCCTACAAAAAATCTTTAGAAAATTCAAAGGAATCAAAGTGAATATCAACTATATTATCTCAAATTCTGCACCTTTAAGTAAAAAACATTAAAAAATGCAAAGAAATTTAATTTAATTTCACCAAAATATCATCAATTTCAGCTCCTTCTACTAAAAATCTTATGGAAATTCAAAGGAATCAAAGTGAATATCAACTAAATTTACTCAAATTCTGCACCTTTAACTAAAAATCATTAAAAAATGCAAAGAAATTTAATTTAATTTCTCCAAAATATCATCAATTTCAGCTCCTTCTACAGAAAATCTTAAGAAAATTCAAAGGAATCGAAGTGAATATCAACTAAATTTACTCAAATACTGCACCTTTAACTAAAAATCATTAAAAAATGCAAAGAAATTTAATTTAATTTCTCCAAAATATCATCAATTTCAGCCCCTCCTACAGAAAATCTTAAGAAAATTCAAAGGAATCGAAGTGAATATCAACTAAATTTACTCAAATTCTGCATCTGTAACTAAAGATCATTAAAAAATGCAAAGAAATTTAATTTAATTTCTCCAAAATATCATCAATTTCAGCTCCTTCTACAGAAAATCTTAAGAAAATTCAAAGGAATCGAAGTGAATATCAACTAAATTTACTCAAATACTGCACCTTTAACTAAAAATCATTAAAAAATGCAAAGAAATTTAATTTAATTTCTCCAAAATATCATCAATTTCAGCCCCTCCTACAGAAAATCTTAAGAAAATTCAAAGGAATCGAAGTGAATATCAACTAAATTTACTCAAATTCTGCATCTGTAACTAAAGATCATAAAAAAATTCAGAAAGATTTAATTTAATTTTACCAACATTTCTTCATTTTCAGCACCTCCTACAAAAAATCTTAAGAAAATCCAAAGGAATCGAAGTGAATATCAACTATATTATCTCAAATTCTGCACCTTTAAGTAAAAAACATTAAAAAATGCAAAGAAATTTAATTTAATTTCACCAAAATATCATCAATTTCAGCTCCTTCTACTAAAAAATCTTATGGAAATTCAAAGGAATCAAAGTGAATATCAACTAAATTTACTCAAATTCTGCACCTTTAACTAAAAATCATTAAAAAATGCAAAGAAATTTAATTTAATTTCTCCAAAATATCATCAATTTCAGCTCCTTCTACAGAAAATCTTAAGAAAATTCAAAGGAATCGAAGTGAATATCAACTAAATTTACTCAAATTCTGCATCTGTAACTAAAAATCATAAAATAATTCAAAAAGATTTGATTTATATCACCAAAATTTTTTCAATTTCAGCACCTCCTACTAAAAATCTAAAGAAAATTCAAAGGAATCGAAGTGAATATCAACTAAATTTACTCAAATTCTGCACCTTTAACTAAAAATCATTAAAAAATTCAAAGAAATTTAATTTAATTTCACCAAAATATCATCAATTTCAGCTCCTTCTACAGAAAATCTTAAGAAAATTCAAAGGAATCGAAGTGAATATCAACTAAATTTACTCAAATTCTGCATCTGTAACTAAAAATCATAAAAAATTCAAAAAGATTTAATTTATATCACCAAAATTTTTTCAATTTCAGCACCTCCTACTAAAAATCTAAAGAAAATTCAAAAGAATCGAAATGAATATCAACTAAATTTACTTAAATTCTGCACCTTTAACTAAAAATCATTAAAAAATTCAAAGAAATTTAATTTAATTTCACCAAAATATCATCAATTTCAGCTCCTTCTACTAAAAATCTTATGGAAATCCAAAGGAATCAAAGTGAATATCAACAAAATTTACTCAAATTCTGCACCTTTAACTAAAAAACATTAAAAAATGCAAAGAAATTTAATTTAATTTCACCAAAATATCATCAATTTCAGCTCCTTCTACTAAAAATCTTATGGAAATCCAAAGGAATCAAAGTGAATATCAACAAAATTTACTCAAATTCTGCACCTTTAACTAAAAAACATTAAAAAATGCAAAGAAATTTAATTTAATTTCACCAAAATATCATCAATTTCAGCTCCTTCTACTAAAAATCTTATGGAAATCCAAAGGAATCGAAGTGAATATCAACTAAATTTACTCAAATTCTGCATCTGTAACTAAAAATCATAAAAAAATTCAAAAAGATTTGATTTATATCACCAACATTTTTTCAATTTCAGCACCTCCTACTAAAAATCTAAAGAAAATTCAAAAGAATCGATGTGAATTTCAACTATATTATCTCAAATTCTGCACCTTTAACTAAAAACCATTAAAAAATGCAAAGAAATTTAATTTAATTTCACCAAAATATCATCAATTTCAGCTCCTTCTACAAAAAATCTTAAGAAAATTCAAAGGAATCGAGGTGAATATCAACTAAATTTACTCAAATTCTGCATCTGTAACTAAAAATCATAAAATAATTCAAAAAGATTTAATTTAATTTTACCACAGTTTCTCCAATTTCAGCTCCTCCTACAAAAAATCTTAAGAAAATTCAAAGGAATCAAAGTGAATATCAACTACATTTACTCAAATTCTGCACCTTTAACTAAAAATCATTAAAAAATGCAAAGAAATTTAATTTAATTTCTCCAAAATATCATCAATTTCAGCTCCTTCTACAGAAAATCTTAAGAAAATTCAAAGGAATCGAAGTGAATATCAACTAAATTTACTCAAATACTGCACCTTTAACTAAAAATCATTAAAAAATGCAAAGAAATTTAATTTAATTTCTCCAAAATATCATCAATTTCAGCTCCTTCTCCTAAAATTCTTATGAAAATCCAAAGGAATCGAAGTGAATATCAACTAAATTTACTCAAATTCTGCATCTGTAACTAAAAATCATAAAATAATTAAAAAAGATTTAATTTAATTTTACCACAATTTCTCCAATTTCAGCTCCTCCTACAAAAAATCTTAAGAAAATTCAAAGGAATCAAAGTGAATATCAACTAAATTTACTCAAATTCTGCACCTTTAACTAAAAATCATTAAAAAATGCAAAGAAATTTAATTTAATTTCTCCAAAATATCATCAATTTCAGCTCCTTCTACTAAAAATCTTATGGAAATTCAAAGGAATCAAAGTGAATATCAACTAAATTTACTCAAATTCTGCACCTTTAACTAAAAATCATTAAAAAATGCAAAGAAATTTAATTTAATTTCTCCAAAATATCATCAATTTCAGCTCTATCTACAGAAAATCTTAAGAAAATTCAAAGGAATCGAAGTGAATATCAACTAAATTTACTTAAATTCTGCACCTTTAACTAAAAATCATTAAAAAATTCAAAGAAATTTAATTTAATTTCACCAAAATATCATCAATTTCAGCTCCTTCTACTAAAAATCTTATGGAAATCCAAAGGAATCAAAGTGAATATCAACAAAATTTACTCAAATTCTGCACCTTTAACTAAAAAACATTAAAAAATGCAAAGAAATTTAATTTAATTTCACCAAAATATCATCAATTTCAGCTCCTTCTACTAAAAATCTTATGGAAATCCAAAGGAATCAAAGTGAATATCAACTATATTTACTCAAATTCTGCACCTTTAAGTAAAAAACATTAAAAAATGCAAAGAAATTTAATTTAATTTCACCAAAATATCATCAATTTCAGCTCCTTCTACTAAAAATCTTATCTAAATCCAAAGGAATCGAAGTGAATATCAACTAAATTTACTCAAATTCTGCATCTGTAACTAAAAATCATAAAAAAATTCAAAAAGATTTGATTTATATCACCAACATTTTTTCAATTTCAGCACCTCCTACTAAAAATCTAAAGAAAATTCAAAAGAATCGATGTGAATTTCAACTATATTATCTCAAATTCTGCACCTTTAACTAAAAACCATTAAAAAATGCAAAGAAATTTAATTTAATTTCACCAAAATATCATCAATTTCAGCTCCTTCTACAAAAAATCTTAAGAAAATTCAAAGGAATCGAGGTGAATATCAACTAAATTTACTCAAATTCTGCATCTGTAACTAAAAATCATAAAATAATTCAAAAAGATTTAATTTAATTTTACCACAGTTTCTCCAATTTCAGCTCCTCCTACAAAAAATCTTAAGAAAATTCAAAGGAATCAAAGTGAATATCAACTACATTTACTCAAATTCTGCACCTTTAACTAAAAATCATTAAAAAATGCAAAGAAATTTAATTTAATTTCTCCAAAATATCATCAATTTCAGCTCCTTCTACAGAAAATCTTAAGAAAATTCAAAGGAATCGAAGTGAATATCAACTAAATTTACTCAAATACTGCACCTTTAACTAAAAATCATTAAAAAATGCAAAGAAATTTAATTTAATTTCTCCAAAATATCATCAATTTCAGCTCCTTCTCCTAAAATTCTTATGAAAATCCAAAGGAATCGAAGTGAATATCAACTAAATTTACTCAAATTCTGCATCTGTAACTAAAAATCATAAAATAATTAAAAAAGATTTAATTTAATTTTACCACAATTTCTCCAATTTCAGCTCCTCCTACAAAAAATCTTAAGAAAATTCAAAGGAATCAAAGTGAATATCAACTAAATTTACTCAAATTCTGCACCTTTAACTAAAAATCATTAAAAAATGCAAAGAAATTTAATTTAATTTCTCCAAAATATCATCAATTTCAGCTCCTTCTACTAAAAATCTTATGGAAATTCAAAGGAATCAAAGTGAATATCAACTAAATTTACTCAAATTCTGCACCTTTAACTAAAAATCATTAAAAAATGCAAAGAAATTTAATTTAATTTCTCCAAAATATCATCAATTTCAGCTCCTTCTACAGAAAATCTTAAGAAAATTCAAAGGAATCGAAGTGAATATCAACTAAATTTACTCAAATTCTGGACCTTTAACTAAAAATCATTAAAAAATTCAAAGAAATTTAATTTAATTTCACCAAAATATCATCAATTTCAGCTCCTTCTACAGAAAATCTTAAGAAAATTCAAAGGAATCGAAGTGAATATCAACTAAATTTACTCAAATTCTGCACCTTTAACTAAAAATCATTAAAAAATGCAAAGAAATTTAATTTAATTTCTCAAAAATATCATCAATTTCAGCTCCTCCTACAAAAAATCTTAAGAAAATTCAAAGGAATCGAAGTGAATATCAACTAAATTTACTCAAATTCTGCATCTGTAACTAAAGATCATAAAAAAATTCAGAAAGATTTAATTTAATTTTACCAACATTTCTTCATTTTCAGCACCTCCTACAAAAAATCTTAAGAAAATTCAAAGGAATCGAAGTGAATATCAACTAAATTTACTCAAATACTGCACCTTTAACTAAAAATCATTAAAAAATGCAAAGAAATTTAATTTAATTTCTCAAAAATATCATCAATTTCAGCTCCTTCTACAGAAAATCTTAAGAAAATTCAAAGGAATCGAAGTGAATATCAACTAAATTTACTCAAATTCTGCACCTTTAACTAAAAATCATTAAAAAATGCAAAAAGATTTAATTTAATATCACCACAATTTCTCCAATTTCAGCTCCTCCTACAAAAAATCTTAAGAAAATTCAAAGGAATCGAAGTGAATATCAACTAAATTTACTCAAATACTGCACCTTTAACTAAAAATCATTAAAAAATGCAAAGAAATTTAATTTAATTTCTCCAAAATATCATCAATTTCAGCTCCTTCTCCTAAAATTCTTATGAAAATCCAAAGGAATCGAAGTGAATATCAACTAAATTTACTCAAATTCTGCATCTGTAACTAAAAATCATAAAATAATTAAAAAAGATTTAATTTAATTTTACCACAATTTCTCCAATTTCAGCTCCTCCTACAAAAAATCTTAAGAAAATTCAAAGGAATCAAAGTGAATATCAACTATATTATCTCAAATTCTGCACCTTTAAGTAAAAAACATTAAAAAATGCAAAGAAATTTAATTTAATTTCACCAAAATATCATCAATTTCAGCTCCTTCTACTAAAAATCTTATGGAAATTCAAAGGAATCAAAGTGAATATCAACTAAATTTACTCAAATTCTGCACCTTTAACTAAAAATCATTAAAAAATGCAAAGAAATTTAATTTAATTTCTCCAAAATATCATCAATTTCAGCTCCTTCTACAGAAAATCTTAAGAAAATTCAAAGGAATCGAAGTGAATATCAACTAAATTTACTCAAATACTGCACCTTTAACTAAAAATCATTAAAAAATGCAAAGAAATTTAATTTAATTTCTCCAAAATATCATCAATTTCAGCCCCTCCTACAGAAAATCTTAAGAAAATTCAAAGGAATCGAAGTGAATATCAACTAAATTTACTCAAATTCTGCATCTGTAACTAAAGATCATAAAAAAATTCAGAAAGATTTAATTTAATTTTACCAACATTTCTTCATTTTCAGCACCTCCTACAAAAAATCTTAAGAAAATTCAAAGGAATCGAAGTGAATATCAACTAAATTTACTCAAATACTGCACCTTTAACTAAAAATCATTAAAAAATGCAAAGAAATTTAATTTAATTTCTCAAAAATATCATCAATTTCAGCTCCTTCTACAGAAAATCTTAAGAAAATTCAAAGGAATCGAAGTGAATATCAACTAAATTTACTCAAATTCTGCACCTTTAACTAAAAATCATTAAAAAATGCAAAAAGATTTAATTTAATATCACCACAATTTCTCCAATTTCAGCTCCTCCTACAAAAAATCTTAAGAAAATTCAAAGGAATCGAAGTGAATATCAACTAAATTTACTCAAATACTGCACCTTTAACTAAAAATCATTAAAAAATGCAAAGAAATTTAATTTAATTTCTCCAAAATATCATCAATTTCAGCTCCTTCTCCTAAAATTCTTATGAAAATCCAAAGGAATCGAAGTGAATATCAACTAAATTTACTCAAATTCTGCATCTGTAACTAAAAATCATAAAATAATTAAAAAAGATTTAATTTAATTTTACCACAATTTCTCCAATTTCAGCTCCTCCTACAAAAAATCTTAAGAAAATTCAAAGGAATCAAAGTGAATATCAACTATATTATCTCAAATTCTGCACCTTTAAGTAAAAAACATTAAAAAATGCAAAGAAATTTAATTTAATTTCACCAAAATATCATCAATTTCAGCTCCTTCTACTAAAAATCTTATGGAAATTCAAAGGAATCAAAGTGAATATCAACTAAATTTACTCAAATTCTGCACCTTTAACTAAAAATCATTAAAAAATGCAAAGAAATTTAATTTAATTTCTCCAAAATATCATCAATTTCAGCTCCTTCTACAGAAAATCTTAAGAAAATTCAAAGGAATCGAAGTGAATATCAACTAAATTTACTCAAATACTGCACCTTTAACTAAAAATCATTAAAAAATGCAAAGAAATTTAATTTAATTTCTCCAAAATATCATCAATTTCAGCCCCTCCTACAGAAAATCTTAAGAAAATTCAAAGGAATCGAAGTGAATATCAACTAAATTTACTCAAATTCTGCATCTGTAACTAAAGATCATAAAAAAATTCAGAAAGATTTAATTTAATTTTACCAACATTTCTTCATTTTCAGCACATCCTACAAAAAATCTTAAGAAAATCCAAAGGAATCGAAGTGAATATCAACTATATTATCTCAAATTCTGCACCTTTAAGTAAAAAACATTAAAAAATGCAAAGAAATTTAATTTAATTTCACCAAAATATCATCAATTTCAGCTCCTTCTACTAAAAATCTTATGGAAATTCAAAGGAATCAAAGTGAATATCAACTAAATTTACTCAAATTCTGCACCTTTAACTAAAAATCATTAAAAAATGCAAAGAAATTTAATTTAATTTCTCCAAAATATCATCAATTTCAGCTCCTTCTACAGAAAATCTTAAGAAAATTCAAAGGAATCGAAGTGAATATCAACTAAATTTACTCAAATTCTGCATCTGTAACTAAAAATCATAAAATAATTCAAAAAGATTTGATTTATATCACCAAAATTTTTTCAATTTCAGCACCTCCTACTAAAAATCTAAAGAAAATTCAAAGGAATCGAAGTGAATATCAACTAAATTTACTCAAATTCTGCACCTTTAACTAAAAATCATTAAAAAATGCAAAAAGATTTAATTTAATATCACCACAATTTCTCCAATTTCAGCTCCTCCTACAAAAAATCTTAAGAAAATTCAAAGGAATCGAAGTGAATATCAACTAAATTTACTCAAATACTGCACCTTTAACTAAAAATCATTAAAAAATGCAAAGAAATTTAATTTAATTTCTCCAAAATATCATCAATTTCAGCTCCTTCTCCTAAAATTCTTATGAAAATCCAAAGGAATCGAAGTGAATATCAACTAAATTTACTCAAATTCTGCATCTGTAACTAAAAATCATAAAATAATTAAAAAAGATTTAATTTAATTTTACCACAATTTCTCCAATTTCAGCTCCTCCTACAAAAAATCTTAAGAAAATTCAAAGGAATCAAAGTGAATATCAACTATATTATCTCAAATTCTGCACCTTTAAGTAAAAAACATTAAAAAATGCAAAGAAATTTAATTTAATTTCACCAAAATATCATCAATTTCAGCTCCTTCTACTAAAAATCTTATGGAAATTCAAAGGAATCAAAGTGAATATCAACTAAATTTACTCAAATTCTGCACCTTTAACTAAAAATCATTAAAAAATGCAAAGAAATTTAATTTAATTTCTCCAAAATATCATCAATTTCAGCTCCTTCTACAGAAAATCTTAAGAAAATTCAAAGGAATCGAAGTGAATATCAACTAAATTTACTCAAATACTGCACCTTTAACTAAAAATCATTAAAAAATGCAAAGAAATTTAATTTAATTTCTCCAAAATATCATCAATTTCAGCCCCTCCTACAGAAAATCTTAAGAAAATTCAAAGGAATCGAAGTGAATATCAACTAAATTTACTCAAATTCTGCATCTGTAACTAAAGATCATAAAAAAATTCAGAAAGATTTAATTTAATTTTACCAACATTTCTTCATTTTCAGCACCTCCTACAAAAAATCTTAAGAAAATCCAAAGGAATCGAAGTGAATATCAACTATATTATCTCAAATTCTGCACCTATAAGTAAAAAACATTAAAAAATGCAAAGAAATTTAATTTAATTTCTCCAAAATATCATCAATTTCAGCTCCTTCTACTAAAAATCTTATGGAAATTCAAAGGAATCAAAGTGAATATCAACTAAATTTACTCAAATTCTGCACCTTTAACTAAAAATCATTAAAAAATGCAAAGAAATTTAATTTAATTTCTCCAAAATATCATCAATTTCAGCTCCTTCTACAGAAAATCTTAAGAAAATTCAAAGGAATCGAAGTGAATATCAACTAAATTTACTCAAATTCTGCACCTTTAACTAAAAATCATTAAAAAATTCAAAGAAATTTAATTTAATTTCACCAAAATATCATCAATTTCAGCTCCTTCTACAGAAAATCTTAAGAAAATTCAAAGGAATCGAAGTGAATATCAACTAAATTTACTCAAATTCTGCATCTGTAACTAAAAATCATAAAAAATTCAAAAAGATTTAATTTATATCACCAAAATTTTTTCAATTTCAGCGCCTCCTACTAAAAATCTAAAGAAAATTCAAAAGAATCGAAATGAATATCAACTAAATTTACTTAAATTCTGCACCTTTAACTAAAAATCATTAAAAAATTCAAAGAAATTTAATTTAATTTCACCAAAATATCATCAATTTCAGCTCCTTCTACTAAAAATCTTATGGAAATCCAAAGGAATCAAAGTGAATATCAACAAAATTTACTCAAATTCTGCACCTTTAACTAAAAAACATTAAAAAATGCAAAGAAATTTAATTTAATTTCACCAAAATATCATCAATTTCAGCTCCTTCTACTAAAAATCTTATGGAAATCCAAAGGAATCAAAGTGAATATCAACTATATTTACTCAAATTCTGCACCTTTAAGTAAAAAACATTAAAAAATGCAAAGAAATTTAATTTAATTTCACCAAAATATCATCAATTTCAGCTCCTTCTACTAAAAATCTTATGGAAATCCAAAGGAATCGAAGTGAATATCAACTAAATTTACTCAAATTCTGCATCTGTAACTAAAAATCATAAAAAAATTCAAAAAGATTTGATTTATATCACCAACATTTTTTCAATTTCAGCACCTCCTACTAAAAATCTAAAGAAAATTCAAAAGAATCGATGTGAATTTCAACTATATTATCTCAAATTCTGCACCTTTAACTAAAAACCATTAAAAAATGCAAAGAAATTTAATTTAATTTCACCAAAATATCATCAATTTCAGCTCCTTCTACAAAAAATCTTAAGAAAATTCAAAGGAATCGAGGTGAATATCAACTAAATTTACTCAAATTCTGCATCTGTAACTAAAAATCATAAAATAATTCAAAAAGATTTAATTTAATTTTACCACAGTTTCTCCAATTTCAGCTCCTCCTACAAAAAATCTTAAGAAAATTCAAAGGAATCAAAGTGAATATCAACTACATTTACTCAAATTCTGCACCTTTAACTAAAAATCATTAAAAAATGCAAAGAAATTTAATTTAATTTCTCCAAAATATCATCAATTTCAGCTCCTTCTACAGAAAATCTTAAGAAAATTCAAAGGAATCGAAGTGAATATCAACTAAATTTACTCAAATTCTGGACCTTTAACTAAAAATCATTAAAAAATTCAAAGAAATTTAATTTAATTTCACCAAAATATCATCAATTTCAGCTCCTTCTACAGAAAATCTTAAGAAAATTCAAAGGAATCGAAGTGAATATCAACTAAATTTACTCAAATTCTGCACCTTTAACTAAAAATCATTAAAAAATGCAAAGAAATTTAATTTAATTTCTCAAAAATATCATCAATTTCAGCTCCTCCTACAAAAAATCTTAAGAAAATTCAAAGGAATCAAAGTGAATATCAACTAAATTTACTCAAATTCTGCACCTTTAACTAAAAATCATTAAAAAATGCAAAGAAATTTAATTTAATTTCTCCAAAATATCATCAATTTCAGCTCCTTCTACTAAAAATCTTATGGAAATTCAAAGGAATCAAAGTGAATATCAACTAAATTTACTCAAATTCTGCACCTTTAACTAAAAATCATTAAAAAATGCAAAGAAATTTAATTTAATTTCTCCAAAATATCATCAATTTCAGCTCCTTCTACAGAAAATCTTAAGAAAATTCAAAGGAATCGAAGTGAATATCAACTAAATTTACTCAAATTCTGGACCTTTAACTAAAAATCATTAAAAAATTCAAAGAAATTTAATTTAATTTCACCAAAATATCATCAATTTCAGCTCCTTCTACAGAAAATCTTAAGAAAATTCAAAGGAATCGAAGTGAATATCAACTAAATTTACTCAAATTCTGCACCTTTAACTAAAAATCATTAAAAAATGCAAAGAAATTTAATTTAATTTCTCAAAAATATCATCAATTTCAGCTCCTCCTACAAAAAATCTTAAGAAAATTCAAAGGAATCGAAGTGAATATCAACTAAATTTACTCAAATTCTGCATCTGTAACTAAAGATCATAAAAAAATTCAGAAAGATTTAATTTAATTTTACCAACATTTCTTCATTTTCAGCACCTCCTACAAAAAATCTTAAGAAAATTCAAAGGAATCGAAGTGAATATCAACTAAATTTACTCAAATACTGCACCTTTAACTAAAAATCATTAAAAAATGCAAAGAAATTTAATTTAATTTCTCAAAAATATCATCAATTTCAGCTCCTTCTACAGAAAATCTTAAGAAAATTCAAAGGAATCGAAGTGAATATCAACTAAATTTACTCAAATTCTGCACCTTTAACTAAAAATCATTAAAAAATGCAAAAAGATTTAATTTAATATCACCACAATTTCTCCAATTTCAGCTCCTCCTACAAAAAATCTTAAGAAAATTCAAAGGAATCGAAGTGAATATCAACTAAATTTACTCAAATACTGCACCTTTAACTAAAAATCATTAAAAAATGCAAAGAAATTTAATTTAATTTCTCCAAAATATCATCAATTTCAGCTCCTTCTCCTAAAATTCTTATGAAAATCCAAAGGAATCGAAGTGAATATCAACTAAATTTACTCAAATTCTGCATCTGTAACTAAAAATCATAAAATAATTAAAAAAGATTTAATTTAATTTTACCACAATTTCTCCAATTTCAGCTCCTCCTACAAAAAATCTTAAGAAAATTCAAAGGAATCAAAGTGAATATCAACTATATTATCTCAAATTCTGCACCTTTAAGTAAAAAACATTAAAAAATGCAAAGAAATTTAATTTAATTTCACCAAAATATCATCAATTTCAGCTCCTTCTACTAAAAATCTTATGGAAATTCAAAGGAATCAAAGTGAATATCAACTAAATTTACTCAAATTCTGCACCTTTAACTAAAAATCATTAAAAAATGCAAAGAAATTTAATTTAATTTCTCCAAAATATCATCAATTTCAGCTCCTTCTACAGAAAATCTTAAGAAAATTCAAAGGAATCGAAGTGAATATCAACTAAATTTACTCAAATACTGCACCTTTAACTAAAAATCATTAAAAAATGCAAAGAAATTTAATTTAATTTCTCCAAAATATCATCAATTTCAGCCCCTCCTACAGAAAATCTTAAGAAAATTCAAAGGAATCGAAGTGAATATCAACTAAATTTACTCAAATTCTGCATCTGTAACTAAAGATCATAAAAAAATTCAGAAAGATTTAATTTAATTTTACCAACATTTCTTCATTTTCAGCACCTCCTACAAAAAATCTTAAGAAAATTCAAAGGAATCGAAGTGAATATCAACTAAATTTACTCAAATACTGCACCTTTAACTAAAAATCATTAAAAAATGCAAAGAAATTTAATTTAATTTCTCAAAAATATCATCAATTTCAGCTCCTTCTACAGAAAATCTTAAGAAAATTCAAAGGAATCGAAGTGAATATCAACTAAATTTACTCAAATTCTGCACCTTTAACTAAAAATCATTAAAAAATGCAAAAAGATTTAATTTAATATCACCACAATTTCTCCAATTTCAGCTCCTCCTACAAAAAATCTTAAGAAAATTCAAAGGAATCGAAGTGAATATCAACTAAATTTACTCAAATACTGCACCTTTAACTAAAAATCATTAAAAAATGCAAAGAAATTTAATTTAATTTCTCCAAAATATCATCAATTTCAGCTCCTTCTCCTAAAATTCTTATGAAAATCCAAAGGAATCGAAGTGAATATCAACTAAATTTACTCAAATTCTGCATCTGTAACTAAAAATCATAAAATAATTAAAAAAGATTTAATTTAATTTTACCACAATTTCTCCAATTTCAGCTCCTCCTACAAAAAATCTTAAGAAAATTCAAAGGAATCAAAGTGAATATCAACTATATTATCTCAAATTCTGCACCTTTAAGTAAAAAACATTAAAAAATGCAAAGAAATTTAATTTAATTTCACCAAAATATCATCAATTTCAGCTCCTTCTACTAAAAATCTTATGGAAATTCAAAGGAATCAAAGTGAATATCAACTAAATTTACTCAAATTCTGCACCTTTAACTAAAAATCATTAAAAAATGCAAAGAAATTTAATTTAATTTCTCCAAAATATCATCAATTTCAGCTCCTTCTACAGAAAATCTTAAGAAAATTCAAAGGAATCGAAGTGAATATCAACTAAATTTACTCAAATACTGCACCTTTAACTAAAAATCATTAAAAAATGCAAAGAAATTTAATTTAATTTCTCCAAAATATCATCAATTTCAGCCCCTCCTACAGAAAATCTTAAGAAAATTCAAAGGAATCGAAGTGAATATCAACTAAATTTACTCAAATTCTGCATCTGTAACTAAAGATCATAAAAAAATTCAGAAAGATTTAATTTAATTTTACCAACATTTCTTCATTTTCAGCACCTCCTACAAAAAATCTTAAGAAAATCCAAAGGAATCGAAGTGAATATCAACTATATTATCTCAAATTCTGCACCTTTAAGTAAAAAACATTAAAAAATGCAAAGAAATTTAATTTAATTTCACCAAAATATCATCAATTTCAGCTCCTTCTACTAAAAATCTTATGGAAATTCAAAGGAATCAAAGTGAATATCAACTAAATTTACTCAAATTCTGCACCTTTAACTAAAAATCATTAAAAAATGCAAAGAAATTTAATTTAATTTCTCCAAAATATCATCAATTTCAGCTCCTTCTACAGAAAATCTTAAGAAAATTCAAAGGAATCGAAGTGAATATCAACTAAATTTACTCAAATTCTGCATCTGTAACTAAAAATCATAAAATAATTCAAAAAGATTTGATTTATATCACCAAAATTTTTTCAATTTCAGCACCTCCTACTAAAAATCTAAAGAAAATTCAAAGGAATCGAAGTGAATATCAACTAAATTTACTCAAATTCTGCACCTTTAACTAAAAATCATTAAAAAATGCAAAAAGATTTAATTTAATATCACCACAATTTCTCCAATTTCAGCTCCTCCTACAAAAAATCTTAAGAAAATTCAAAGGAATCGAAGTGAATATCAACTAAATTTACTCAAATACTGCACCTTTAACTAAAAATCATTAAAAAATGCAAAGAAATTTAATTTAATTTCTCCAAAATATCATCAATTTCAGCTCCTTCTCCTAAAATTCTTATGAAAATCCAAAGGAATCGAAGTGAATATCAACTAAATTTACTCAAATTCTGCATCTGTAACTAAAAATCATAAAATAATTAAAAAAGATTTAATTTAATTTTACCACAATTTCTCCAATTTCAGCTCCTCCTACAAAAAATCTTAAGAAAATTCAAAGGAATCAAAGTGAATATCAACTATATTATCTCAAATTCTGCACCTTTAAGTAAAAAACATTAAAAAATGCAAAGAAATTTAATTTAATTTCACCAAAATATCATCAATTTCAGCTCCTTCTACTAAAAATCTTATGGAAATTCAAAGGAATCAAAGTGAATATCAACTAAATTTACTCAAATTCTGCACCTTTAACTAAAAATCATTAAAAAATGCAAAGAAATTTAATTTAATTTCTCCAAAATATCATCAATTTCAGCTCCTTCTACAGAAAATCTTAAGAAAATTCAAAGGAATCGAAGTGAATATCAACTAAATTTACTCAAATACTGCACCTTTAACTAAAAATCATTAAAAAATGCAAAGAAATTTAATTTAATTTCTCCAAAATATCATCAATTTCAGCCCCTCCTACAGAAAATCTTAAGAAAATTCAAAGGAATCGAAGTGAATATCAACTAAATTTACTCAAATTCTGCATCTGTAACTAAAGATCATAAAAAAATTCAGAAAGATTTAATTTAATTTTACCAACATTTCTTCATTTTCAGCACCTCCTACAAAAAATCTTAAGAAAATCCAAAGGAATCGAAGTGAATATCAACTATATTATCTCAAATTCTGCACCTTTAAGTAAAAAACATTAAAAAATGCAAAGAAATTTAATTTAATTTCACCAAAATATCATCAATTTCAGCTCCTTCTACTAAAAATCTTATGGAAATTCAAAGGAATCAAAGTGAATATCAACTAAATTTACTCAAATTCTGCACCTTTAACTAAAAATCATTAAAAAATGCAAAGAAATTTAATTTAATTTCTCCAAAATATCATCAATTTCAGCTCCTTCTACAGAAAATCTTAAGAAAATTCAAAGGAATCGAAGTGAATATCAACTAAATTTACTCAAATTCTGCATCTGTAACTAAAAATCATAAAATAATTCAAAAAGATTTGATTTATATCACCAAAATTTTTTCAATTTCAGCACCTCCTACTAAAAATCTAAAGAAAATTCAAAGGAATCGAAGTGAATATCAACTAAATTTACTCAAATTCTGCACCTTTAACTAAAAATCATTAAAAAATGCAAAAAGATTTAATTTAATATCACCACAATTTCTCCAATTTCAGCTCCTCCTACAAAAAATCTTAAGAAAATTCAAAGGAATCGAAGTGAATATCAACTAAATTTACTCAAATACTGCACCTTTAACTAAAAATCATTAAAAAATGCAAAGAAATTTAATTTAATTTCTCCAAAATATCATCAATTTCAGCTCCTTCTCCTAAAATTCTTATGAAAATCCAAAGGAATCGAAGTGAATATCAACTAAATTTACTCAAATTCTGCATCTGTAACTAAAAATCATAAAATAATTAAAAAAGATTTAATTTAATTTTACCACAATTTCTCCAATTTCAGCTCCTCCTACAAAAAATCTTAAGAAAATTCAAAGGAATCAAAGTGAATATCAACTATATTATCTCAAATTCTGCACCTTTAAGTAAAAAACATTAAAAAATGCAAAGAAATTTAATTTAATTTCACCAAAATATCATCAATTTCAGCTCCTTCTACTAAAAATCTTATGGAAATTCAAAGGAATCAAAGTGAATATCAACTAAATTTACTCAAATTCTGCACCTTTAACTAAAAATCATTAAAAAATGCAAAGAAATTTAATTTAATTTCTCCAAAATATCATCAATTTCAGCTCCTTCTACAGAAAATCTTAAGAAAATTCAAAGGAATCGAAGTGAATATCAACTAAATTTACTCAAATACTGCACCTTTAACTAAAAATCATAAAAAAATTCAAAGAAATTTAATTTAATTTCACCAAGATATCATCAATTTCAGCTCCTTCTACTACAAATCTTATGAAAATCCAAAGGAATCAAAGTGAATATCAACTATATTTACTCAAATTCTGCACCTTTAAGTAAAAAACATTAAAAAATGCAAAGAAATTTAATTTAATTTCACCAAAATATCATCAATTTCAGCTCCTTCTACTAAAAATCTTATGGAAATCCAAAGGAATCGAAGTGAATATCAACTAAATTTACTCAAATTCTGCATCTGTAACTAAAAATCATAAAAAAATTCAAAAAGATTTGATTTATATCACCAACATTTCTTCATTTTCAGCACCTCCTACAAAAAATCTTAAGAAAATCCAAAGGAATCGAAGTGAATATCAACTATATTATCTCAAATTCTGCACCTTTAAGTAAAAAACATTAAAAAATGCAAAGAAATTTAATTTAATTTCACCAAAATATCATCAATTTCAGCTCCTTCTACTAAAAATCTTATGGAAATTCAAAGGAATCAAAGTGAATATCAACTATATTTACTCAAATTCTGCACCTTTAAGTAAAAAACATTAAAAAATGCAAAGAAATTTAATTTAATTTCACCAAAATATCATCAATTTCAGCTCCTTCTACTAAAAATCTTATGGAAATCCAAAGGAATCGAAGTGAATATCAACTAAATTTACTCAAATTCTGCATCTGTAACTAAAAATCATAAAAAAATTCAAAAAGATTTAATTTAATTTCTCCAAAATATCATCAATTTCAGCTCCTTCTACTAAAAATCTTATGAAAATCCAAAGGAATCGAAGTGAATATCAACTAAATTTACTCAAATACTGCACCTTTAACTAAAAATCATTAAAAAATGCAAAGAAATTTAATTTAATTTCACCAAAATATCATCAATTTCAGCTCCTTCTACTAAAAATCTTATGGAAATCCAAAGGAATCAAAGTGAATATCAACTATATTTACTCAAATTCTGCACCTTTAAGTAAAAAACATTAAAAAATGCAAAGAAATTTAATTTAATTTCACCAAAATATCATCAATTTCAGCTCCTTCTACTAAAAATCTTATGGAAATCCAAAGGAATCGAAGTGAATATCAACTAAATTTACTCAAATTCTGCATCTGTAACTAAAAATCATAAAAAAATTCAAAAAGATTTGATTTATATCACCAACATTTCTTCATTTTCAGCACCTCCTACGAAAAATCTTAAGAAAATCCAAAGGAATCGAAGTGAATATCAACTATATTATCTCAAATTCTGCACCTTTAAGTAAAAAACATTAAAAAATGCAAAGAAATTTAATTTAATTTCACCAAAATATCATCAATTTCAGCTCCTTCTACTAAAAATCTTATGGAAATTCAAAGGAATCAAAGTGAATATCAACTAAATTTACTCAAATTCTGCACCTTTAACTAAAAATCATTAAAAAATGCAAAGAAATTTAATTTAATTTCTCAAAAATATCATCAATTTCAGCTCCTCCTACAAAAAATCTTAAGAAAATTCAAAGGAATCGAAGTGAATATCAACTAAATTTACTCAAATTCTGCATCTGTAACTAAAGATCATAAAAAAATTCAGAAAGATTTAATTTAATTTTACCAACATTTCTTCATTTTCAGCACCTCCTACAAAAAATCTTAAGAAAATTCAAAGGAATCGAAGTGAATATCAACTAAATTTACTCAAATACTGCACCTTTAACTAAAAATCATTAAAAAATGCAAAGAAATTTAATTTAATTTCTCAAAAATATCATCAATTTCAGCTCCTTCTACAGAAAATCTTAAGAAAATTCAAAGGAATCTAAGTGAATATCAACTAAATTTACTCAAATTCTGCACCTTTAACTAAAAATCATTAAAAAATGCAAAAAGATTTAATTTAATATCACCACAATTTCTCCAATTTCAGCTCCTCCTACAAAAAATCTTAAGAAAATTCAAAGGAATCGAAGTGAATATCAACTATATTTACTCAAATTCTGCACCTTTAAGTAAAAAACATTAAAAAATGCAAAGAAATTTAATTTAATTTCACCAAAATATCATCAATTTCAGCTCCTTCTACTAAAAATCTTATGGAAATCCAAAGGAATCGAAGTGAATATCAACTAAATTTACTCAAATTCTGCATCTGTAACTAAAAATCATAAAAAAATTCAAAAAGATTTGATTTATATCACCAACATTTTTTCAATTTCAGCACCTCCTACTAAAAATCTAAAGAAAATTCAAAAGAATCGATGTGAATTTCAACTATATTATCTCAAATTCTGCACCTTTAACTAAAAACCATTAAAAAATGCAAAGAAATTTAATTTAATTTCACCAAAATATCATCAATTTCAGCTCCTTCTACAAAAAATCTTAAGAAAATTCAAAGGAATCGAGGTGAATATCAACTAAATTTACTCAAATTCTGCATCTGTAACTAAAAATCATAAAATAATTCAAAAAGATTTAATTTAATTTTACCACAGTTTCTCCAATTTCAGCTCCTCCTACAAAAAATCTTAAGAAAATTCAAAGGAATCAAAGTAAATATCAACTACATTTACTCAAATTCTGCACCTTTAACTAAAAATCATTAAAAAATGCAAAGAAATTTAATTTAATTTCTCCAAAATATCATCAATTTCAGCTCCTTCTACAGAAAATCTTAAGAAAATTCAAAGGAATCGAAGTGAATATCAACTAAATTTACTCAAATACTGCACCTTTAACTAAAAATAATTAAAAAATGCAAAGAAATTTAACTTAATTTCACCAAAATATCATCAATTTCAGCTCCTTCTACAAAAAATCTTAAGAAAATTCAAAGGAATCGAGGTGAATATCAACTAAATTTACTCAAATTCTGCATCTGTAACTAAAAATCATAAAATAATTAAAAAAGATTTAATTTAATTTTACCACAATTTCTCCAATTTCAGCTCCTCCTACAAAAAATCTTAAGAAAATTCAAAGGAATCAAAGTGAATATCAACTAAATTTACTCAAATTCTGCACCTTTAACTAAAAATCATTAAAAAATGCAAAGAAATTTAATTTAATTTCTCCAAAATATCATCAATATCAGCTCCTTCTACTAAAAATCTTATGGAAATTCAAAGGAATCAAAGTGAATATCAACTAAATTTACTCAAATTCTGCACCTTTAACTAAAAATCATTAAAAAATGCAAAGAAATTTAATTTAATTTCTCCAAAATATCATCAATTTCAGCTCCTTCTACAGAAAATCTTAAGAAAATTCAAAGGAATCGAAGTGAATATCAACTAAATTTACTCAAATTCTGCATCTGTAACTAAAGATCATAAAAAAATTCAGAAAGATTTAATTTAATTTTACCAACATTTCTTCATTTTCAGCACCTCCTACTAAAAATCTTAAGAAAATTCAAAAGAATCGAAGTGAATATCAACTAAATTTACTCAAATTCTGCATCTGTAACTAAAAATCATAAAAAAATTCAAAAAGCTTTAATTTAATTTCTCCAAAATATCATCAATTTCAGCTCCTTCTACTAAAAATCTTATGAAAATCCAAAGGAATCGAAGTGAATATCAACTAAATTTACTCAAATTCTGCATCTGTAACTAAAAATCATAAAAAAATTCAAAAAGATTTAATTTAATTTCTTGAAAATATCATCAATTTCAGCTCCTTCTACTAAAAATCTTATGAAAATCCAAAGGAATCGAAGTGAATATCAACTAAATTTACTCAAATTCTGCATCTGTAACTAAAAATCATAAAAAAATTCAAAAAGATTTAATTTAATTTCTCCAAAATATCAATTTCAGCTACTTCTACTAAAAATCTTATGAAAATCCAAAGGAATCGAAGTGAATATCAACTAAATTTACTCAAATACTGCACCTTTAACTAAAAATCATAAAAAAATTCAAAAAGATTTAATTTAATTTCTTGAAAATATCATCAATTTCAGCTCCTTCTACTAAAAATCTTATGAAAATCCAAAGGAATCGAAGTGAATATCAACTAAATTTACTCAAATTCTGCATCTGTAACTAAAAATCATAAAAAAATTCAAAAAGATTTAATTTAATTTCTCCAAAATATCATCAATTTCAGCTCCTTCTACTAAAAATCTTATGAAAATCCAAAGGAATCGAAGTGAATATCAACTAAATTTACTCAAATACTGCACCTTTAACTAAAAATCATTAAAAAATGCAAAGAAATTTAATTTAATTTCACCAAAATATCATCAATTTCAGCTCCTTCTACTAAAAATCTTATGAAAATCCAAAGGAATCGAAGTGAATATCAACTAAATTTACTCAAATACTGCACCTTTAACTAAAAATCATTAAAAAATGCAAAGAAATTTAATTTAATTTCACCAAAATATCATCAATTTCAGCTCCTTCTACTAAAAATCTTATGGAAATCCAAAGGAATCAAAGTGAATATCAACTATATTTACTCAAATTCTGCACCTTTAAGTAAAAAACATTAAAAAATGCAAAGAAATTTAATTTAATTTCACCAAAATATCATCAATTTCAGCTCCTTCTACTAAAAATCTTATGGAAATTCAAAGGAATCAAAGTGAATATCAACTAAATTTACTCAAATTCTGCACCTTTAACTAAAAATCATTAAAAAATGCAAAGAAATTTAATTTAATTTCTCAAAAATATCATCAATTTCAGCTCCTCCTACAAAAAATCTTAAGAAAATTCAAAGGAATCGAAGTGAATATCAACTAAATTTACTCAAATTCTGCATCTGTAACTAAAGATCATAAAAAAATTCAGAAAGATTTAATTTAATTTTACCAACATTTCTTCATTTTCAGCACCTCCTACAAAAAATCTTAAGAAAATTCAAAGGAATCGAAGTGAATATCAACTAAATTTACTCAAATACTGCACCTTTAACTAAAAATCATTAAAAAATGCAAAGAAATTTAATTTAATTTCTCAAAAATATCATCAATTTCAGCTCCTTCTACAGAAAATCTTAAGAAAATTCAAAGGAATCTAAGTGAATATCAACTAAATTTACTCAAATTCTGCACCTTTAACTAAAAATCATTAAAAAATGCAAAAAGATTTAATTTAATATCACCACAATTTCTCCAATTTCAGCTCCTCCTACAAAAAATCTTAAGAAAATTCAAAGGAATCGAAGTGAATATCAACTATATTTACTCAAATTCTGCACCTTTAAGTAAAAAACATTAAAAAATGCAAAGAAATTTAATTTAATTTCACCAAAATATCATCAATTTCAGCTCCTTCTACTAAAAATCTTATGGAAATCCAAAGGAATCGAAGTGAATATCAACTAAATTTACTCAAATTCTGCATCTGTAACTAAAAATCATAAAAAAATTCAAAAAGATTTGATTTATATCACCAACATTTTTTCAATTTCAGCACCTCCTACTAAATATCTAAAGAAAATTCAAAAGAATCGATGTGAATTTCAACTATATTATCTCAAATTCTGCACCTTTAACTAAAAACCATTAAAAAATGCAAAGAAATTTAATTTAATTTCACCAAAATATCATCAATTTCAGCTCCTTCTACAAAAAATCTTAAGAAAATTCAAAGGAATCGAGGTGAATATCAACTAAATTTACTCAAATTCTGCATCTGTAACTAAAAATCATAAAATAATTCAAAAAGATTTAATTTAATTTTACCACAGTTTCTCCAATTTCAGCTCCTCCTACAAAAAATCTTAAGAAAATTCAAAGGAATCAAAGTGAATATCAACTACATTTACTCAAATTCTGCACCTTTAACTAAAAATCATTAAAAAATGCAAAGAAATTTAATTTAATTTCTCCAAAATATCATCAATTTCAGCTCCTTCTACAGAAAATCTTAAGAAAATTCAAAGGAATCGAAGTGAATATCAACTAAATTTACTCAAATACTGCACCTTTAACTAAAAATAATTAAAAAATGCAAAGAAATTTAACTTAATTTCACCAAAATATCATCAATTTCAGCTCCTTCTACAAAAAATCTTAAGAAAATTCAAAGGAATCGAGGTGAATATCAACTAAATTTACTCAAATTCTGCATCTGTAACTAAAAATCATAAAATAATTAAAAAAGATTTAATTTAATTTTACCACAATTTCTCCAATTTCAGCTCCTCCTACAAAAAATCTTAAGAAAATTCAAAGGAATCAAAGTGAATATCAACTAAATGTACTCAAATTCTGCACCTTTAACTAAAAATCATTAAAAAATGCAAAGAAATTTAATTTAATTTCTCCAAAATATCATCAATTTCAGCTCCTTCTACTAAAAATCTTATGGAAATTCAAAGGAATCAAAGTGAATATCAACTAAATTTACTCAAATTCTGCACCTTTAACTAAAAATCATTAAAAAATGCAAAGAAATTTAATTTAATTTCTCCAAAATATCATCAATTTCAGCTCCTTCTACAGAAAATCTTAAGAAAATTCAAAGGAATCGAAGTGAATATCAACTAAATTTACTCAAATTCTGCATCTGTAACTAAAGATCATAAAAAAATTCAGAAAGATTTAATTTAATTTTACCAACATTTCTTCATTTTCAGCACCTCCTACTAAAAATCTTAAGAAAATTCAAAAGAATCGAAGTGAATATCAACTAAATTTACTCAAATTCTGCATCTGTAACTAAAAATCATAAAAAAATTCAAAAAGATTTAATTTAATTTCTCCAAAATATCATCAATTTCAGCTCCTTCTACTAAAAATCTTATGAAAATCCAAAGGAATCGAAGTGAATATCAACTAAATTTACTCAAATTCTGCATCTGTAACTAAAAATCATAAAAAAATTCAAAAAGATTTAATTTAATTTCTTGAAAATATCATCAATTTCAGCTCCTTCTACTAAAAATCTTATGAAAATCCAAAGGAATCGAAGTGAATATCAACTAAATTTACTCAAATTCTGCATCTGTAACTAAAAATCATAAAAAAATTCAAAAAGATTTAATTTAATTTCTCCAAAATATCATCAATTTCAGCTCCTTCTACTAAAAATCTTATGAAAATCCAAAGGAATCGAAGTGAATATCAACTAAATTTACTCAAATACTGCACCTTTAACTAAAAATCATAAAAAAATTCAAAAAGATTTAATTTAATTTCTTGAAAATATCATCAATTTCAGCTCCTTCTACTAAAAATCTTATGAAAATCCAAAGGAATCGAAGTGAATATCAACTAAATTTACTCAAATTCTGCATCTGTAACTAAAAATCATAAAAAAATTCAAAAAGATTTAATTTAATTTCTCCAAAATATCATCAATTTCAGCTCCTTCTACTAAAAATCTTATGAAAATCCAAAGGAATCGAAGTGAATATCAACTAAATTTACTCAAATACTGCACCTTTAACTAAAAATCATTAAAAAATGCAAAGAAATTTAATTTAATTTCACCAAAATATCATCAATTTCAGCTCCTTCTACTAAAAATCTTATGGAAATCCAAAGGAATCAAAGTGAATATCAACTATATTTACTCAAATTCTGCACCTTTAAGTAAAAAACATTAAAAAATGCAAAGAAATTTAATTTAATTTCACCAAAATATCATCAATTTCAGCTCCTTCTACTAAAAATCTTATGGAAATCCAAAGGAATCGAAGTGAATATCAACTAAATTTACTCAAATTCTGCATCTGTAACTAAAAATCATAAAAAAATTCAAAAAGATTTGATTTATATCACCAACATTTCTTCATTTTCAGCACCTCCTACAAAAAATCTTAAGAAAATCCAAAGGAATCGAAGTGAATATCAACTATATTATCTCAAATTCTGCACCTTTAAGTAAAAAACATTAAAAAATGCAAAGAAATTTAATTTAATTTCTCAAAAATATCATCAATTTCAGCTCCTTCTACAGAAAATCTTAAGAAAATTCAAAGGAATCTAAGTGAATATCAACTAAATTTACTCAAATTCTGCACCTTTAACTAAAAATCATTAAAAAATGCAAAAAGATTTAATTTAATATCACCACAATTTCTCCAATTTCAGCTCCTCCTACAAAAAATCTTAAGAAAATTCAAAGGAATCGAAGTGAATATCAACTAAATTTACTCAAATACTGCACCTTTAACTAAAAATCATTAAAAAATGCAAAGAAATTTAATTTAATTTCTCCAAAATATCATCAATTTCAGCTCCTTCTCCTAAAATTCTTATGAAAATCCAAAGGAATCGAAGTGAATATCAACTAAATTTACTCAAATTCTGCATCTGTAACTAAAAATCATAAAATAATTAAAAAAGATTTAATTTAATTTTACCACAATTTCTCCAATTTCAGCTCCTCCTACAAAAAATCTTAAGAAAATTCAAAGGAATCAAAGTGAATATCAACTATATTATCTCAAATTCTGCACCTTTAAGTAAAAAACATTAAAAAATGCAAAGAAATTTAATTTAATTTCACCAAAATATCATCAATTTCAGCTCCTTCTACTAAAAATCTTATGGAAATTCAAAGGAATCAAAGTGAATATCAACTAAATTTACTCAAATTCTGCACCTTTAACTAAAAATCATTAAAAAATGCAAAGAAATTTAATTTAATTTCTCCAAAATATCATCAATTTCAGCTCCTTCTACAGAAAATCTTAAGAAAATTCAAAGGAATCGAAGTGAATATCAACTAAATTTACTCAAATACTGCACCTTTAACTAAAAATCATTAAAAAATGCAAAGAAATTTAATTTAATTTCTCCAAAATATCATCAATTTCAGCCCCTCCTACAGAAAATCTTAAGAAAATTCAAAGGAATCGAAGTGAATATCAACTAAATTTACTCAAATTCTGCATCTGTAACTAAAGATCATAAAAAAATTCAGAAAGATTTAATTTAATTTTACCAACATTTCTTCATTTTCAGCACCTCCTACAAAAAATCTTAAGAAAATCCAAAGGAATCGAAGTGAATATCAACTATATTATCTCAAATTCTGCACCTTTAAGTAAAAAACATTAAAAAATGCAAAGAAATTTAATTTAATTTCACCAAAATATCATCAATTTCAGCTCCTTCTACTAAAAATCTTATGGAAATTCAAAGGAATCAAAGTGAATATCAACTAAATTTACTCAAATACTGCACCTTTAACTAAAAATCATTAAAAAATGCAAAGAAATTTAATTTAATTTCACCAAAATATCATCAATTTCAGCTCCTTCTACTAAAAATCTTATGAAAATCCAAAGGAATCGAAGTGAATATCAACTAAATTTACTCAAATACTGCACCTTTAACTAAAAATCATTAAAAAATGCAAAGAAATTTAATTTAATTTCACCAAAATATCATCAATTTCAGCTCCTTCTACTAAAAATCTTATGGAAATCCAAAGGAATCAAAGTGAATATCAACTATATTTACTCAAATTCTGCACCTTTAAGTAAAAAACATTAAAAAATGCAAAGAAATTTAATTTAATTTCACCAAAATATCATCAATTTCAGCTCCTTCTACTAAAAATCTTATGGAAATTCAAAGGAATCAAAGTGAATATCAACTAAATTTACTCAAATTCTGCACCTTTAACTAAAAATCATTAAAAAATGCAAAGAAATTTAATTTAATTTCTCAAAAATATCATCAATTTCAGCTCCTCCTACAAAAAATCTTAAGAAAATTCAAAGGAATCGAAGTGAATATCAACTAAATTTACTCAAATTCTGCATCTGTAACTAAAGATCATAAAAAAATTCAGAAAGATTTAATTTAATTTTACCAACATTTCTTCATTTTCAGCACCTCCTACAAAAAATCTTAAGAAAATTCAAAGGAATCGAAGTGAATATCAACTAAATTTACTCAAATACTGCACCTTTAACTAAAAATCATTAAAAAATGCAAAGAAATTTAATTTAATTTCTCAAAAATATCATCAATTTCAGCTCCTTCTACAGAAAATCTTAAGAAAATTCAAAGGAATCTAAGTGAATATCAACTAAATTTACTCAAATTCTGCACCTTTAACTAAAAATCATTAAAAAATGCAAAAAGATTTAATTTAATATCACCACAATTTCTCCAATTTCAGCTCCTCCTACAAAAAATCTTAAGAAAATTCAAAGGAATCGAAGTGAATATCAACTATATTTACTCAAATTCTGCACCTTTAAGTAAAAAACATTAAAAAATGCAAAGAAATTTAATTTAATTTCACCAAAATATCATCAATTTCAGCTCCTTCTACTAAAAATCTTATGGAAATCCAAAGGAATCGAAGTGAATATCAACTAAATTTACTCAAATTCTGCATCTGTAACTAAAAATCATAAAAAAATTCAAAAAGATTTGATTTATATCACCAACATTTTTTCAATTTCAGCACCTCCTACTAAATATCTAAAGAAAATTCAAAAGAATCGATGTGAATTTCAACTATATTATCTCAAATTCTGCACCTTTAACTAAAAACCATTAAAAAATGCAAAGAAATTTAATTTAATTTCACCAAAATATCATCAATTTCAGCTCCTTCTACAAAAAATCTTAAGAAAATTCAAAGGAATCGAGGTGAATATCAACTAAATTTACTCAAATTCTGCATCTGTAACTAAAAATCATAAAATAATTCAAAAAGATTTAATTTAATTTTACCACAGTTTCTCCAATTTCAGCTCCTCCTACAAAAAATCTTAAGAAAATTCAAAGGAATCAAAGTGAATATCAACTACATTTACTCAAATTCTGCACCTTTAACTAAAAATCATTAAAAAATGCAAAGAAATTTAATTTAATTTCTCCAAAATATCATCAATTTCAGCTCCTTCTACAGAAAATCTTAAGAAAATTCAAAGGAATCGAAGTGAATATCAACTAAATTTACTCAAATACTGCACCTTTAACTAAAAATAATTAAAAAATGCAAAGAAATTTAACTTAATTTCACCAAAATATCATCAATTTCAGCTCCTTCTACAAAAAATCTTAAGAAAATTCAAAGGAATCGAGGTGAATATCAACTAAATTTACTCAAATTCTGCATCTGTAACTAAAAATCATAAAATAATTAAAAAAGATTTAATTTAATTTTACCACAATTTCTCCAATTTCAGCTCCTCCTACAAAAAATCTTAAGAAAATTCAAAGGAATCAAAGTGAATATCAACTAAATGTACTCAAATTCTGCACCTTTAACTAAAAATCATTAAAAAATGCAAAGAAATTTAATTTAATTTCTCCAAAATATCATCAATTTCAGCTCCTTCTACTAAAAATCTTATGGAAATTCAAAGGAATCAAAGTGAATATCAACTAAATTTACTCAAATTCTGCACCTTTAACTAAAAATCATTAAAAAATGCAAAGAAATTTAATTTAATTTCTCCAAAATATCATCAATTTCAGCTCCTTCTACAGAAAATCTTAAGAAAATTCAAAGGAATCGAAGTGAATATCAACTAAATTTACTCAAATTCTGCATCTGTAACTAAAGATCATAAAAAAATTCAGAAAGATTTAATTTAATTTTACCAACATTTCTTCATTTTCAGCACCTCCTACTAAAAATCTTAAGAAAATTCAAAAGAATCGAAGTGAATATCAACTAAATTTACTCAAATTCTGCATCTGTAACTAAAAATCATAAAAAAATTCAAAAAGATTTAATTTAATTTCTCCAAAATATCATCAATTTCAGCTCCTTCTACTAAAAATCTTATGAAAATCCAAAGGAATCGAAGTGAATATCAACTAAATTTACTCAAATTCTGCATCTGTAACTAAAAATCATAAAAAAATTCAAAAAGATTTAATTTAATTTCTTGAAAATATCATCAATTTCAGCTCCTTCTACTAAAAATCTTATGAAAATCCAAAGGAATCGAAGTGAATATCAACTAAATTTACTCAAATTCTGCATCTGTAACTAAAAATCATAAAAAAATTCAAAAAGATTTAATTTAATTTCTCCAAAATATCATCAATTTCAGCTCCTTCTACTAAAAATCTTATGAAAATCCAAAGGAATCGAAGTGAATATCAACTAAATTTACTCAAATACTGCACCTTTAACTAAAAATCATAAAAAAATTCAAAAAGATTTAATTTAATTTCTTGAAAATATCATCAATTTCAGCTCCTTCTACTAAAAATCTTATGAAAATCCAAAGGAATCGAAGTGAATATCAACTAAATTTACTCAAATTCTGCATCTGTAACTAAAAATCATAAAAAAATTCAAAAAGATTTAATTTAATTTCTCCAAAATATCATCAATTTCAGCTCCTTCTACTAAAAATCTTATGAAAATCCAAAGGAATCGAAGTGAATATCAACTAAATTTACTCAAATACTGCACCTTTAACTAAAAATCATTAAAAAATGCAAAGAAATTTAATTTAATTTCACCAAAATATCATCAATTTCAGCTCCTTCTACTAAAAATCTTATGGAAATCCAAAGGAATCAAAGTGAATATCAACTATATTTACTCAAATTCTGCACCTTTAAGTAAAAAACATTAAAAAATGCAAAGAAATTTAATTTAATTTCACCAAAATATCATCAATTTCAGCTCCTTCTACTAAAAATCTTATGGAAATCCAAAGGAATCGAAGTGAATATCAACTAAATTTACTCAAATTCTGCATCTGTAACTAAAAATCATAAAAAAATTCAAAAAGATTTGATTTATATCACCAACATTTCTTCATTTTCAGCACCTCCTACAAAAAATCTTAAGAAAATCCAAAGGAATCGAAGTGAATATCAACTATATTATCTCAAATTCTGCACCTTTAAGTAAAAAACATTAAAAAATGCAAAGAAATTTAATTTAATTTCTCAAAAATATCATCAATTTCAGCTCCTTCTACAGAAAATCTTAAGAAAATTCAAAGGAATCTAAGTGAATATCAACTAAATTTACTCAAATTCTGCACCTTTAACTAAAAATCATTAAAAAATGCAAAAAGATTTAATTTAATATCACCACAATTTCTCCAATTTCAGCTCCTCCTACAAAAAATCTTAAGAAAATTCAAAGGAATCGAAGTGAATATCAACTAAATTTACTCAAATACTGCACCTTTAACTAAAAATCATTAAAAAATGCAAAGAAATTTAATTTAATTTCTCCAAAATATCATCAATTTCAGCTCCTTCTCCTAAAATTCTTATGAAAATCCAAAGGAATCGAAGTGAATATCAACTAAATTTACTCAAATTCTGCATCTGTAACTAAAAATCATAAAATAATTAAAAAAGATTTAATTTAATTTTACCACAATTTCTCCAATTTCAGCTCCTCCTACAAAAAATCTTAAGAAAATTCAAAGGAATCAAAGTGAATATCAACTATATTATCTCAAATTCTGCACCTTTAAGTAAAAAACATTAAAAAATGCAAAGAAATTTAATTTAATTTCACCAAAATATCATCAATTTCAGCTCCTTCTACTAAAAATCTTATGGAAATTCAAAGGAATCAAAGTGAATATCAACTAAATTTACTCAAATTCTGCACCTTTAACTAAAAATCATTAAAAAATGCAAAGAAATTTAATTTAATTTCTCCAAAATATCATCAATTTCAGCTCCTTCTACAGAAAATCTTAAGAAAATTCAAAGGAATCGAAGTGAATATCAACTAAATTTACTCAAATTCTGCACCTTTAACTAAAAATCATTAAAAAATTCAAAGAAATTTAATTTAATTTCACCAAAATATCATCAATTTCAGCTCCTTCTACAGAAAATCTTAAGAAAATTCAAAGGAATCGAAGTGAATATCAACTAAATTTACTCAAATTCTGCATCTGTAACTAAAAATCATAAAATAATTCAAAAAGATTTAATTTAATTTTACCACAGTTTCTCCAATTTCAGCTCCTCCTACAAAAAATCTTAAGAAAATTCAAAGGAATCAAAGTGAATATCAACTACATTTACTCAAATTCTGCACCTTTAACTAAAAATCATTAAAAAATGCAAAGAAATTTAATTTAATTTCTCCAAAATATCATCAATTTCAGCTCCTTCTACAGAAAATCTTAAGAAAATTCAAAGGAATCGAAGTGAATATCAACTAAATTTACTCAAATACTGCACCTTTAACTAAAAACCATTAAAAAATGCAAAGAAATTTAATTTAATTTCACCAAAATATCATCAATTTCAGCTCCTTCTACTAAAAATGTTATGGAAATCCAAAGGAATCAAAGTGAATATCAACTATATTTACTCAAATTCTGCACCTATAAGTAAAAAACATTAAAAAATGCAAAGAAATTTAATTTAATTTCACCAAAATATCATCAATTTCAGCTCCTTCTACTAAAAATCTTATGGAAATCCATAGGAATCGAAGTGAATATCAACTAAATTTACTCAAATTCTGCATCTGTAACTAAAAATCATAAAAAAATTCAAAAAGATTTAATTTAATTTTACCAACATTTCTTCATTTTCAGCACCTCCTACTAAAAATCTTAAGAAAATTCAAAAGAATCGAAGTGAATATCAACTAAATTTACTCAAATTCTGCATCTGTAACTAAAAATCATAAAAAAATTCAAAAAGATTTAATTTAATTTCTCCAAAATATCATCAATTTCAGCTCCTTCTACTAAAAATCTTATGAAAATCCAAAGGAATCGAAGTGAATATCAACTAAATTTACTCAAATTCTGCATCTGTAACTAAAAATCATAAAAAAATTCAAAAAGATTTGATTTATATCACCAACATTTCTTCATTTTCAGCACCTCCTACAAAAAATCTTAAGAAAATCCAAAGGAATCGAAGTGAATATCAACTATATTATCTCAAATTCTGCACCTTTAAGTAAAAAACATTAAAAAATGCAAAGAAATTTAATTTAATTTCACCAAAATATCATCAATTTCAGCTCCTTCTACTAAAAATCTTATGGAAATTCAAAGGAATCAAAGTGAATATCAACTAAATTTACTCAAATTCTGCACCTTTAACTAAAAATCATTAAAAAATTCAAAGAAATTTAATTTAATTTCACCAAAATATCATCAATTTCAGCTCCTTCTACTAAAAATGTTATGGAAATCCAAAGGAATCAAAGTGAATATCAACTATATTTACTCAAATTCTGCACCTATAAGTAAAAAACATTAAAAAATGCAAAGAAATTTAATTTAATTTCACCAAAATATCATCAATTTCAGCTCCTTCTACTAAAAATCTTATGGAAATCCATAGGAATCGAAGTGAATATCAACTAAATTTACTCAAATTCTGCATCTGTAACTAAAAATCATAAAAAAATTCAAAAAGATTTGATTTATATCACCAACATTTTTTCAATTTCAGCACCTCCTACTAAAAATCTAAAGAAAATTCAAAAGAATCGATGTGAATTTCAACTATATTATCTCAAATTCTGCACCTTTAACTAAAAACCATTAAAAAATGCAAAGAAATTTAATTTAATTTCACCAAAATATCATCAATTTCAGCTCCTTCTACAAAAAATCTTAAGAAAATTCAAAGGAATCGAGGTGAATATCAACTAAATTTACTCAAATTCTGCATCTGTAACTAAAAATCATAAAATAATTCAAAAAGATTTAATTTAATTTTACCACAGTTTCTCCAATTTCAGCTCCTCCTACAAAAAATCTTAAGAAAATTCAAAGGAATCAAAGTGAATATCAACTACATTTACTCAAATTCTGCACCTTTAACTAAAAATCATTAAAAAATGCAAAGAAATTTAATTTAATTTCTCCAAAATATCATCAATTTCAGCTCCTTCTACAGAAAATCTTAAGAAAATTCAAAGGAATCGAAGTGAATATCAACTAAATTTACTCAAATACTGCACCTTTAACTAAAAACCATTAAAAAATGCAAAGAAATTTAATTTAATTTCACCAAAATATCATCAATTTCAGCTCCTTCTACAAAAAATCTTAAGAAAATTCAAAGGAATCGAGGTGAATATCAACTAAATTTACTCAAATTCTGCATCTGTAACTAAAAATCATAAAATAATTCAAAAAGATTTAATTTAATTTTACCACAGTTTCTCCAATTTCAGCTCCTCCTACAAAAAATCTTAAGAAAATTCAAAGGAATCAAAGTGAATATCAACTAAATTTACTCAAATTCTGCACCTTTAACTAAAAATCATTAAAAAATGCAAAGAAATTTAATTTAATTTCTCCAAAATATCATCAATTTCAGCTCCTTCTACAGAAAATCTTAAGAAAATTCAAAGGAATCGAAGTGAATATCAACTAAATTTACTCAAATACTGCACCTTTAACTAAAAATCATTAAAAAATGCAAAGAAATTTAATTTAATTTCTCCAAAATATCATCAATTTCAGCTCCTTCTCCTAAAATTCTTATGAAAATCCAAAGGAATCGAAGTGAATATCAACTAAATTTACTCAAATTCTGCATCTGTAACTAAAAATCATAAAATAATTAAAAAAGATTTAATTTAATTTTACCACAATTTCTCCAATTTCAGCTCCTCCTACAAAAAATCTTAAGAAAATTCAAAGGAAACAAAGTGAATATCAACTAAATTTACTCAAATTCTGCACCTTTAACTAAAAATCATTAAAAAATGCAAAGAAATTTAATTTAATTTCTCCAAAATATCATCAATTTCAGCTCCTTCTACTAAAAATCTTATGGAAATTCAAAGGAATCAAAGTGAATATCAACTAAATTTACTCAAATTCTGCACCTTTAACTAAAAATCATTAAAAAATGCAAAGAAATTTAATTTAATTTCTCCAAAATATCATCAATTTCAGCTCCTTCTACAGAAAATCTTAAGAAAATTCAAAGGAATCGAAGTGAATATCAACTAAATTTACTAAATTCTGCACCTTTAACTAAAAATCATTAAAAAATTCAAAGAAATTTAATTTAATTTCACCAAAATATCATCAATTTCAGCTCCTTCTACAGAAAATCTTAAGAAAATTCAAAGGAATCGAAGTGAATATCAACTAAATTTACTCAAATTCTACATCTGTAACTAAAAATCATAAAAAATTCAAAAAGATTTAATTTATATCACCAAAATTTTTTCAATTTCAGCACCTCCTACTAAAAATCTAAAGAAAATTCAAAAGAATCGAAATGAATATCAACTAAATTTACTTAAATTCTGCACCTTTAACTAAAAATCATTAAAAAATTCAAAGAAATTTAATTTAATTTCACCAAAATATCATCAATTTCAGCTCCTTCTACTAAAAATCTTATGGAAATCCAAAGGAATCAAAGTGAATATCAACAAAATTTACTCAAATTCTGCACCTTTAACTAAAAATCATTAAAAAATGCAAAGAAATTTAATTTAATTTCTCCAAAATATCATCAATTTCAGCTCCTTCTACAGAAAATCTTAAGAAAATTCAAAGGAATCGAAGTGAATATCAACTAAATTTACTCAAATACTGCACCTTTAACTAAAAATCATTAAAAAATGCAAAGAAATTTAATTTAATTTCTCAAAAATATCATCAATTTCAGCTCCTTCTCCTAAAATTCTTATGAAAATCCAAAGGAATCGAAGTGAATATCAACTAAATTTACTCAAATTCTGCATCTGTAACTAAAAATCATAAAATAATTAAAAAAGATTTAATTTAATTTTACCACAATTTCTCCAATTTCAGCTCCTCCTACAAAAAATCTTAAGAAAATTCAAAGGAATCAAAGTGAATATCAACTAAATTTACTCAAATTCTGCACCTTTAACTAAAAATCATTAAAAAATGCAAAGAAATTTAATTTAATTTCTCCAAAATATCATCAATTTCAGCTCCTTCTACTAAAAATCTTATGGAAATTCAAAGGAATCAAAGTGAATATCAACTAAATTTACTCAAATTCTGCACCTTTAACTAAAAATCATTAAAAAATGCAAAGAAATTTAATTTAATTTCTCCAAAATATCATCAATTTCAGCTCCTTCTACAGAAAATCTTAAGAAAATTCAAAGGAATCGAAGTGAATATCAACTAAATTTACTCAAATTCTGCATCTGTAACTAAAGATCATAAAAAAATTCAGAAAGATTTAATTTAATTTTACCAACATTTCTTCATTTTCAGCACCTCCTACTAAAAATCTTAAGAAAATTCAAAAGAATCGAAGTGAATATCAACTAAATTTACTCAAATTCTGCATCTGTAACTAAAAATCATAAAAAAATTCAAAAAGATTTAATTTAATTTCTCCAAAGTATCATCAATTTCAGCTCCTGCTACTAAAAATCTTATGAAAATCCAAAGGAATCGAAGTGAATATCAACTAAATTTACTCAAATTCTGCATCTGTAACTAAAAATCATAAAAAAATTCAAAAAGATTTAATTTAATTTCTTGAAAATATCATCAATTTCAGCTCCTTCTACTAAAAATCTTATGAAAATCCAAAGGAATCGAAGTGAATATCAACTAAATTTACTCAAATTCTGCATCTGTAACTAAAAATCATAAAAAAATTCAAAAAGATTTAATTTAATTTCTCCAAAATATCATCAATTTCAGCTCCTTCTACTAAAAATCTTATGAAAATCCAAAGGAATCGAAGTGAATATCAACTAAATTTACTCAAATACTGCACCTTTAACTAAAAATCATTAAAAAATGCAAAGAAATTTAATTTAATTTCTCAAAAATATCATCAATTTCAGCTCCTCCTACAAAAAATCTTAAGAAAATTCAAAGGAATCGAAGTGAATATCAACTAAATTTACTCAAATTCTGCATCTGTAACTAAAGATCATAAAAAAATTCAGAAAGATTTAATTTAATTTTACCAACATTTCTTCATTTTCAGCACCTCCTACAAAAAATCTTAAGAAAATTCAAAGGAATCGAAGTGAATATCAACTAAATTTACTCAAATACTGCACCTTTAACTAAAAATCATTAAAAAATGCAAATAAATTTAATTTAATTTCTCAAAAATATCATCAATTTCAGCTCCTTCTACTAAAAATCTTATGAAAATCCAAAGGAATCGAAGTGAATATCAACTAAATTTACTCAAATTCTGCATCTGTAACTAAAAATCATAAAAAAATTCAAAAAGATTTAATTTAATTTCTCCAAAGTATCATCAATTTCAGCTCCTGCTACTAAAAATCTTATGAAAATCCAAAGGAATCGAAGTGAATATCAACTAAATTTACTCAAATTCTGCACCTTTAACTAAAAATCATTAAAAAATGCAAAGAAATTTAATTTAATTTCTCCAAAATATCATCAATTTCAGCTCCTTCTACTAAAAATCTTATGGAAATTCAAAGGAATCAAAGTGAATATCAACTAAATTTACTCAAATTCTGCACCTTTAACTAAAAATCATTAAAAAATGCAAAGAAATTTAATTTAATTTCTCCAAAATATCATCAATTTCAGCTACTTCTACAGAAAATCTTAAGAAAATTCAAAGGAATCGAAGTGAATATCAACTAAATTTACTCAAATTCTGCATCTGTAACTAAAGATCATAAAAAAATTCAGAAAGATTTAATTTAATTTTACCAACATTTCTTCATTTTCAGCACCTCCTACTAAAAATCTTAAGAAAATTCAAAAGAATCGAAGTGAATATCAACTAAATTTACTCAAATTCTGCATCTGTAACTAAAAATCATAAAAAAATTGAAAAAGATTTAATTTAATTTCTCCAAAATATCATCAATTTCAGCTCCTTCTACTAAAAATCTTATGAAAATCCAAAGGAATCGAAGTGAATATCAACTAAATTTACTCAAATTCTGCATCTGTAACTAAAAATCATAAAAAAATTCAAAAAGATTTAATTTAATTTCTCCAAAGTATCATCAATTTCAGCTCCTGCTACTAAAAATCTTATGAAAATCCAAAGGAATCGAAGTGAATATCAACTAAATTTACTCAAATTCTGCATCTGTAACTAAAAATCATAAAAAAATTCAAAAAGATTTAATTTAATTTCTTGAAAATATCATCAATTTCAGCTCCTTCTACTAAAAATCTTATGAAAATCCAAAGGAATCGAAGTGAATATCAACTAAATTTACTCAAATTCTGCATCTGTAACTAAAAATCATAAAAAAATTCAAAAAGATTTAATTTAATTTCTCCAAAATATCATCAATTTCAGCTCCTTCTACTAAAAATCTTATGAAAATCCAAAGGAATCGAAGTGAATATCAACTAAATTTACTCAAATACTGCACCTTTAACTAAAAATCATTAAAAAATGCAAAGAAATTTAATTTAATTTCACCAAAATATCATCAATTTCAGCTCCTTCTACTAAAAATCTTATGGAAATCCAAAGGAATCAAAGTGAATATCAACTATATTTACTCAAATTCTGCACCTTTAAGTAAAAAACATTAAAAAATGCAAAGAAATTTAATTTAATTTCACCAAAATATCATCAATTTCAGCTCCTTCTACTAAAAATCTTATGGAAATCCAAAGGAATCGAAGTGAATATCAACTAAATTTACTCAAATTCTGCATCTGTAACTAAAAATCATAAAAAAATTCAAAAAGATTTGATTTATATCACCAACATTTCTTCATTTTCAGCACCTCCTACAAAAAATCTTAAGAAAATCCAAAGGAATCGAAGTGAATATCAACTATATTATCTCAAATTCTGCACCTTTAAGTAAAAAACATTAAAAAATGCAAAGAAATTTAATTTAATTTCACCAAAATATCATCAATTTCAGCTCCTTCTACTAAAAATCTTATGGAAATTCAAAGGAATCAAAGTGAATATCAACTAAATTTACTCAAATTCTGCACCTTTAACTAAAAATCATTAAAAAATGCAAAGAAATTTAATTTAATTTCTCAAAAATATCATCAATTTCAGCTCCTCCTACAAAAAATCTTAAGAAAATTCAAAGGAATCGAAGTGAATATCAACTAAATTTACTCAAATTCTGCATCTGTAACTAAAGATCATAAAAAAATTCAGAAAGATTTAATTTAATTTTACCAACATTTCTTCATTTTCAGCACCTCCTACAAAAAATCTTAAGAAAATTCAAAGGAATCGAAGTGAATATCAACTAAATTTACTCAAATACTGCACCTTTAACTAAAAATCATTAAAAAATGCAAAGAAATTTAATTTAATTTCTCAAAAATATCATCAATTTCAGCTCCTTCTACAGAAAATCTTAAGAAAATTCAAAGGAATCTAAGTGAATATCAACTAAATTTACTCAAATTCTGCACCTTTAACTAAAAATCATTAAAAAATGCAAAAAGATTTAATTTAATATCACCACAATTTCTCCAATTTCAGCTCCTCCTACAAAAAATCTTAAGAAAATTCAAAGGAATCGAAGTGAATATCAACTATATTTACTCAAATTCTGCACCTTTAAGTAAAAAACATTAAAAAATGCAAAGAAATTTAATTTAATTTCACCAAAATATCATCAATTTCAGCTCCTTCTACTAAAAATCTTATGGAAATCCAAAGGAATCGAAGTGAATATCAACTAAATTTACTCAAATTCTGCATCTGTAACTAAAAATCATAAAAAAATTCAAAAAGATTTGATTTATATCACCAACATTTTTTCAATTTCAGCACCTCCTACTAAAAATCTAAAGAAAATTCAAAAGAATCGATGTGAATTTCAACTATATTATCTCAAATTCTGCACCTTTAACTAAAAACCATTAAAAAATGCAAAGAAATTTAATTTAATTTCACCAAAATATCATCAATTTCAGCTCCTTCTACAAAAAATCTTAAGAAAATTCAAAGGAATCGAGGTGAATATCAACTAAATTTACTCAAATTCTGCATCTGTAACTAAAAATCATAAAATAATTCAAAAAGATTTAATTTAATTTTACCACAGTTTCTCCAATTTCAGCTCCTCCTACAAAAAATCTTAAGAAAATTCAAAGGAATCAAAGTGAATATCAACTACATTTACTCAAATTCTGCACCTTTAACTAAAAATCATTAAAAAATGCAAAGAAATTTAATTTAATTTCTCCAAAATATCATCAATTTCAGCTCCTTCTACAGAAAATCTTAAGAAAATTCAAAGGAATCGAAGTGAATATCAACCAAATTTACTCAAATACTGCACCTTTAACTAAAAATAATTAAAAAATGCAAAGAAATTTAACTTAATTTCACCAAAATATCATCAATTTCAGCTCCTTCTACAAAAAATCTTAAGAAAATTCAAAGGAATCGAGGTGAATATCAACTAAATTTACTCAAATTCTGCATCTGTAACTAAAAATCATAAAATAATTAAAAAAGATTTAATTTAATTTTACCACAATTTCTCCAATTTCAGCTCCTCCTACAAAAAATCTTAAGAAAATTCAAAGGAATCAAAGTGAATATCAACTAAATTTACTCAAATTCTGCACCTTTAACTAAAAATCATTAAAAAATGCAAAGAAATTTAATTTAATTTCTCCAAAATATCATCAATTTCAGCTCCTTCTACTAAAAATCTTATGGAAATTCAAAGGAATCAAAGTGAATATCAACTAAATTTACTCAAATTCTGCACCTTTAACTAAAAATCATTAAAAAATGCAAAGAAATTTAATTTAATTTCTCCAAAATATCATCAATTTCAGCTCCTTCTACAGAAAATTTTAAGAAAATTCAAAGGAATCGAAGTGAATATCAACTAAATTTACTCAAATTCTGCATCTGTAACTAAAGATCATAAAAAAATTCAGAAAGATTTAATTTAATTTTACCAACATTTCTTCATTTTCAGCACCTCCTACTAAAAATCTTAAGAAAATTCAAAAGAATCGAAGTGAATATCAACTAAATTTACTCAAATTCTGCATCTGTAACTAAAAATCATAAAAAAATTCAAAAAGCTTTAATTTAATTTCTCCAAAATATCATCAATTTCAGCTCCTTCTACTAAAAATCTTATGAAAATCCAAAGGAATCGAAGTGAATATCAACTAAATTTACTCAAATTCTGCATCTGTAACTAAAAATCATAAAAAAATTCAAAAAGATTTAATTTAATTTCTTGAAAATATCATCAATTTCAGCTCCTTCTACTAAAAATCTTATGAAAATCCAAAGGAATCGAAGTGAATATCAACTAAATTTACTCAAATTCTGCATCTGTAACTAAAAATCATAAAAAAATTCAAAAAGATTTAATTTAATTTCTTGAAAATATCATCAATTTCAGCTCCTTCTACTAAAAATCTTATGAAAATCCAAAGGAATCGAAGTGAATATCAACTAAATTTACTCAAATTCTGCATCTGTAACTAAAAATCATAAAAAAATTCAAAAAGATTTAATTTAATTTCTCCAAAATATCATCAATTTCAGCTCCTTCTACTAAAAATCTTATGAAAATCCAAAGGAATCGAAGTGAATATCAACTAAATTTACTCAAATACTGCACCTTTAACTAAAAATCATTAAAAAATGCAAAGAAATTTAATTTAATTTCTCAAAAATATCATCAATTTCAGCTCCTCCTACAAAAAATCTTAAGAAAATTCAAAGGAATCGAAGTGAATATCAACTAAATTTACTCAAATTCTGCATCTGTAACTAAAAATCATAAAATAATTAAAAAAGATTTAATTTAATTTTACCACAATTTCTCCAATTTCAGCTCCTCCTACAAAAAATCTTAAGAAAATTCAAAGGAATCAAAGTGAATATCAACTAAATTTACTCAAATTCTGCACCTTTAACTAAAAATCATTAAAAAATGCAAAGAAATTTAATTTAATTTCTCCAAAATATCATCAATTTCAGCTCCTTCTACTAAAAATCTTATGGAAATTCAAAGGAATCAAAGTGAATATCAACTAAATTTACTCAAATTCTGCACCTTTAACTAAAAATCATTAAAAAATGCAAAGAAATTTAATTTAATTTCTCCAAAATATCATCAATTTCAGCTCCTTCTACAGAAAATCTTAAGAAAATTCAAAGGAATCGAAGTGAATATCAACTAAATTTACTCAAATTCTGCATCTGTAACTAAAGATCATAAAAAAATTCAGAAAGATTTAATTTAATTTTACCAACATTTCTTCATTTTCAGCACCTCCTACAAAAAATCTTAAGAAAATTCAAAGGAATCGAAGTGAATATCAACTAAATTTACTCAAATACTGCACCTTTAACTAAAAATCATTAAAAAATGCAAAGAAATTTAATTTAATTTCTCAAAAATATCATCAATTTCAGCTCCTTCTACTAAAAATCTTATGAAAATCCAAAGGAATCGAAGTGAATATCAACTAAATTTACTCAAATTCTGCATCTGTAACTAAAAATCATAAAAAAATTCAAAAAGATTTAATTTAATTTCTCCAAAGTATCATCAATTTCAGCTCCTGCTACTAAAAATCTTATGAAAATCCAAAGGAATCGAAGTGAATATCAACTAAATTTACTCAAATACTGCACCTTTAACTAAAAATCATTAAAAAATGCAAAGAAATTTAATTTAATTTCTCAAAAATATCATCAATTTCAGCTCCTTCTACTAAAAATCTTAAGAAAATCCAAAGGAATCGAAGTGAATATCAACTAAATTTACTCAAATTCTGCACCTTTAACTAAAAATCATTAAAAAATGCAAAAAGATTTAATTTAATATCACCACAATTTCTCCAATTTCAGCTCCTCCTACAAAAAATCTTAAGAAAATTCAAAGGAATCGAAGTGAATATCAACTAAATTTACTCAAATTCTGCATCTGTAACTAAAAATCATAAAAAAATTGAAAAAGATTTAATTTAATTTCTCCAAAATATCATCAATTTCAGCTCCTTCTACTAAAAATCTTATGAAAATCCAAAGGAATCGAAGTGAATATCAACTAAATTTACTCAAATTCTGCATCTGTAACTAAAAATCATAAAAAAATTCAAAAAGATTTAATTTAATTTCTCCAAAGTATCATCAATTTCAGCTCCTGCTACTAAAAATCTTATGAAAATCCAAAGGAATCGAAGTGAATATCAACTAAATTTACTCAAATTCTGCATCTGTAACTAAAAATCATAAAAAAATTCAAAAAGATTTAATTTAATTTCTTGAAAATATCATCAATTTCAGCTCCTTCTACTAAAAATCTTATGAAAATCCAAAGGAATCGAAGTGAATATCAACTAAATTTACTCAAATTCTGCATCTGTAACTAAAAATCATAAAAAAATTCAAAAAGATTTAATTTAATTTCTCCAAAATATCATCAATTTCAGCTCCTTCTACTAAAAATCTTATGAAAATCCAAAGGAATCGAAGTGAATATCAACTAAATTTACTCAAATACTGCACCTTTAACTAAAAAATCATTAAAAAATGCAAAGAAATTTAATTTAATTTCACCAAAATATCATCAATTTCAGCTCCTTCTACTAAAAATCTTATGGAAATCCAAAGGAATCAAAGTGAATATCAACTATATTTACTCAAATTCTGCACCTTTAAGTAAAAAACATTAAAAAATGCAAAGAAATTTAATTTAATTTCACCAAAATATCATCAATTTCAGCTCCTTCTACTAAAAATCTTATGGAAATCCAAAGGAATCGAAGTGAATATCAACTAAATTTACTCAAATTCTGCATCTGTAACTAAAAATCATAAAAAAATTCAAAAAGATTTGATTTATATCACCAACATTTCTTCATTTTCAGCACCTCCTACAAAAAATCTTAAGAAAATCCAAAGGAATCGAAGTGAATATCAACTATATTATCTCAAATTCTGCACCTTTAAGTAAAAAACATTAAAAAATGCAAAGAAATTTAATTTAATTTCACCAAAATATCATCAATTTCAGCTCCTTCTACTAAAAATCTTATGGAAATTCAAAGGAATCAAAGTGAATATCAACTAAATTTACTCAAATTCTGCACCTTTAACTAAAAATCATTAAAAAATGCAAAGAAATTTAATTTAATTTCTCAAAAATATCATCAATTTCAGCTCCTCCTACAAAAAATCTTAAGAAAATTCAAAGGAATCGAAGTGAATATCAACTAAATTTACTCAAATTCTGCATCTGTAACTAAAGATCATAAAAAAATTCAGAAAGATTTAATTTAATTTTACCAACATTTCTTCATTTTCAGCACCTCCTACAAAAAATCTTAAAAAAATTCAAAGGAATCGAAGTGAATATCAACTAAATTTACTCAAATACTGCACCTTTAACTAAAAATCATTAAAAAATGCAAAGAAATTTAATTTAATTTCTCAAAAATATCATCAATTTCAGCTCCTTCTACAGAAAATCTTAAGAAAATTCAAAGGAATCTAAGTGAATATCAACTAAATTTACTCAAATTCTGCACCTTTAACTAAAAATCATTAAAAAATGCAAAAAAATTTAATTTAATATCACCACAATTTCTCCAATTTCAGCTCCTCCTACAAAAAATCTTAAGAAAATTCAAAGGAATCGAAGTGAATATCAACTATATTTACTCAAATTCTGCACCTTTAAGTAAAAAACATTAAAAAATGCAAAGAAATTTAATTTAATTTCACCAAAATATCATCAATTTCAGCTCCTTCTACTAAAAATCTTATGGAAATCCAAAGGAATCGAAGTGAATATCAACTAAATTTACTCAAATTCTGCATCTGTAACTAAAAATCATAAAAAAATTCAAAAAGATTTGATTTATATCACCAACATTTTTTCAATTTCAGCACCTCCTACTAAAAATCTAAAGAAAATTCAAAAGAATCGATGTGAATTTCAACTATATTATCTCAAATTCTGCACCTTTAACTAAAAACCATTAAAAAATGCAAAGAAATTTAATTTAATTTCACCAAAATATCATCAATTTCAGCTCCTTCTACAAAAAATCTTAAGAAAATTCAAAGGAATCGAGGTGAATATCAACTAAATTTACTCAAATTCTGCATCTGTAACTAAAAATCATAAAATAATTCAAAAAGATTTAATTTAATTTTACCACAGTTTCTCCAATTTCAGCTCCTCCTACAAAAAATCTTAAGAAAATTCAAAGGAATCAAAGTGAATATCAACTACATTTACTCAAATTCTGCACCTTTAACTAAAAATCATTAAAAAATGCAAAGAAATTTAATTTAATTTCTCCAAAATATCATCAATTTCAGCTCCTTCTACAGAAAATCTTAAGAAAATTCAAAGGAATCGAAGTGAATATCAACCAAATTTACTCAAATACTGCACCTTTAACTAAAAATAATTAAAAAATGCAAAGAAATTTAACTTAATTTCACCAAAATATCATCAATTTCAGCTCCTTCTACAAAAAATCTTAAGAAAATTCAAAGGAATCGAGGTGAATATCAACTAAATTTACTCAAATTCTGCATCTGTAACTAAAAATCATAAAATAATTAAAAAAGATTTAATTTAATTTTACCACAATTTCTCCAATTTCAGCTCCTCCTACAAAAAATCTTAAGAAAAATTCAAAGGAATCAAAGTGAATATCAACTAAATTTACTCAAATTCTGCACCTTTAACTAAAAATCATTAAAAAATGCAAAGAAATTTAATTTAATTTCTCCAAAATATCATCAATTTCAGCTCCTTCTACTAAAAATCTTATGGAAATTCAAAGGAATCAAAGTGAATATCAACTAAATTTACTCAAATTCTGCACCTTTAACTAAAAATCATTAAAAAATGCAAAGAAATTTAATTTAATTTCTCCAAAATATCATCAATTTCAGCTCCTTCTACAGAAAATCTTAAGAAAATTCAAAGGAATCGAAGTGAATATCAACTAAATTTACTCAAATTCTGCATCTGTAACTAAAGATCATAAAAAAATTCAGAAAGATTTAATTTAATTTTACCAACATTTCTTCATTTTCAGCACCTCCTACTAAAAATCTTAAGAAAATTCAAAAGAATCGAAGTGAATATCAACTAAATTTACTCAAATTCTGCATCTGTAACTAAAAATCATAAAAAAATTCAAAAAGCTTTAATTTAATTTCTCCAAAATATCATCAATTTCAGCTCCTTCTACTAAAAATCTTATGAAAATCCAAAGGAATCGAAGTGAATATCAACTAAATTTACTCAAATTCTGCATCTGTAACTAAAAATCATAAAAAAATTCAAAAAGATTTAATTTAATTTCTTGAAAATATCATCAATTTCAGCTCCTTCTACTAAAAATCTTATGAAAATCCAAAGGAATCGAAGTGAATATCAACTAAATTTACTCAAATTCTGCATCTGTAACTAAAAATCATAAAAAAATTCAAAAAGATTTAATTTAATTTCTCCAAAATATCAATTTCAGCTCCTTCTACTAAAAATCTTATGAAAATCCAAAGGAATCGAAGTGAATATCAACTAAATTTACTCAAATACTGCACCTTTAACTAAAAATCATAAAAAAATTCAAAAAGATTTAATTTAATTTCTTGAAAATATCATCAATTTCAGCTCCTTCTACTAAAAATCTTATGAAAATCCAAAGGAATCGAAGTGAATATCAACTAAATTTACTCAAATTCTGCATCTGTAACTAAAAATCATAAAAAAATTCAAAAAGATTTAATTTAATTTCTCCAAAATATCATCAATTTCAGCTCCTTCTACTAAAAATCTTATGAAAATCCAAAGGAATCGAAGTGAATATCAACTAAATTTACTCAAATACTGCACCTTTAACTAAAAATCATTAAAAAATGCAAAGAAATTTAATTTAATTTCACCAAAATATCATCAATTTCAGCTCCTTCTACTAAAAATCTTATGAAAATCCAAAGGAATCGAAGTGAATATCAACTAAATTTACTCAAATACTGCACCTTTAACTAAAAATCATTAAAAAATGCAAAGAAATTTAATTTAATTTCACCAAAATATCATCAATTTCAGCTCCTTCTACTAAAAATCTTATGGAAATCCAAAGGAATCAAAGTGAATATCAACTATATTTACTCAAATTCTGCACCTTTAAGTAAAAAACATTAAAAAATGCAAAGAAATTTAATTTAATTTCACCAAAATATCATCAATTTCAGCTCCTTCTACTAAAAATCTTATGGAAATCCAAAGGAATCGAAGTGAATATCAACTAAATTTACTCAAATTCTGCATCTGTAACTAAAAATCATAAAAAAATTTAAAAAGATTTGATTTATATCACCAACATTTCTTCATTTTCAGCACCTCCTACAAAAAATCTTAAGAAAATCCAAAGGAATCGAAGTGAATATCAACTATATTATCTCAAATTCTGCACCTTTAAGTAAAAAACATTAAAAAATGCAAAGAAATTTAATTTAATTTCACCAAAATATCATCAATTTCAGCTCCTTCTACTAAAAATCTTATGGAAATTCAAAGGAATCAAAGTGAATATCAACTAAATTTACTCAAATTCTGCACCTTTAACTAAAAATCATTAAAAAATGCAAAGAAATTTAATTTAATTTCTCAAAAATATCATCAATTTCAGCTCCTCCTACAAAAAATCTTAAGAAAATTCAAAGGAATCGAAGTGAATATCAACTAAATTTACTCAAATTCTGCATCTGTAACTAAAGATCATAAAAAAATTCAGAAAGATTTAATTTAATTTTACCAACATTTCTTCATTTTCAGCACCTCCTACAAAAAATCTTAAGAAAATTCAAAGGAATCGAAGTGAATATCAACTAAATTTACTCAAATACTGCACCTTTAACTAAAAATCATTAAAAAATGCAAAGAAATTTAATTTAATTTCTCAAAAATATCATCAATTTCAGCTCCTTCTACAGAAAATCTTAAGAAAATTCAAAGGAATCTAAGTGAATATCAACTAAATTTACTCAAATTCTGCACCTTTAACTAAAAATCATTAAAAAATGCAAAAAGATTTAATTTAATATCACCACAATTTCTCCAATTTCAGCTCCTCCTACAAAAAATCTTAAGAAAATTCAAAGGAATCGAAGTGAATATCAACTATATTTACTCAAATTCTGCACCTTTAAGTAAAAAACATTAAAAAATGCAAAGAAATTTAATTTAATTTCACCAAAATATCATCAATTTCAGCTCCTTCTACTAAAAATCTTATGGAAATCCAAAGGAATCGAAGTGAATATCAACTAAATTTACTCAAATTCTGCATCTGTAACTAAAAATCATAAAAAAATTCAAAAAGATTTGATTTATATCACCAACATTTTTTCAATTTCAGCACCTCCTACTAAATATCTAAAGAAAATTCAAAAGAATCGATGTGAATTTCAACTATATTATCTCAAATTCTGCACCTTTAACTAAAAACCATTAAAAAATGCAAAGAAATTTAATTTAATTTCACCAAAATATCATCAATTTCAGCTCCTTCTACAAAAAATCTTAAGAAAATTCAAAGGAATCGAGGTGAATATCAACTAAATTTACTCAAATTCTGCATCTGTAACTAAAAATCATAAAATAATTCAAAAAGATTTAATTTAATTTTACCACAGTTTCTCCAATTTCAGCTCCTCCTACAAAAAATCTTAAGAAAATTCAAAGGAATCAAAGTGAATATCAACTACATTTACTCAAATTCTGCACCTTTAACTAAAAATCATTAAAAAATGCAAAGAAATTTAATTTAATTTCTCCAAAATATCATCAATTTCAGCTCCTTCTACAGAAAATCTTAAGAAAATTCAAAGGAATCGAAGTGAATATCAACTAAATTTACTCAAATACTGCACCTTTAACTAAAAATAATTAAAAAATGCAAAGAAATTTAACTTAATTTCACCAAAATATCATCAATTTCAGCTCCTTCTACAAAAAATCTTAAGAAAATTCAAAGGAATCGAGGTGAATATCAACTAAATTTACTCAAATTCTGCATCTGTAACTAAAAATCATAAAATAATTAAAAAAGATTTAATTTAATTTTACCACAATTTCTCCAATTTCAGCTCCTCCTACAAAAAATCTTAAGAAAATTCAAAGGAATCAAAGTGAATATCAACTAAATTTACTCAAATTCTGCACCTTTAACTAAAAATCATTAAAAAATGCAAAGAAATTTAATTTAATTTCTCCAAAATATCATCAATTTCAGCTCCTTCTACTAAAAATCTTATGGAAATTCAAAGGAATCAAAGTGAATATCAACTAAATTTACTCAAATTCTGCACCTTTAACTAAAAATCATTAAAAAATGCAAAGAAATTTAATTTAATTTCTCCAAAATATCATCAATTTCAGCTCCTTCTACAGAAAATCTTAAGAAAATTCAAAGGAATCGAAGTGAATATCAACTAAATTTACTCAAATTCTGCATCTGTAACTAAAGATCATAAAAAAATTCAGAAAGATTTAATTTAATTTTACCAACATTTCTTCATTTTCAGCACCTCCTACTAAAAATCTTAAGAAAATTCAAAAGAATCGAAGTGAATATCAACTAAATTTACTCAAATTCTGCATCTGTAACTAAAAATCATAAAAAAATTCAAAAAGATTTAATTTAATTTCTCCAAAATATCATCAATTTCAGCTCCTTCTACTAAAAATCTTATGAAAATCCAAAGGAATCGAAGTGAATATCAACTAAATTTACTCAAATTCTGCATCTGTAACTAAAAATCATAAAAAAATTCAAAAAGATTTAATTTAATTTCTTGAAAATATCATCAATTTCAGCTCCTTCTACTAAAAATCTTATGAAAATCCAAAGGAATCGAAGTGAATATCAACTAAATTTACTCAAATTCTGCATCTGTAACTAAAAATCATAAAAAAATTCAAAAAGATTTAATTTAATTTCTCCAAAATATCATCAATTTCAGCTCCTTCTACTAAAAATCTTATGAAAATCCAAAGGAATCAAAGTGAATATCAACTAAATTTACTCAAATACTGCACCTTTAACTAAAAATCATAAAAAAATTCAAAAAGATTTAATTTAATTTCTTGAAAATATCATCAATTTCAGCTCCTTCTACTAAAAATCTTATGGAAATCCAAAGGAATCAAAGTGAATATCAACTAAATTTACTCAAATTCTGCATCTGTAACTAAAAATCATAAAAAAATTCAAAAAGATTTAATTTAATTTCTCCAAAATATCATCAATTTCAGCTCCTTCTACTAAAAATCTTATGAAAATCCAAAGGAATCGAAGTGAATATCAACTAAATTTACTCAAATACTGCACCTTTAACTAAAAATCATTAAAAAATGCAAAGAAATTTAATTTAATTTCACCAAAATATCATCAATTTCAGCTCCTTCTACTAAAAATCTTATGGAAATCCAAAGGAATCAAAGTGAATATCAACTATATTTACTCAAATTCTGCACCTTTAAGTAAAAAACATTAAAAAATGCAAAGAAATTTAATTTAATTTCACCAAAATATCATCAATTTCAGCTCCATCTACTAAAAATCTTATGGAAATCCAAAGGAATCGAAGTGAATATCAACTAAATTTACTCAAATTCTGCATCTGTAACTAAAAATCATAAAAAAATTCAAAAAGATTTGATTTATATCACCAACATTTCTTCATTTTCAGCACCTCCTACAAAAAATCTTAAGAAAATCCAAAGGAATCGAAGTGAATATCAACTATATTATCTCAAATTCTGCACCTTTAAGTAAAAAACATTAAAAAATGCAAAGAAATTTAATTTAATTTCTCAAAAATATCATCAATTTCAGCTCCTTCTACAGAAAATCTTAAGAAAATTCAAAGGAATCTAAGTGAATATCAACTAAATTTACTCAAATTCTGCACCTTTAACTAAAAATCATTAAAAAATGCAAAAAGATTTAATTTAATATCACCACAATTTCTCCAATTTCAGCTCCTCCTACAAAAAATCTTAAGAAAATTCAAAGGAATCGAAGTGAATATCAACTAAATTTACTCAAATACTGCACCTTTAACTAAAAATCATTAAAAAATGCAAAGAAATTTAATTTAATTTCTCCAAAATATCATCAATTTCAGCTCCTTCTCCTAAAATTCTTATGAAAATCCAAAGGAATCGAAGTGAATATCAACTAAATTTACTCAAATTCTGCATCTGTAACTAAAAATCATAAAATAATTAAAAAAGATTTAATTTAATTTTACCACAATTTCTCCAATTTCAGCTCCTCCTACAAAAAATCTTAAGAAAATTCAAAGGAATCAAAGTGAATATCAACTATATTATCTCAAATTCTGCACCTTTAAGTAAAAAACATTAAAAAATGCAAAGAAATTTAATTTATTTTCACCAAAATATCATCAATTTCAGCTCCTTCTACTAAAAATCTTATGGAAATTCAAAGGAATCAAAGTGAATATCAACTAAATTTACTCAAATTCTGCACCTTTAACTAAAAATCATTAAAAAATGCAAAGAAATTTAATTTAATTTCTCCAAAATATCATCAATTTCAGCTCCTTCTACAGAAAATCTTAAGAAAATTCAAAGGAATCGAAGTGAATATCAACTAAATTTACTCAAATACTGCACCTTTAACTAAAAATCATTAAAAAATGCAAAGAAATTTAATTTAATTTCTCCAAAATATCATCAATTTCAGCCCCTCCTACAGAAAATCTTAAGAAAATTCAAAGGAATCGAAGTGAATATCAACTAAATTTACTCAAATTCTGCATCTGTAACTAAAGATCATAAAAAAATTCAGAAAGATTTAATTTAATTTTACCAACATTTCTTCATTTTCAGCACCTCCTACAAAAAATCTTAAGAAAATCCAAAGGAATCGAAGTGAATATCAACTATATTATCTCAAATTCTGCACCTTTAAGTAAAAAACATTAAAAAATGCAAAGAAATTTAATTTAATTTCACCAAAATATCATCAATTTCAGCTCCTTCTACTAAAAATCTTATGGAAATTCAAAGGAATCAAAGTGAATATCAACTAAATTTACTCAAATTCTGCACCTTTAACTAAAAATCATTAAAAAATGCAAAGAAATTTAATTTAATTTCTCCAAAATATCATCAATTTCAGCTCCTTCTACAGAAAATCTTAAGAAAATTCAAAGGAATCGAAGTGAATATCAACTAAATTTACTCAAATTCTGCATCTGTAACTAAAAATCATAAAATAATTCAAAAAGATTTGATTTATATCACCAAAATTTTTTCAATTTCAGCACCTCCTACTAAAAATCTAAAGAAAATTCAAAGGAATCGAAGTGAATATCAACTAAATTTACTCAAATTCTGCACCTTTAACTAAAAATCATTAAAAAATTCAAAGAAATTTAATTTAATTTCACCAAAATATCATCAATTTCAGCTCCTTCTACAGAAAATCTTAAGAAAATTCAAAGGAATCGAAGTGAATATCAACTAAATTTACTCAAATTCTGCATCTGTAACTAAAAATCATAAAAAATTCAAAAAGATTTAATTTATATCACCAAAATTTTTTCAATTTCAGCACCTCCTACTAAAAATCTAAAGAAAATTCAAAAGAATCGAAATGAATATCAACTAAATTTACTTAAATTCTGCACCTTTAACTAAAAATCATTAAAAAATTCAAAGAAATTTAATTTAATTTCACCAAAATATCATCAATTTCAGCTCCTTCTACTAAAAATCTTATGGAAATCCAAAGGAATCAAAGTGAATATCAACTAAATTTACTCAAATTCTGCACCTTTAACTAAAAAACATTAAAAAATGCAAAGAAATTTAATTTAATTTCACCAAAATATCATCAATTTCAGCTCCTTCTACTAAAAATCTTATGGAAATCCAAAGGAATCGAAGTGAATATCAACTAAATTTACTCAAATTCTGCATCTGTAACTAAAAATCATAAAAAAATTCAAAAAGATTTGATTTATATCACCAACATTTTTTCAATTTCAGCACCTCCTACTAAAAATCTAAAGAAAATTCAAAAGAATCGATGTGAATTTCAACTATATTATCTCAAATTCTGCACCTTTAACTAAAAACCATTAAAAAATGCAAAGAAATTTAATTTAATTTCACCAAAATATCATCAATTTCAGCTCCTTCTACAAAAAATCTTAAGAAAATTCAAAGGAATCGAGGTGAATATCAACTAAATTTACTCAAATTCTGCATCTGTAACTAAAAATCATAAAATAATTCAAAAAGATTTAATTTAATTTTACCACAGTTTCTCCAATTTCAGCTCCTCCTACAAAAAATCTTAAGAAAATTCAAAGGAATCAAAGTGAATATCAACTACATTTACTCAAATTCTGCACCTTTAACTAAAAATCATTAAAAAATGCAAAGAAATTTAATTTAATTTCTCCAAAATATCATCAATTTCAGCTCCTTCTACAGAAAATCTTAAGAAAATTCAAAGGAATCTAAGTGAATATCAACTAAATTTACTCAAATACTGCACCTTTAACTAAAAATAATTAAAAAATGCAAAGAAATTTAATTTAATTTCACCAAAATATCATCAATTTCAGCTCCTTCTACAAAAAATCTTAAGAAAATTCAAAGGAATCGAGGTGAATATCAACTAAATTTACTCAAATTCTGCATCTGTAACTAAAAATCATAAAATAATTAAAAAAGATTTAATTTAATTTTACCACAATTTCTCCAATTTCAGCTCCTCCTACAAAAAATCTTAAGAAAATTCAAAGGAATCAAAGTGAATATCAACTAAATTTACTCAAATTCTGCACCTTTAACTAAAAATCATTAAAAAATGCAAAGAAATTTAATTTAATTTCTCCAAAATATCATCAATTTCAGCTCCTTCTACTAAAAATCTTATGGAAATTCAAAGGAATCAAAGTGAATATCAACTAAATTTACTCAAATTCTGCACCTTTAACTAAAAATCATTAAAAGATGCAAAGAAATTTAATTTAATTTCTCCAAAATATCATCAATTTCAGCTCCTTCTACAGAAAATCTTAAGAAAATTCAAAGGAATCGAAGTGAATATCAACTAAATTTACTCAAATTCTGCATCTGTAACTAAAGATCATAAAAAAATTCAGAAAGATTTAATTTAATTTTACCAACATTTCTTCATTTTCAGCACCTCCTACTAAAAATCTTAAGAAAATTCAAAAGAATCGAAGTGAATATCAACTAAATTTACTCAAATTCTGCATCTGTAACTAAAAATCATAAAAAAATTCAAAAAGATTTAATTTAATTTCTCCAAAATATCATCAATTTCAGCTCCTTCTACTAAAAATCTTATGAAAATCCAAAGGAATCGAAGTGAATATCAACTAAATTTACTCAAATTCTGCATCTGTAACTAAAAATCATAAAAAAATTCAAAAAGATTTAATTTAATTTCTCCAAAGTATCATCAATTTCAGCTCCTGCTACTAAAAATCTTATGAAAATCCAAAGGAATCGAAGTGAATATCAACTAAATTTACTCAAATTCTGCATCTGTAACTAAAAATCATAAAAAAATTCAAAAAGATTTAATTTAATTTCTTGAAAATATCATCAATTTCAGCTCCTTCTACTAAAAATCTTATGAAAATCCAAAGGAATCGAAGTGAATATCAACTAAATTTACTCAAATTCTGCATCTGTAACTAAAAATCATAAAAAAATTCAAAAAGATTTAATTTAATTTCTCCAAAATATCATCAATTTCAGCTCCTTCTACTAAAAATCTTATGAAAATCCAAAGGAATCGAAGTGAATATCAACTAAATTTACTCAAATACTGCACCTTTAACTAAAAATCATTAAAAAATGCAAAGAAATTTAATTTAATTTCTCAAAAATATCATCAATTTCAGCTCCTCCTACAAAAAATCTTAAGAAAATTCAAAGGAATCGAAGTGAATATCAACTAAATTTACTCAAATTCTGCATCTGTAACTAAAGATCATAAAAAAATTCAGAAAGATTTAATTTAATTTTACCAACATTTCTTCATTTTCAGCACCTCCTACAAAAAATCTTAAGAAAATTCAAAGGAATCGAAGTGAATATCAACTAAATTTACTCAAATACTGCACCTTTAACTAAAAATCATTAAAAAATGCAAAGAAATTTAATTTAATTTCTCAAAAATATCATCAATTTCAGCTCCTTCTACAGAAAATCTTAAGAAAATTCAAAGGAATCGAAGTGAATATCAACTAAATTTACTCAAATTCTGCACCTTTAACTAAAAATCATTAAAAAATGCAAAAAGATTTAATTTAATATCACCACAATTTCTCCAATTTCAGCTCCTCCTACAAAAAATCTTAAGAAAATTCAAAGGAATCGAAGTGAATATCAACTAAATTTACTCAAATACTGCACCTTTAACTAAAAATCATTAAAAAATGCAAAGAAATTTAATTTAATTTCTCCAAAATATCATCAATTTCAGCTCCTTCTCCTAAAATTCTTATGAAAATCCAAAGGAATCGAAGTGAATATCAACTAAATTTACTCAAATTCTGCATCTGTAACTAAAAATCATAAAATAATTAAAAAAGATTTAATTTAATTTTACCACAATTTCTCCAATTTCAGCTCCTCCTACAAAAAATCTTAAGAAAATTCAAAGGAATCAAAGTGAATATCAACTATATTATCTCAAATTCTGCACCTTTAAGTAAAAAACATTAAAAAATGCAAAGAAATTTAATTTAATTTCACCAAAATATCATCAATTTCAGCTCCTTCTACTAAAAATCTTATGGAAATTCAAAGGAATCAAAGTGAATATCAACTAAATTTACTCAAATTCTGCACCTTTAACTAAAAATCATTAAAAAATGCAAAGAAATTTAATTTAATTTCTCCAAAATATCATCAATTTCAGCTCCTTCTACAGAAAATCTTAAGAAAATTCAAAGGAATCGAAGTGAATATCAACTAAATTTACTCAAATACTGCACCTTTAACTAAAAATCATTAAAAAATGCAAAGAAATTTAATTTAATTTCTCCAAAATATCATCAATTTCAGCCCCTCCTACAGAAAATCTTAAGAAAATTCAAAGGAATCGAAGTGAATATCAACTAAATTTACTCAAATTCTGCATCTGTAACTAAAGATCATAAAAAAATTCAGAAAGATTTAATTTACTTTTACCAACATTTCTTCATTTTCAGCACCTCCTACAAAAAATCTTAAGAAAATCCAAAGGAATCGAAGTGAATATCAACTATATTATCTCAAATTCTGCACCTTTAAGTAAAAAACATTAAAAAATGCAAAGAAATTTAATTTAATTTCACCAAAATATCATCAATTTCAGCTCCTTCTACTAAAAATCTTATGGAAATTCAAAGGAATCAAAGTGAATATCAACTAAATTTACTCAAATTCTGCACCTTTAACTAAAAATCATTAAAAAATGCAAAGAAATTTAATTTAATTTCTCCAAAATATCATCAATTTCAGCTCCTTCTACAGAAAATCTTAAGAAAATTCAAAGGAATCGAAGTGAATATCAACTAAATTTACTCAAATTCTGCATCTGTAACTAAAAATCATAAAATAATTCAAAAAGATTTGATTTATATCACCAAAATTTTTTCAATTTCAGCACCTCCTACTAAAAATCTAAAGAAAATTCAAAGGAATCGAAGTGAATATCAACTAAATTTACTCAAATTCTGCACCTTTAACTAAAAATCATTAAAAAATTCAAAGAAATTTAATTTAATTTCACCAAAATATCATCAATTTCAGCTCCTTCTACAGAAAATCTTAAGAAAATTCAAAGGAATCGAAGTGAATATCAACTAAATTTACTCAAATTCTGCATCTGTAACTAAAAATCATAAAAAATTCAAAAAGATTTAATTTATATCACCAAAATTTTTTCAATTTCAGCACCTCCTACTAAAAATCTAAAGAAAATTCAAAAGAATCGAAATGAATATCAACTAAATTTACTTAAATTCTGCACCTTTAACTAAAAATCATTAAAAAATGCAAAGAAATTTAATTTAATTTCACCAAAATATCATCAATTTCAGCTCCTTCTACTAAAAATCTTATGGAAATCCAAAGGAATCAAAGTGAATATCAACAAAATTTACTCAAATTCTGCACCTTTAACTAAAAAACATTAAAAAATGCAAAGAAATTTAATTTAATTTCACCAAAATATCATCAATTTCAGCTCCTTCTACTAAAAATCTTATGGAAATCCAAAGGAATCGAAGTGAATATCAACTAAATTTACTCAAATTCTGCACCTTTAACTAAAAATCATTAAAAAATGCAAAGAAATTTAATTTAATTTCTCAAAAATATCATCAATTTCAGCTCCTCCTACAAAAAATCTTAAGAAAATTCAAAGGAATCGAAGTGAATATCAACTAAATTTACTCAAATTCTGCATCTGTAACTAAAGATCATAAAAAAATTCAGAAAGATTTAATTTAATTTTACCAACATTTCTTCATTTTCAGCACCTCCTACTAAAAATCTTAAGAAAATTCAAAAGAATCGAAGTGAATATCAACTAAATTTACTCAAATTCTGCATCTGTAACTAAAAATCATAAAAAAATTCAAAAAGATTTAATTTAATTTCTCCAAAATATCATCAATTTCAGCTCCTTCTACTAAAAATCTTATGAAAATCCAAAGGAATCGAAGTGAATATCAACTAAATTTACTCAAATTCTGCATCTGTAACTAAAAATCATAAAAAAATTCAAAAAGATTTAATTTAATTTTACCAACATTTCTTCATTTTCAGCACCTCCTACTAAAAATCTTAAGAAAATTCAAAAGAATCGAAGTGAATATCAACTAAATTTACTCAAATTCTGCATCTGTAACTAAAAATCATAAAAAAATTCAAAAAGATTTAATTTAATTTCTCCAAAATATCATCAATTTCAGCTCCTTCTACTAAAAATCTTATGAAAATCCAAAGGAATCGAAGTGAATATCAACTAAATTTACTCAAATTCTGCATCTGTAACTAAAAATCATAAAAAAATTCAAAAAGATTTGATTTATATCACCAACATTTCTTCATTTTCAGCACCTCCTACAAAAAATCTTAAGAAAATCCAAAGGAATCGAAGTGAATATCAACTATATTATCTCAAATTCTGCACCTTTAAGTAAAAAACATTAAAAAATGCAAAGAAATTTAATTTAATTTCACCAAAATATCATCAATTTCAGCTCCTTCTACTAAAAATCTTATGGAAATTCAAAGGAATCAAAGTGAATATCAACTAAATTTACTCAAATTCTGCACCTTTAACTAAAAATCATTAAAAAATTCAAAGAAATTTAATTTAATTTCACCAAAATATCATCAATTTCAGCTCCTTCTACTAAAAATGTTATGGAAATCCAAAGGAATCAAAGTGAATATCAACTATATTTACTCAAATTCTGCACCTATAAGTAAAAAACATTAAAAAATGCAAAGAAATTTAATTTAATTTCACCAAAATATCATCAATTTCAGCTCCTTCTACTAAAAATCTTATGGAAATCCATAGGAATCGAAGTGAATATCAACTAAATTTACTCAAATTCTGCATCTGTAACTAAAAATCATAAAAAAATTCAAAAAGATTTGATTTATATCACCAACATTTTTTCAATTTCAGCACCTCCTACTAAAAATCTAAAGAAAATTCAAAAGAATCGATGTGAATTTCAACTATATTATCTCAAATTCTGCACCTTTAACTAAAAACCATTAAAAAATGCAAAGAAATTTAATTTAATTTCACCAAAATATCATCAATTTCAGCTCCTTCTACAAAAAATCTTAAGAAAATTCAAAGGAATCGAGGTGAATATCAACTAAATTTACTCAAATTCTGCATCTGTAACTAAAAATCATAAAATAATTCAAAAAGATTTAATTTAATTTTACCACAGTTTCTCCAATTTCAGCTCCTCCTACAAAAAATCTTAAGAAAATTCAAAGGAATCAAAGTGAATATCAACTACATTTACTCAAATTCTGCACCTTTAACTAAAAATCATTAAAAAATGCAAAGAAATTTAATTTAATTTCTCCAAAATATCATCAATTTCAGCTCCTTCTACAGAAAATCTTAAGAAAATTCAAAGGAATCGAAGTGAATATCAACTAAATTTACTCAAATACTGCACCTTTAACTAAAAACCATTAAAAAATGCAAAGAAATTTAATTTAATTTCACCAAAATATCATCAATTTCAGCTCCTTCTACAAAAAATCTTAAGAAAATTCAAAGGAATCGAGGTGAATATCAACTAAATTTACTCAAATTCTGCATCTGTAACTAAAAATCATAAAATAATTCAAAAAGATTTAATTTAATTTTACCACAGTTTCTCCAATTTCAGCTCCTCCTACAAAAAATCTTAAGAAAATTCAAAGGAATCAAAGTGAATATCAACTAAATTTACTCAAATTCTGCACCTTTAACTAAAAATCATTAAAAAATGCAAAGAAATTTAATTTAATTTCTCCAAAATATCATCAATTTCAGCTCCTTCTACAGAAAATCTTAAGAAAATTCAAAGGAATCGAAGTGAATATCAACTAAATTTACTCAAATACTGCACCTTTAACTAAAAATCATTAAAAAATGCAAAGAAATTTAATTTAATTTCTCCAAAATATCATCAATTTCAGCTCCTTCTCCTAAAATTCTTATGAAAATCCAAAGGAATCGAAGTGAATATCAACTAAATTTACTCAAATTCTGCATCTGTAACTAAAAATCATAAAATAATTAAAAAAGATTTAATTTAATTTTACCACAATTTCTCCAATTTCAGCTCCTCCTACAAAAAATCTTAAGAAAATTCAAAGGAATCAAAGTGAATATCAACTAAATTTACTCAAATTCTGCACCTTTAACTAAAAATCATTAAAAAATGCAAAGAAATTTAATTTAATTTCTCCAAAATATCATCAATTTCAGCTCCTTCTACTAAAAATCTTATGGAAATTCAAAGGAATCAAAGTGAATATCAACTAAATTTACTCAAATTCTGCACCTTTAACTAAAAATCATTAAAAAATGCAAAGAAATTTAATTTAATTTCTCCAAAATATCATCAATTTCAGCTCCTTCTACAGAAAATCTTAAGAAAATTCAAAGGAATCGAAGTGAATATCAACTAAATTTACTCAAATTCTGCACCTTTAACTAAAAATCATTAAAAAATTCAAAGAAATTTAATTTAATTTCACCAAAATATCATCAATTTCAGCTCCTTCTACAGAAAATCTTAAGAAAATTCAAAGGAATCGAAGTGAATATCAACTAAATTTACTCAAATTCTACATCTGTAACTAAAAATCATAAAAAATTCAAAAAGATTTAATTTATATCACCAAAATTTTTTCAATTTCAGCACCTCCTACTAAAAATCTAAAGAAAATTCAAAAGAATCGAAATGAATATCAACTAAATTTACTTAAATTCTGCACCTTTAACTAAAAATCATTAAAAAATTCAAAGAAATTTAATTTAATTTCACCAAAATATCATCAATTTCAGCTCCTTCTACTAAAAATCTTATGGAAATCCAAAGGAATCAAAGTGAATATCAACAAAATTTACTCAAATTCTGCACCTTTAACTAAAAATCATTAAAAAATGCAAAGAAATTTAATTTAATTTCTCCAAAATATCATCAATTTCAGCTCCTTCTACAGAAAATCTTAAGAAAATTCAAAGGAATCGAAGTGAATATCAACTAAATTTACTCAAATACTGCACCTTTAACTAAAAATCATTAAAAAATGCAAAGAAATTTAATTTAATTTCTCCAAAATATCATCAATTTCAGCTCCTTCTCCTAAAATTCTTATGAAAATCCAAAGGAATCGAAGTGAATATCAACTAAATTTACTCAAATTCTGCATCTGTAACTAAAAATCATAAAATAATTAAAAAAAGATTTAATTTAATTTTACCACAATTTCTCCAATTTCAGCTCCTCCTACAAAAAATCTTAAGAAAATTCAAAGGAATCAAAGTGAATATCAACTAAATTTACTCAAATTCTGCACCTTTAACTAAAAATCATTAAAAAATGCAAAGAAATTTAATTTAATTTCTCCAAAATATCATCAATTTCAGCTCCTTCTACTAAAAATCTTATGGAAATTCAAAGGAATCAAAGTGAATATCAACTAAATTTACTCAAATTCTGCACCTTTAACTAAAAATCATTAAAAAATGCAAAGAAATTTAATTTAATTTCTCCAAAATATCATCAATTTCAGCTCCTTCTACAGAAAATCTTAAGAAAATTCAAAGGAATCGAAGTGAATATCAACTAAATTTACTCAAATTCTGCATCTGTAACTAAAGATCATAAAAAAATTCAGAAAGATTTAATTTAATTTTACCAACATTTCTTCATTTTCAGCACCTCCTACTAAAAATCTTAAGAAAATTCAAAAGAATCGAAGTGAATATCAACTAAATTTACTCAAATTCTGCATCTGTAACTAAAAATCATAAAAAAATTCAAAAAGATTTAATTTAATTTCTCCAAAATATCATCAATTTCAGCTCCTTCTACTAAAAATCTTATGAAAATCCAAAGGAATCGAAGTGAATATCAACTAAATTTACTCAAATTCTGCATCTGTAACTAAAAATCATAAAAAAATTCAAAAAGATTTAATTTAATTTCTCCAAAGTATCATCAATTTCAGCTCCTGCTACTAAAAATCTTATGAAAATCCAAAGGAATCGAAGTGAATATCAACTAAATTTACTCAAATTCTGCATCTGTAACTAAAAATCATAAAAAAATTCAAAAAGATTTAATTTAATTTCTTGAAAATATCATCAATTTCAGCTCCTTCTACTAAAAATCTTATGAAAATCCAAAGGAATCGAAGTGAATATCAACTAAATTTACTCAAATTCTGCATCTGTAACTAAAAATCATAAAAAAATTCAAAAAGATTTAATTTAATTTCTCCAAAATATCATCAATTTCAGCTCCTTCTACTAAAAATCTTATGAAAATCCAAAGGAATCGAAGTGAATATCAACTAAATTTACTCAAATACTGCACCTTTAACTAAAAATCATTAAAAAATGCAAAGAAATTTAATTTAATTTCTCAAAAATATCATCAATTTCAGCTCCTCCTACAAAAAATCTTAAGAAAATTCAAAGGAATCGAAGTGAATATCAACTAAATTTACTCAAATTCTGCATCTGTAACTAAAGATCATAAAAAAATTCAGAAAGATTTAATTTAATTTTACCAACATTTCTTCATTTTCAGCACCTCCTACAAAAAATCTTAAGAAAATTCAAAGGAATCGAAGTGAATATCAACTAAATTTACTCAAATACTGCACCTTTAACTAAAAATCATTAAAAAATGCAAAGAAATTTAATTTAATTTCTCCAAAATATCATCAATTTCAGCTCCTTCTACTAAAAATCTTATGAAAATCCAAAGGAATCGAAGTGAATATCAACTAAATTTACTCAAATTCTGCATCTGTAACTAAAAATCATAAAAAAATTCAAAAAGATTTAATTTAATTTCTCCAAAGTATCATCAATTTCAGCTCCTTCTACTAAAAATCTTATGAAAATCCAAAGGAATCGAAGTGAATATCAACTAAATTTACTCAAATTCTGCACCTTTAACTAAAAATCATTAAAAAATGCAAAGAAATTTAATTTAATTTCTCCAAAATATCATCAATTTCAGCTCCTTCTACTAAAAATCTTATGGAAATTCAAAGGAATCAAAGTGAATATCAACTAAATTTACTCAAATTCTGCACCTTTAACTAAAAATCATTAAAAAATGCAAAGAAATTTAATTTAATTTCTCCAAAATATCATCAATTTCAGCTCCTTCTACAGAAAATCTTAAGAAAATTCAAAGGAATCGAAGTGAATATCAACTAAATTTACTCAAATTCTGCATCTGTAACTAAAGATCATAAAAAAATTCAGAAAGATTTAATTTAATTTTACCAACATTTCTTCATTTTCAGCACCTCCTACTAAAAATCTTAAGAAAATTCAAAAGAATCGAAGTGAATATCAACTAAATTTACTCAAATTCTGCATCTGTAACTAAAAATCATAAAAAAATTGAAAAAGATTTAATTTAATTTCTCCAAAATATCATCAATTTCAGCTCCTTCTACTAAAAATCTTATGAAAATCCAAAGGAATCGAGGTGAATATCAACTAAATTTACTCAAATTCTGCATCTGTAACTAAAAATCATAAAAAAATTCAAAAAGATTTAATTTAATTTCTCCAAAGTATCATCAATTTCAGCTCCTGCTACTAAAAATCTTATGAAAATCCAAAGGAATCGAAGTGAATATCAACTAAATTTACTCAAATTCTGCATCTGTAACTAAAAATCATAAAAAAATTCAAAAAGATTTAATTTAATTTCTTGAAAATATCATCAATTTCAGCTCCTTCTACAAAAAATCTTAAGAAAATTCAAAGGAATCGAAGTGAATATCAACTATATTTACTCAAATTCTGCACCTTTAAGTAAAAAACATTAAAAAATGCAAAGAAATTTAATTTAATTTCACCAAAATATCATCAATTTCAGCTCCTTCTACTAAAAATCTTATGGAAATCCAAAGGAATCGAAGTGAATATCAACTAAATTTACTCAAATTCTGCATCTGTAACTAAAAATCATAAAAAAATTCAAAAAGATTTGATTTATATCACCAACATTTTTTCAATTTCAGCACCTCCTACTAAAAATCTAAAGAAAATTCAAAAGAATCGATGTGAATTTCAACTATATTATCTCAAATTCTGCACCTTTAACTAAAAACCATTAAAAAATGCAAAGAAATTTAATTTAATTTCACCAAAATATCATCAATTTCAGCTCCTTCTACAAAAAATCTTAAGAAAATTCAAAGGAATCGAGGTGAATATCAACTAAATTTACTCAAATTCTGCATCTGTAACTAAAAATCATAAAATAATTCAAAAAGATTTAATTTAATTTTACCACAGTTTCTCCAATTTCAGCTCCTCCTACAAAAAATCTTAAGAAAATTCAAAGGAATCAAAGTGAATATCAACTACATTTACTCAAATTCTGCACCTTTAACTAAAAATCATTAAAAAATGCAAAGAAATTTAATTTAATTTCTCCAAAATATCATCAATTTCAGCTCCTTCTACAGAAAATCTTAAGAAAATTCAAAGGAATCGAAGTGAATATCAACTAAATTTACTCAAATACTGCACCTTTAACTAAAAATAATTAAAAAATGCAAAGAAATTTAACTTAATTTCACCAAAATATCATCAATTTCAGCTCCTTCTACAAAAAATCTTAAGAAAATTCAAAGGAATCGAGGTGAATATCAACTAAATTTACTCAAATTCTGCATCTGTAACTAAAAATCATAAAATAATTAAAAAAGATTTAATTTAATTTTACCACAATTTCTCCAATTTCAGCTCCTCCTACAAAAAATCTTAAGAAAATTCAAAGGAATCAAAGTGAATATCAACTAAATTTACTCAAATTCTGCACCTTTAACTAAAAATCATTAAAAAATGCAAAGAAATTTAATTTAATTTCTCCAAAATATCATCAATTTCAGCTCCTTCTACTAAAAATCTTATGGAAATTCAAAGGAATCAAAGTGAATATCAACTAAATTTACTCAAATTCTGCACCTTTAACTAAAAATCATTAAAAAATGCAAAGAAATTTAATTTAATTTCTCCAAAATATCATCAATTTCAGCTCCTTCTACAGAAAATCTTAAGAAAATTCAAAGGAATCGAAGTGAATATCAACTAAATTTACTCAAATTCTGCATCTGTAACTAAAGATCATAAAAAAATTCAGAAAGATTTAATTTAATTTTACCAACATTTCTTCATTTTCAGCACCTCCTACTAAAAATCTTAAGAAAATTCAAAAGAATCGAAGTGAATATCAACTAAATTTACTCAAATTCTGCATCTGTAACTAAAAATCATAAAAAAATTCAAAAAGATTTAATTTAATTTCTCCAAAATATCATCAATTTCAGCTCCTTCTACTAAAAATCTTATGAAAATCCAAAGGAATCGAAGTGAATATCAACTAAATTTACTCAAATTCTGCATCTGTAACTAAAAATCATAAAAAAATTCAAAAAGATTTAATTTAATTTCTTGAAAATATCATCAATTTCAGCTCCTTCTACTAAAAATCTTATGAAAATCCAAAGGAATCGAAGTGAATATCAACTAAATTTACTCAAATTCTGCATCTGTAACTAAAAATCATAAAAAAATTCAAAAAGATTTAATTTAATTTCTCCAAAATATCATCAATTTCAGCTCCTTCTACTAAAAATCTTATGAAAATCCAAAGGAATCGAAGTGAATATCAACTAAATTTACTCAAATACTGCACCTTTAACTAAAAATCATAAAAAAATTCAAAAAGATTTAATTTAATTTCTTGAAAATATCATCAATTTCAGCTCCTTCTACTAAAAATCTTATGAAAATCCAAAGGAATCGAAGTGAATATCAACTAAATTTACTCAAATTCTGCATCTGTAACTAAAAATCATAAAAAAATTCAAAAAGATTTAATTTAATTTCTCCAAAATATCATCAATTTCAGCTCCTTCTACTAAAAATCTTATGAAAATCCAAAGGAATCGAAGTGAATATCAACTAAATTTACTCAAATACTGCACCTTTAACTAAAAATCATTAAAAAATGCAAAGAAATTTAATTTAATTTCACCAAAATATCATCAATTTCAGCTCCTTCTACTAAAAATCTTATGAAAATCCAAAGGAATCGAAGTGAATATCAACTAAATTTACTCAAATACTGCACCTTTAACTAAAAATCATTAAAAAATGCAAAGAAATTTAATTTAATTTCACCAAAATATCATCAATTTCAGCTCCTTCTACTAAAAATCTTATGGAAATCCAAAGGAATCAAAGTGAATATCAACTATATTTACTCAAATTCTGCACCTTTAAGTAAAAAACATTAAAAAATGCAAAGAAATTTAATTTAATTTCACCAAAATATCATCAATTTCAGCTCCTTCTACTAAAAATCTTATGGAAATCCAAAGGAATCGAAGTGAATATCAACTAAATTTACTCAAATTCTGCATCTGTAACTAAAAATCATAAAAAAATTCAAAAAGATTTGATTTATATCACCAACATTTCTTCATTTTCAGCACCTCCTACAAAAAATCTTAAGAAAATCCAAAGGAATCGAAGTGAATATCAACTATATTATCTCAAATTCTGCACCTTTAAGTAAAAAACATTAAAAAATGCAAAGAAATTTAATTTAATTTCACCAAAATATCATCAATTTCAGCTCCTTCTACTAAAAATCTTATGGAAATTCAAAGGAATCAAAGTGAATATCAACTAAATTTACTCAAATTCTGCACCTTTAACTAAAAATCATTAAAAAATGCAAAGAAATTTAATTTAATTTCTCAAAAATATCATCAATTTCAGCTCCTCCTACAAAAAATCTTAAGAAAATTCAAAGGAATCGAAGTGAATATCAACTAAATTTACTCAAATTCTGCATCTGTAACTAAAGATCATAAAAAAATTCAGAAAGATTTAATTTAATTTTACCAACATTTCTTCATTTTCAGCACCTCCTACAAAAAATCTTAAGAAAATTCAAAGGAATCGAAGTGAATATCAACTAAATTTACTCAAATACTGCACCTTTAACTAAAAATCATTAAAAAATGCAAAGAAATTTAATTTAATTTCTCAAAAATATCATCAATTTCAGCTCCTTCTACAGAAAATCTTAAGAAAATTCAAAGGAATCTAAGTGAATATCAACTAAATTTACTCAAATTCTGCACCTTTAACTAAAAATCATTAAAAAATGCAAAAAGATTTAATTTAATATCACCACAATTTCTCCAATTTCAGCTCCTCCTACAAAAAATCTTAAGAAAATTCAAAGGAATCGAAGTGAATATCAACTATATTTACTCAAATTCTGCACCTTTAAGTAAAAAACATTAAAAAATGCAAAGAAATTTAATTTAATTTCACCAAAATATCATCAATTTCAGCTCCTTCTACTAAAAATCTTATGGAAATCCAAAGGAATCGAAGTGAATATCAACTAAATTTACTCAAATTCTGCATCTGTAACTAAAAATCATAAAAAAATTCAAAAAGATTTGATTTATATCACCAACATTTTTTCAATTTCAGCACCTCCTACTAAAAATCTAAAGAAAATTCAAAAGAATCGATGTGAATTTCAACTATATTATCTCAAATTCTGCACCTTTAACTAAAAACCATTAAAAAATGCAAAGAAATTTAATTTAATTTCACCAAAATATCATCAATTTCAGCTCCTTCTACAAAAAATCTTAAGAAAATTCAAAGGAATCGAGGTGAATATCAACTAAATTTACTCAAATTCTGCATCTGTAACTAAAAATCATAAAATAATTCAAAAAGATTTAATTTAATTTTACCACAGTTTCTCCAATTTCAGCTCCTCCTACAAAAAATCTTAAGAAAATTCAAAGGAATCAAAGTGAATATCAACTACATTTACTCAAATTCTGCACCTTTAACTAAAAATCATTAAAAAATGCAAAGAAATTTAATTTAATTTCTCCAAAATATCATCAATTTCAGCTCCTTCTACAGAAAATCTTAAGAAAATTCAAAGGAATCGAAGTGAATATCAACTAAATTTACTCAAATACTGCACCTTTAACTAAAAATAATTAAAAAATGCAAAGAAATTTAACTTAATTTCACCAAAATATCATCAATTTCAGCTCCTTCTACAAAAAATCTTAAGAAAATTCAAAGGAATCGAGGTGAATATCAACTAAATTTACTCAAATTCTGCATCTGTAACTAAAAATCATAAAATAATTAAAAAAGATTTAATTTAATTTTACCACAATTTCTCCAATTTCAGCTCCTCCTACAAAAAATCTTAAGAAAATTCAAAGGAATCAAAGTGAATATCAACTAAATTTACTCAAATTCTGCACCTTTAACTAAAAATCATTAAAAAATGCAAAGAAATTTAATTTAATTTCTCCAAAATATCATCAATTTCAGCTCCTTCTACTAAAAATCTTATGGAAATTCAAAGGAATCAAAGTGAATATCAACTAAATTTACTCAAATTCTGCACCTTTAACTAAAAATCATTAAAAAATGCAAAGAAATTTAATTTAATTTCTCCAAAATATCATCAATTTCAGCTCCTTCTACAGAAAATCTTAAGAAAATTCAAAGGAATCGAAGTGAATATCAACTAAATTTACTCAAATTCTGCATCTGTAACTAAAGATCATAAAAAAATTCAGAAAGATTTAATTTAATTTTACCAACATTTCTTCATTTTCAGCACCTCCTACTAAAAATCTTAAGAAAATTCAAAAGAATCGAAGTGAATATCAACTAAATTTACTCAAATTCTGCATCTGTAACTAAAAATCATAAAAAAATTCAAAAAGATTTAATTTAATTTCTCCAAAATATCATCAATTTCAGCTCCTTCTACTAAAAATCTTATGAAAATCCAAAGGAATCGAAGTGAATATCAACTAAATTTACTCAAATTCTGCATCTGTAACTAAAAATCATAAAAAAATTCAAAAAGATTTAATTTAATTTCTTGAAAATATCATCAATTTCAGCTCCTTCTACTAAAAATCTTATGAAAATCCAAAGGAATCGAAGTGAATATCAACTAAATTTACTCAAATTCTGCATCTGTAACTAAAAATCATAAAAAAATTCAAAAAGATTTAATTTAATTTCTCCAAAATATCATCAATTTCAGCTCCTTCTACTAAAAATCTTATGAAAATCCAAAGGAATCGAAGTGAATATCAACTAAATTTACTCAAATACTGCACCTTTAACTAAAAATCATAAAAAAATTCAAAAAGATTTAATTTAATTTCTTGAAAATATCATCAATTTCAGCTCCTTCTACTAAAAATCTTATGAAAATCCAAAGGAATCGAAGTGAATATCAACTAAATTTACTCAAATTCTGCATCTGTAACTAAAAATCATAAAAAAATTCAAAAAGATTTAATTTAATTTCTCCAAAATATCATCAATTTCAGCTCCTTCTACTAAAAATCTTATGAAAATCCAAAGGAATCGAAGTGAATATCAACTAAATTTACTCAAATACTGCACCTTTAACTAAAAATCATTAAAAAATGCAAAGAAATTTAATTTAATTTCACCAAAATATCATCAATTTCAGCTCCTTCTACTAAAAATCTTATGGAAATCCAAAGGAATCAAAGTGAATATCAACTATATTTACTCAAATTCTGCACCTTTAAGTAAAAAACATTAAAAAATGCAAAGAAATTTAATTTAATTTCACCAAAATATCATCAATTTCAGCTCCTTCTACTAAAAATCTTATGGAAATCCAAAGGAATCGAAGTGAATATCAACTAAATTTACTCAAATTCTGCATCTGTAACTAAAAATCATAAAAAAATTCAAAAAGATTTGATTTATATCACCAACATTTCTTCATTTTCAGCACCTCCTACAAAAAATCTTAAGAAAATCCAAAGGAATCGAAGTGAATATCAACTATATTATCTCAAATTCTGCACCTTTAAGTAAAAAACATTAAAAAATGCAAAGAAATTTAATTTAATTTCTCAAAAATATCATCAATTTCAGCTCCTTCTACAGAAAATCTTAAGAAAATTCAAAGGAATCTAAGTGAATATCAACTAAATTTACTCAAATTCTGCACCTTTAACTAAAAATCATTAAAAAATGCAAAAAGATTTAATTTAATATCACCACAATTTCTCCAATTTCAGCTCCTCCTACAAAAAATCTTAAGAAAATTCAAAGGAATCGAAGTGAATATCAACTAAATTTACTCAAATACTGCACCTTTAACTAAAAATCATTAAAAAATGCAAAGAAATTTAATTTAATTTCTCCAAAATATCATCAATTTCAGCTCCTTCTCCTAAAAATCTTATGGAAATCCAAAGGAATCGAAGTGAATATCAACTAAATTTACTCAAATTCTGCATCTGTAACTAAAAATCATAAAAAAATTCAAAAAGATTTGATTTATATCACCAACATTTCTTCATTTTCAGCACCTCCTACAAAAAATCTTAAGAAAATCCAAAGGAATCGAAGTGAATATCAACTATATTATCTCAAATTCTGCACCTTTAAGTAAAAAACATTAAAAAATGCAAAGAAATTTAATTTAATTTCACCAAAATATCATCAATTTCAGCTCCTTCTACTAAAAATCTTATGGAAATTCAAAGGAATCAAAGTGAATATCAACTAAATTTACTCAAATTCTGCACCTTTAACTAAAAATCATTAAAAAATGCAAAGAAATTTAATTTAATTTCTCAAAAATATCATCAATTTCAGCTCCTCCTACAAAAAATCTTAAGAAAATTCAAAGGAATCGAAGTGAATATCAACTAAATTTACTCAAATTCTGCATCTGTAACTAAAGATCATAAAAAAATTCAGAAAGATTTAATTTAATTTTACCAACATTTCTTCATTTTCAGCACCTCCTACAAAAAATCTTAAGAAAATTCAAAGGAATCGAAGTGAATATCAACTAAATTTACTCAAATACTGCACCTTTAACTAAAAATCATTAAAAAATGCAAAGAAATTTAATTTAATTTCTCAAAAATATCATCAATTTCAGCTCCTTCTACAGAAAATCTTAAGAAAATTCAAAGGAATCTAAGTGAATATCAACTAAATTTACTCAAATTCTGCACCTTTAACTAAAAATCATTAAAAAATGCAAAAAGATTTAATTTAATATCACCACAATTTCTCCAATTTCAGCTCCTCCTACAAAAAATCTTAAGAAAATTCAAAGGAATCGAAGTGAATATCAACTATATTTACTCAAATTCTGCACCTTTAAGTAAAAAACATTAAAAAATGCAAAGAAATTTAATTTAATTTCACCAAAATATCATCAATTTCAGCTCCTTCTACTAAAAATCTTATGGAAATCCAAAGGAATCGAAGTGAATATCAACTAAATTTACTCAAATTCTGCATCTGTAACTAAAAATCATAAAAAAATTCAAAAAGATTTGATTTATATCACCAACATTTTTTCAATTTCAGCACCTCCTACTAAAAATCTAAAGAAAATTCAAAAGAATCGATGTGAATTTCAACTATATTATCTCAAATTCTGCACCTTTAACTAAAAACCATTAAAAAATGCAAAGAAATTTAATTTAATTTCACCAAAATATCATCAATTTCAGCTCCTTCTACAAAAAATCTTAAGAAAATTCAAAGGAATCGAGGTGAATATCAACTAAATTTACTCAAATTCTGCATCTGTAACTAAAAATCATAAAATAATTCAAAAAGATTTAATTTAATTTTACCACAGTTTCTCCAATTTCAGCTCCTCCTACAAAAAATCTTAAGAAAATTCAAAGGAATCAAAGTGAATATCAACTACATTTACTCAAATTCTGCACCTTTAACTAAAAATCATTAAAAAATGCAAAGAAATTTAATTTAATTTCTCCAAAATATCATCAATTTCAGCTCCTTCTACAGAAAATCTTAAGAAAATTCAAAGGAATCGAAGTGAATATCAACTAAATTTACTCAAATACTGCACCTTTAACTAAAAATAATTAAAAAATGCAAAGAAATTTAACTTAATTTCACCAAAATATCATCAATTTCAGCTCCTTCTACAAAAAATCTTAAGAAAATTCAAAGGAATCGAGGTGAATATCAACTAAATTTACTCAAATTCGGCATCTGTAACTAAAAATCATAAAATAATTAAAAAAGATTTAATTTAATTTTACCACAATTTCTCCAATTTCAGCTCCTCCTACAAAAAATCTTAAGAAAATTCAAAGGAATCAAAGTGAATATCAACTAAATTTACTCAAATTCTGCACCTTTAACTAAAAATCATTAAAAAATGCAAAGAAATTTAATTTAATTTCTCCAAAATATCATCAATTTCAGCTCCTTCTACTAAAAATCTTATGGAAATTCAAAGGAATCAAAGTGAATATCAACTAAATTTACTCAAATTCTGCACCTTTAACTAAAAATCATTAAAAAATGCAAAGAAATTTAATTTAATTTCTCCAAAATATCATCAATTTCAGCTCCTTCTACAGAAAATCTTAAGAAAATTCAAAGGAATCGAAGTGAATATCAACTAAATTTACTCAAATTCTGCATCTGTAACTAAAGATCATAAAAAAATTCAGAAAGATTTAATTTAATTTTACCAACATTTCTTCATTTTCAGCACCTCCTACAAAAAATCTTAAGAAAATTCAAAAGAATCGAAGTGAATATCAACTAAATTTACTCAAATTCTGCATCTGTAACTAAAAATCATAAAAAAATTCAAAAAGATTTAATTTAATTTCTTGAAAATATCATCAATTTCAGCTCCTTCTACTAAAAATCTTATGAAAATCCAAAGGAATCGAAGTGAATATCAACTAAATTTACTCAAATTCTGCATCTGTAACTAAAAATCATAAAAAAATTCAAAAAGATTTAATTTAATTTCTCCAAAATATCATCAATTTCAGCTCCTTCTACTAAAAATCTTATGAAAATCCAAAGGAATCGAAGTGAATATCAACTAAATTTACTCAAATACTGCACCTTTAACTAAAAATCATAAAAAAATTCAAAAAGATTTAATTTAATTTCTTGAAAATATCATCAATTTCAGCTCCTTCTACTAAAAATCTTATGAAAATCCAAAGGAATCGAAGTGAATATCAACTAAATTTACTCAAATTCTGCATCTGTAACTAAAAATCATAAAAAAATTCAAAAAGATTTAATTTAATTTCTCCAAAATATCATCAATTTCAGCTCCTTCTACTAAAAATCTTATGAAAATCCAAAGGAATCGAAGTGAATATCAACTAAATTTACTCAAATACTGCACCTTTAACTAAAAATCATTAAAAAATGCAAAGAAATTTAATTTAATTTCACCAAAATATCATCAATTTCAGCTCCTTCTACTAAAAATCTTATGAAAATCCAAAGGAATCGAAGTGAATATCAACTAAATTTACTCAAATACTGCACCTTTAACTAAAAATCATTAAAAAATGCAAAGAAATTTAATTTAATTTCACCAAAATATCATCAATTTCAGCTCCTTCTACTAAAAATCTTATGGAAATCCAAAGGAATCAAAGTGAATATCAACTATATTTACTCAAATTCTGCACCTTTAAGTAAAAAACATTAAAAAATGCAAAGAAATTTAATTTAATTTCACCAAAATATCATCAATTTCAGCTCCTTCTACTAAAAATCTTATGGAAATCCAAAGGAATCGAAGTGAATATCAACTAAATTTACTCAAATTCTGCATCTGTAACTAAAAATCATAAAAAAATTCAAAAAGATTTGATTTATATCACCAACATTTCTTCATTTTCAGCACCTCCTACAAAAAATCTTAAGAAAATCCAAAGGAATCGAAGTGAATATCAACTATATTATCTCAAATTCTGCACCTTTAAGTAAAAAACATTAAAAAATGCAAAGAAATTTAATTTAATTTCACCAAAATATCATCAATTTCAGCTCCTTCTACTAAAAATCTTATGGAAATTCAAGGAATCAAAGTGAATATCAACTAAATTTACTCAAATTCTGCACCTTTAACTAAAAATCATTAAAAAATGCAAAGAAATTAATTTAATTTATTTTTTCTACTTTTTCAAAAATATCATCAATTTCAGCTCCTCCTACAAAAAATCTTAAGAAAATTCAAAGGAATCGAAGTGAATATCAACTAAATTTACTCAAATTCTGCATCTGTAACTAAAGATCATAAAAAAATTCAGAAAGATTTAATTTAATTTTACCAACATTTCTTCATTTTCAGCACCTCCTACAAAAAATCTTAAGAAAATTCAAAGGAATCGAAGTGAATATCAACTAAATTTACTCAAATACTGCACCTTTAACTAAAAATCATTAAAAAATGCAAAGAAATTTAATTTAATTTCTCAAAAATATCATCAATTTCAGCTCCTTCTACAGAAAATCTTAAGAAAATTCAAAGGAATCTAAGTGAATATCAACTAAATTTACTCAAATTCTGCACCTTTAACCTAAAAATCATTAAAAAATGCAAAAAGATTTAATTTAATATCACCACAATTTCTCCAATTTCAGCTCCTCCTACAAAAAATCTTAAGAAAATTCAAAGGAATCGAAGTGAATATCAACTATATTTACTCAAATTCTGCACCTTTAAGTAAAAAAACATTAAAAAATGCAAAGAAATTTAATTTAATTTCACCAAAATATCATCAATTTCAGCTCCTTCTACTAAAAATCTTATGGAAATCCAAAGGAATCGAAGTGAATATCAACTAAATTTACTCAAATTCTGCATCTGTAACTAAAAATCATAAAAAAATTCAAAAAGATTTGATTTATATCACCAACATTTTTTTCAATTTCAGCACCTCCTACTAAAAATCTAAAGAAAATTCAAAAGAATCGATGTGAATTTCAACTATATTATCTCAAATTCTGCACCTTTAACTAAAAACCATTAAAAAATGCAAAGAAATTTAATTTAATTTCACCAAAATATCATCAATTTCAGCTCCTTCTACAAAAAATCTTAAGAAAATTCAAAGGAATCGAGGTGAATATCAACTAAATTTACTCAAATTCTGCATCTGTAACTAAAAATCATAAAATAATTCAAAAAGATTTAATTTAATTTTACCACAGTTTCTCCAATTTCAGCTCCTCCTACAAAAAATCTTAAGAAAATTCAAAGGAATCAAAGTGAATATCAACTACATTTACTCAAATTCTGCACCTTTAACTAAAAATCATTAAAAAATGCAAAGAAATTTAATTTAATTTCTCCAAAATATCATCAATTTCAGCTCCTTCTACAGAAAATCTTAAGAAAATTCAAAGGAATCGAAGTGAATATCAACTAAATTTACTCAAATACTGCACCTTTAACTAAAAATAATTAAAAAATGCAAAGAAATTTAACTTAATTTCACACCAAAATATCATCAATTTCAGCTCCTTCTACAAAAAATCTTAAGAAAATTCAAAGGAATCGAGGTGAATATCAACTAAATTTACTCAAATTCTGCATCTGTAACTAAAAATCATAAAATAATTAAAAAAGATTTAATTTAATTTTACCCACAATTTCTCCAATTTCAGCTCCTCCTACAAAAAATCTTAAGAAAATTCAAAGGAATCAAAGTGAATATCAACTAAATTTACTCAAATTCTGCACCTTTAACTAAAAATCATTAAAAAATGCAAAGAAATTTAATTTAATTTCTCCAAAATATCATCAATTTCAGCTCCTTCTACTAAAAATCTTATGGAAATTCAAAGGAATCAAAGTGAATATCAACTAAATTTACTCAAATTCTGCACCTTTAACTAAAAATCATTAAAAAATGCAAAGAAATTTAATTTAATTTCTCCAAAATATCATCAATTTCAGCTCCTTCTACAGAAAATCTAAGAAAATTCAAAGGAATCGAAGTGAATATCAACTAAATTTACTCAAATTCTGCATCTGTAACTAAAAATCATAAAAAAATTCAGAAAGATTTAATTTAATTTTACCAACATTTCTTCATTTTCAGCACCTCCTACTAAAAATCTTAAGAAAATTCAAAAGAATCGAAGTGAATATCAACTAAATTTACTCAAATTCTGCATCTGTAACTAAAAATCATAAAAAAAATTCAAAAAGATTAATTTAATTTCTCCAAAATATCATCAATTTCAGCTCCTTCTACTAAAAATCTTATGAAAATCCAAAGGAATCGAAGTGAATATCAACTAAATTTACTCAAATTCTGCATCTGTAACTAAAAATCATAAAAAAATTCAAAAAGATTTAATTTAATTTCTTGAAAATATCATCAATTTCAGCTCCTTCTACTAAAAATCTTATGAAAATCCAAAGGAATCGAAGTGAATATCAACTAAATTTACTCAAATTCTGCATCTGTAACTAAAAATCATAAAAAAATTCAAAAAGATTTAATTTAATTTCTCCAAAATATCATCAATTTCAGCTCCTTCTACTAAAAATCTTATGAAAATCCAAAGGAATCGAAGTGAATATCAACTAAATTTACTCAAATACTGCACCTTTAACTAAAAATCATAAAAAAATTCAAAAAGATTTAATTTAATTTCTTGAAAATATCATCAATTTCAGCTCCTTCTACTAAAAATCTTATGAAAATCCAAAGGAATCGAAGTGAATATCAACTAAATTTACTCAAATTCTGCATCTGTAACTAAAAATCATAAAAAAATTCAAAAAGATTTAATTTAATTTCTCCAAAATATCATCAATTTCAGCTCCTTCTACTAAAAATCTTATGAAAATCCAAAGGAATCGAAGTGAATATCAACTAAATTTACTCAAATACTGCACCTTTAACTAAAAATCATTAAAAAATGCAAAGAAATTTAATTTAATTTCACCAAAATATCATCAATTTCAGCTCCTTCTACTAAAAATCTTATGGAAATCCAAAGGAATCAAAGTGAATATCAACTATATTTACTCAAATTCTGCACCTTTAAGTAAAAAACATTAAAAAATGCAAAGAAATTTAATTTAATTTCACCAAAATATCATCAATTTCAGCTCCTTCTACTAAAAATCTTATGGAAATCCAAAGGAATCGAAGTGAATATCAACTAAATTTACTCAAATTCTGCATCTGTAACTAAAAATCATAAAAAAATTCAAAAAGATTTGATTTATATCACCAACATTTCTTCATTTTCAGCACCTCCTACAAAAAATCTTAAGAAAATCCAAAGGAATCGAAGTGAATATCAACTATATTATCTCAAATTCTGCACCTTTAAGTAAAAAACATTAAAAAATGCAAAGAAATTTAATTTAATTTCACCAAAATATCATCAATTTCAGCTCCTTCTACTAAAAATCTTATGGAAATCCAAAGGAATCGAAGTGAATATCAACTAAATTTACTCAAATTCTGCATCTGTAACTAAAAATCATAAAATAATTCAAAAAGATTTAATTTAATTTTACCACAGTTTCTCCAATTTCAGCTCCTCCTACAAAAAATCTTAAGAAAATTCAAAGGAATCAAAGTGAATATCAACTACATTTACTCAAATTCTGCACCTTTAACTAAAAATCATTAAAAAATGCAAAGAAATTTAATTTAATTTCTCCAAAATATCATCAATTTCAGCTCCTTCTACAGAAAATCTTAAGAAAATTCAAAGGAATCGAAGTGAATATCAACTAAATTTACTCAAATACTGCACTTTTAACTAAAAATAATTAAAAAATGCAAAGAAATTTAACTTAATTTCACCAAAATATCATCAATTTCAGCTCCTTCTACAAAAAATCTTAAGAAAATTCAAAGGAATCGAGGTGAATATCAACTAAATTTACTCAAATTCTGCATCTGTAACTAAAAATCATAAAATAATTAAAAAAGATTTAATTTAATTTTACCACAATTTCTCCAATTTCAGCTCCTCCTACAAAAAATCTTAAGAAAATTCAAAGGAATCAAAGTGAATATCAACTAAATTTACTCAAATTTTGCACCTTTAACTAAAAATCATTAAAAAATGCAAAGAAATTTAATTTAATTTCTCCAAAATATCATCAATTTCAGCTCCTTCTACTAAAAATCTTATGGAAATTCAAAGGAATCAAAGTGAATATCAACTAAATTTACTCAAATTCTGCACCTTTAACTAAAAATCATTAAAAAATGCAAAGAAATTTAATTTAATTTCTCCAAAATATCATCAATTTCAGCTCCTTCTACAGAAAATCTTAAGAAAATTCAAAGGAATCGAAGTGAATATCAACTAAATTTACTCAAATTCTGCATCTGTAACTAAAGATCATAAAAAAATTCAGAAAGATTTAATTTAATTTTACCAACATTTCTTCATTTTCAGCACCTCCTACTAAAAATCTTAAGAAAATTCAAAAGAATCGAAGTGAATATCAACTAAATTTACTCAAATTCTGCATCTGTAACTAAAAATCATAAAAAAATTCAAAAAGATTTAATTTAATTTCTCCAAAATATCATCAATTTCAGCTCCTTCTACTAAAAATCTTATGAAAATCCAAAGGAATCGAAGTGAATATCAACTAAATTTACTCAAATTCTGCATCTGTAACTAAAAATCATAAAAAAATTCAAAAAGATTTAATTTAATTTCTTGAAAATATCATCAATTTCAGCTCCTTCTACTAAAAATCTTATGAAAATCCAAAGGAATCGAAGTGAATATCAACTAAATTTACTCAAATTCTGCATCTGTAACTAAAAATCATAAAAAAATTCAAAAAGATTTAATTTAATTTCTCCAAAATATCATCAATTTCAGCTCCTTCTACTAAAAATCTTATGAAAATCCAAAGGAATCGAAGTGAATATCAACTAAATTTACTCAAATACTGCACCTTTAACTAAAAATCATAAAAAAATTCAAAAAGATTTAATTTAATTTCTCTAAAATATCATCAATTTCAGCTCCTTCTACTAAAAATCTTATGAAAATCCAAAGGAATCGAAGTGAATATCAACTAAATTTACTCAAATTCTGCATCTGTAACTAAAAATCATAAAAAAATTCAAAAAGATTTAATTTAATTTCTCCAAAATATCATCAATTTCAGCTCCTTCTACTAAAAATCTTATGAAAATCCAAAGGAATCGAAGTGAATATCAACTAAATTTACTCAAATACTGCACCTTTAACTAAAAATCATTAAAAAATGCAAAGAAATTTAATTTAATTTCACCAAAATATCATCAATTTCAGCTCCTTCTACTAAAAATCTTATGGAAATCCAAAGGAATCAAAGTGAATATCAACTATATTTACTCAAATTCTGCACCTTTAAGTAAAAAACATTAAAAAATGCAAAGAAATTTAATTTAATTTCACCAAAATATCATCAATTTCAGCTCCTTCTACTAAAAATCTTATGGAAATCCAAAGGAATCGAAGTGAATATCAACTAAATTTACTCAAATTCTGCATCTGTAACTAAAAATCATAAAAAAATTCAAAAAGATTTGATTTATATCACCAACATTTCTTCATTTTCAGCACCTCCTACAAAAAATCTTAAGAAAATCCAAAGGAATCGAAGTGAATATCAACTATATTATCTCAAATTCTGCACCTTTAAGTAAAAAACATTAAAAAATGCAAAGAAATTTAATTTAATTTCACCAAAATATCATCAATTTCAGCTCCTTCTACTAAAAATCTTATGGAAATTCAAAGGAATCAAAGTGAATATCAACTAAATTTACTCAAATTCTGCACCTTTAACTAAAAATCATTAAAAAATGCAAAGAAATTTAATTTAATTTCTCAAAAATATCATCAATTTCAGCTCCTTCTACAAAAAATCTTAAGAAAATTCAAAGGAATCGAGGTGAATATCAACTAAATTTACTCAAATTCTGCATCTGTAACTAAAAATCATAAAATAATTCAAAAAGATTTAATTTAATTTTACCACAGTTTCTCCAATTTCAGCTCCTCCTACAAAAAATCTTAAGAAAATTCAAAGGAATCAAAGTGAATATCAACTACATTTACTCAAATTCTGCACCTTTAACTAAAAATCATTAAAAAATGCAAAGAAATTTAATTTAATTTCTCCAAAATATCATCAATTTCAGCTCCTTCTACAGAAAATCTTAAGAAAATTCAAAGGAATGGAAGTGAATATCAACTAAATTTACTCAAATACTGCACCTTTAACTAAAAATCATTAAAAAATGCAAAGAAATTTAATTTAATTTCTCCAAAATATCATCAATTTCAGCTCCTTCTCCTAAAATTCTTATGAAAATCCAAAGGAATCGAAGTGAATATCAACTAAATTTACTCAAATTCTGCATCTGTAACTAAAGATCATAAAAAAATTCAGAAAGATTTAATTTAATTTTACCAACATTTCTTCATTTTCAGCACCTCCTACAAAAAATCTTAAGAAAATCCAAAGGAATCGAAGTGAATATCAACTATATTATCTCAAATTCTGCACCTTTAAGTAAAAAACATTAAAAAATGCAAAGAAATTTAATTTAATTTCACCAAAATATCATCAATTTCAGCTCCTTCTACTAAAAATCTTATGGAAATTCAAAGGAATCAAAGTGAATATCAACTAAATTTACTCAAATTCTGCACCTTTAACTAAAAATCATTAAAAAATGCAAAGAAATTTAATTTAATTTCTCCAAAATATCATCAATTTCAGCTCCTTCTACAGAAAATCTTAAGAAAATTCAAAGGAATCGAAGTGAATATCAACTAAATTTACTCAAATTCTGCATCTGTAACTAAAAATCATAAAATAATTCAAAAAGATTTGATTTATATCACCAACATTTTTTCAATTTCAGCACCTCCTACTAAAAATCTAAAGAAAATTCAAAGGAATCGAAGTGAATATCAACTAAATTTACTCAAATTCTGCACCTTTAACTAAAAATCATTAAAAAATTCAAAGAAATTTAATTTAATTTCACCAAAATATCATCAATTTCAGCTCCTTCTACAGAAAATCTTAAGAAAATTCAAAGGAATCGAAGTGAATATCAACTAAATTTACTCAAATTCTGCATCTGTAACTAAAAATCATAAAAAATTCAAAAAGATTTAATTTATATCACCAAAATTTTTTCAATTTCAGCACCTCCTACTAAAAATCTAAAGAAAATTCAAAAGAATCGAAATGAATATCAACTAAATTTACTTAAATTCTGCACCTTTAACTAAAAATCATTAAAAAATTCAAAGAAATTTAATTTAATTTCACCAAAATATCATCAATTTCAGCTCCTTCTACTAAAAATCTTATGGAAATCCAAAGGAATCAAAGTGAATATCAACTATATTTACTCAAATTCTGCACCTTTAAGTAAAAAACATTAAAAAATGCAAAGAAATTTAATTTAATTTCACCAAAATATCATCAATTTCAGCTCCTTCTACTAAAAATCTTATGGAAATCCAAAGGAATCGAAGTGAATATCAACTAAATTTACTCAAATTCTGCATCTGTAACTAAAAATCATAAAAAAATTCAAAAAGATTTGATTTATATCACCAACATTTTTTCAATTTCAGCACCTCCTACTAAAAATCTAAAGAAAATTCAAAAGAATCGATGTGAATTTCAACTATATTATCTCAAATTCTGCACCTTTAACTAAAAACCATTAAAAAATGCAAAGAAATTTAATTTAATTTCACCAAAATATCATCAATTTCAGCTCCTTCTACAAAAAATCTTAAGAAAATTCAAAGGAATCGAGGTGAATATCAACTAAATTTACTCAAATTCTGCATCTGTAACTAAAAATCATAAAATAATTCAAAAAGATTTAATTTAATTTTACCACAGTTTCTCCAATTTCAGCTCCTCCTACAAAAAATCTTAAGAAAATTCAAAGGAATCAAAGTGAATATCAACTACATTTACTCAAATTCTGCACCTTTAACTAAAAATCATTAAAAAATGCAAAGAAATTTAATTTAATTTCTCCAAAATATCATCAATTTCAGCTCCTTCTACAGAAAATCTTAAGAAAATTCAAAGGAATCGAAGTGAATATCAACTAAATTTACTCAAATACTGCACCTTTAACTAAAAATAATTAAAAAATGCAAAGAAATTTAATTTAATTTCACCAAAATATCATCAATTTCAGCTCCTTCTACAAAAAATCTTAAGAAAATTCAAAGGAATCGAGGTGAATATCAACTAAATTTACTCAAATTCTGCATCTGTAACTAAAAATCATGAAATAATTAAAAAAGATTTAATTTAATTTTACCACAATTTCTCCAATTTCAGCTCCTCCTACAAAAAATCTTAAGAAAATTCAAAGGAATCAAAGTGAATATCAACTAAATTTACTCAAATTCTGCACCTTTAACTAAAAATCATTAAAAAATGCAAAGAAATTTAATTTAATTTCTCCAAAATATCATCAATTTCAGCTCCTTCTACTAAAAATCTTATGGAAATTCAAAGGAATCAAAGTGAATATCAACTAAATTTACTCAAATTCTGCACCTTTAACTAAAAATCATTAAAAAATGCAAAGAAATTTAATTTAATTTCTCCAAAATATCATCAATTTCAGCTCCTTCTACAGAAAATCTTAAGAAAATTCAAAGGAATCGAAGTGAATATCAACTAAATTTACTCAAATTCTGCATCTGTAACTAAAGATCATAAAAAAATTCAGAAAGATTTAATTTAATTTTACCAACATTTCTTCATTTTCAGCACCTCCTACTAAAAATCTTAAGAAAATTCAAAAGAATCGAAGTGAATATCAACTAAATTTACTCAAATTCTGCATCTGTAACTAAAAATCATAAAAAAATTCAAAAAGATTTAATTTAATTTCTCCAAAATATCATCAATTTCAGCTCCTTCTACTAAAAATCTTATGAAAATCCAAAGGAATCGAAGTGAATATCAACTAAATTTACTCAAATTCTGCATCTGTAACTAAAAATCATAAAAAAATTCAAAAAGATTTAATTTAATTTCTCCAAAGTATCATCAATTTCAGCTCCTGCTACTAAAAATCTTATGAAAATCCAAAGGAATCGAAGTGAATATCAACTAAATTTACTCAAATTCTGCATCTGTAACTAAAAATCATAAAAAAATTCAAAAAGATTTAATTTAATTTCTTGAAAATATCATCAATTTCAGCTCCTTCTACTAAAAATCTTATGAAAATCCAAAGGAATCGAAGTGAATATCAACTAAATTTACTCAAATTCTGCATCTGTAACTAAAAATCATAAAAAAATTCAAAAAGATTTAATTTAATTTCTCCAAAATATCATCAATTTCAGCTCCTTCTACTAAAAATCTTATGAAAATCCAAAGGAATCGAAGTGAATATCAACTAAATTTACTCAAATACTGCACCTTTAACTAAAAATCATTAAAAAATGCAAAGAAATTTAATTTAATTTCTCAAAAATATCATCAATTTCAGCTCCTCCTACAAAAAATCTTAAGAAAATTCAAAGGAATCGAAGTGAATATCAACTAAATTTACTCAAATTCTGCATCTGTAACTAAAGATCATAAAAAAATTCAGAAAGATTTAATTTAATTTTACCAACATTTCTTCATTTTCAGCACCTCCTACAAAAAATCTTAAGAAAATTCAAAGGAATCGAAGTGAATATCAACTAAATTTACTCAAATACTGCACCTTTAACTAAAAATCATTAAAAAATGCAAAGAAATTTAATTTAATTTCTCAAAAATATCATCAATTTCAGCTCCTTCTACAGAAAATCTTAAGAAAATTCAAAGGAATCGAAGTGAATATCAACTAAATTTACTCAAATTCTGCACCTTTAACTAAAAATCATTAAAAAATGCAAAAAGATTTAATTTAATATCACCACAATTTCTCCAATTTCAGCTCCTCCTACAAAAAATCTTAAGAAAATTCAAAGGAATCGAAGTGAATATCAACTAAATTTACTCAAATACTGCACCTTTAACTAAAAATCATTAAAAAATGCAAAGAAATTTAATTTAATTTCTCCAAAATATCATCAATTTCAGCTCCTTCTCCTAAAATTCTTATGAAAATCCAAAGGAATCGAAGTGAATATCAACTAAATTTACTCAAATTCTGCATCTGTAACTAAAAATCATAAAATAATTAAAAAAGATTTAATTTAATTTTACCACAATTTCTCCAATTTCAGCTCCTCCTACAAAAAATCTTAAGAAAATTCAAAGGAATCAAAGTGAATATCAACTATATTATCTCAAATTCTGCACCTTTAAGTAAAAAACATTAAAAAATGCAAAGAAATTTAATTTAATTTCACCAAAATATCATCAATTTCAGCTCCTTCTACTAAAAATCTTATGGAAATTCAAAGGAATCAAAGTGAATATCAACTAAATTTACTCAAATTCTGCACCTTTAACTAAAAATCATTAAAAAATGCAAAGAAATTTAATTTAATTTCTCCAAAATATCATCAATTTCAGCTCCTTCTACAGAAAATCTTAAGAAAATTCAATGGAATCGAAGTGAATATCAACTAAATTTACTCAAATACTGCACCTTTAACTAAAAATCATTAAAAAATGCAAAGAAATTTAATTTAATTTCTCCAAAATATCATCAATTTCAGCCCCTCCTACAGAAAATCTTAAGAAAATTCAAAGGAATCGAAGTGAATATCAACTAAATTTACTCAAATTCTGCATCTGTAACTAAAGATCATAAAAAAATTCAGAAAGATTTAATTTAATTTTACCAACATTTCTTCATTTTCAGCACCTCCTACAAAAAATCTTAAGAAAATCCAAAGGAATCGAAGTGAATATCAACTATATTATCTCAAATTCTGCACCTTTAAGTAAAAAACATTAAAAAATGCAAAGAAATTTAATTTAATTTCACCAAAATATCATCAATTTCAGCTCCTTCTACTAAAAATCTTATGGAAATTCAAAGGAATCAAAGTGAATATCAACTAAATTTACTCAAATTCTGCACCTTTAACTAAAAATCATTAAAAAATGCAAAGAAATTTAATTTAATTTCTCCAAAATATCATCAATTTCAGCTCCTTCTACAGAAAATCTTAAGAAAATTCAAAGGAATCGAAGTGAATATCAACTAAATTTACTCAAATTCTGCATCTGTAACTAAAAATCATAAAATAATTCAAAAAGATTTGATTTATATCACCAAAATTTTTTCAATTTCAGCACCTCCTACTAAAAATCTAAAGAAAATTCAAAGGAATCGAAGTGAATATCAACTAAATTTACTCAAATTCTGCACCTTTAACTAAAAATCATTAAAAAATTCAAAGAAATTTAATTTAATTTCACCAAAATATCATCAATTTCAGCTCCTTCTACAGAAAATCTTAAGAAAATTCAAAGGAATCGAAGTGAATATCAACTAAATTTACTCAAATTCTGCATCTGTAACTAAAAATCATAAAAAATTCAAAAAGATTTAATTTATATCACCAAAATTTTTTCAATTTCAGCACCTCCTACTAAAAATCTAAAGAAAATTCAAAAGAATCGAAATGAATATCAACTAAATTTACTTAAATTCTGCACCTTTAACTAAAAATCATTAAAAAATGCAAAGAAATTTAATTTAATTTCACCAAAATATCATCAATTTCAGCTCCTTCTACTAAAAATCTTATGGAAATCCAAAGGAATCAAAGTGAATATCAACAAAATTTACTCAAATTCTGCACCTTTAACTAAAAAACATTAAAAAATGCAAAGAAATTTAATTTAATTTCACCAAAATATCATCAATTTCAGCTCCTTCTACTAAAAATCTTATGGAAATCCAAAGGAATCAAAGTGAATATCAACTATATTTACTCAAATTCTGCACCTTTAAGTAAAAAACATTAAAAAATGCAAAGAAATTTAATTTAATTTCACCAAAATATCATCAATTTCAGCTCCTTCTACTAAAAATCTTATGGAAATCCAAAGGAATCGAAGTGAATATCAACTAAATTTACTCAAATTCTGCATCTGTAACTAAAAATCATAAAAAAATTCAAAAAGATTTGATTTATATCACCAACATTTTTTCAATTTCAGCACCTCCTACTAAAAATCTAAAGAAAATTCAAAAGAATCGATGTGAATTTCAACTATATTATCTCAAATTCTGCACCTTTAACTAAAAACCATTAAAAAATGCAAAGAAATTTAATTTAATTTCACCAAAATATCATCAATTTCAGCTCCTTCTACAAAAAATCTTAAGAAAATTCAAAGGAATCGAGGTGAATATCAACTAAATTTACTCAAATTCTGCATCTGTAACTAAAAATCATAAAATAATTCAAAAAGATTTAATTTAATTTTACCACAGTTTCTCCAATTTCAGCTCCTCCTACAAAAAATCTTAAGAAAATTCAAAGGAATCAAAGTGAATATCAACTACATTTACTCAAATTCTGCACCTTTAACTAAAAATCATTAAAAAATGCAAAGAAATTTAATTTGATTTCTCCAAAATATCATCAATTTCAGCTCCTTCTACAGAAAATCTTAAGAAAATTCAAAGGAATCGAAGTGAATATCAACTAAATTTACTCAAATACTGCACCTTTAACTAAAAATCATTAAAAAATGCAAAGAAATTTAATTTAATTTCTCCAAAATATCATCAATTTCAGCTCCTTCTCCTAAAATTCTTATGAAAATCCAAAGGAATCGAAGTGAATATCAACTAAATTTACTCAAATTCTGCATCTGTAACTAAAAATCATAAAATAATTAAAAAAGATTTAATTTAATTTTACCACAATTTCTCCAATTTCAGCTCCTCCTACAAAAAATCTTAAGAAAATTCAAAGGAATCAAAGTGAATATCAACTAAATTTACTCAAATTCTGCACCTTTAACTAAAAATCATTAAAAAATGCAAAGAAATTTAATTTAATTTCTCCAAAATATCATCAATTTCAGCTCCTTCTACTAAAAATCTTATGGAAATTCAAAGGAATCAAAGTGAATATCAACTAAATTTACTCAAATTCTGCACCTTTAACTAAAAATCATTAAAAAATGCAAAGAAATTTAATTTAATTTCTCCAAAATATCATCAATTTCAGCTCCTTCTACAGAAAATCTTAAGAAAATTCAAAGGAATCGAAGTGAATATCAACTAAATTTACTCAAATTCTGCACCTTTAACTAAAAATCATTAAAAAATTCAAAGAAATTTAATTTAATTTCACCAAAATATCATCAATTTCAGCTCCTTCTACAGAAAATCTTAAGAAAATTCAAAGGAATCGAAGTGAATATCAACTAAATTTACTCAAATTCTGCATCTGTAACTAAAAATCATAAAAAATTCAAAAAGATTTAATTTATATCACCAAAATTTTTTCAATTTCAGCACCTCCTACTAAAAATCTAAAGAAAAGTCAAAAGAATCGAAATGAATATCAACTAAATTTACTTAAATTCTGCACCTTTAACTAAAAATCATTAAAAAATTCAAAGAAATTTAATTTAATTTCACCAAAATATCATCAATTTCAGCTCCTTCTACTAAAAATCTTATGGAAATCCAAAGGAATCAAAGTGAATATCAACAAAATTTACTCAAATTCTGCACCTTTAACTAAAAACCATTAAAAAATGCAAAGAAATTTAATTTAATTTCACCAAAATATCATCAATTTCAGCTCCTTCTACAAAAAATCTTAAGAAAATTCAAAGGAATCGAGGTGAATATCAACTAAATTTACTCAAATTCTGCATCTGTAACTAAAAATCATAAAATAATTCAAAAAGATTTAATTTAATTTTACCACAGTTTCTCCAATTTCAGCTCCTCCTACAAAAAATCTTAAGAAAATTCAAAGGAATCAAAGTGAATATCAACTACATTTACTCAAATTCTGCACCTTTAACTAAAAATCATTAAAAAATGCAAAGAAATTTAATTTAATTTCTCCAAAATATCATCAATTTCAGCTCCTTCTACAGAAAATCTTAAGAAAATTCAAAGGAATCGAAGTGAATATCAACTAAATTTACTCAAATACTGCACCTTTAACTAAAAATCATTAAAAAATGCAAAGAAATTTAATTTAATTTCTCCAAAATATCATCAATTTCAGCTCCTTCTCCTAAAATTCTTATGAAAATCCAAAGGAATCGAAGTGAATATCAACTAAATTTACTCAAATTCTGCATCTGTAACTAAAAATCATAAAATAATTAAAAAAGATTTAATTTAATTTTACCACAATTTCTCCAATTTCAGCTCCTCCTACAAAAAATCTTAAGAAAATTCAAAGGAATCAAAGTGAATATCAACTAAATTTACTCAAATTCTGCACCTTTAACTAAAAATCATTAAAAAATGCAAAGAAATTTAATTTAATTTCTCCAAAATATCATCAATTTCAGCTCCTTCTACTAAAAATCTTATGGAAATTCAAAGGAATCAAAGTGAATATCAACTAAATTTACTCAAATTCTGCACCTTTAACTAAAAATCATTAAAAAATGCAAAGAAATTTAATTTAATTTCTCCAAAATATCATCAATTTCAGCTCCTTCTACAGAAAATCTTAAGAAAATTCAAAGGAATCGAAGTGAATATCAACTAAATTTACTCAAATTCTGGACCTTTAACTAAAAATCATTAAAAAATTCAAAGAAATTTAATTTAATTTCACCAAAATATCATCAATTTCAGCTCCTTCTACAGAAAATCTTAAGAAAATTCAAAGGAATCGAAGTGAATATCAACTAAATTTACTCAAATTCTGCACCTTTAACTAAAAATCATTAAAAAATGCAAAGAAATTTAATTTAATTTCTCAAAAATATCATCAATTTCAGCTCCTCCTACAAAAAATCTTAAGAAAATTCAAAGGAATCGAAGTGAATATCAACTAAATTTACTCAAATTCTGCATCTGTAACTAAAGATCATAAAAAAATTCAGAAAGATTTAATTTAATTTTACCAACATTTCTTCATTTTCAGCACCTCCTACAAAAAATCTTAAGAAAATTCAAAGGAATCGAAGTGAATATCAACTAAATTTACTCAAATACTGCACCTTTAACTAAAAATCATTAAAAAATGCAAAGAAATTTAATTTAATTTCTCCAAAATATCATCAATTTCAGCTCCTTCTCCTAAAATTCTTATGGAAATTCAAAGGAATCAAAGTGAATATCAACTAAATTTACTCAAATTCTGCACCTTTAACTAAATATCATTAAAAAATGCAAAGAAATTTAATTTAATTTCTCCAAAATATCATCAATTTCAGCTCCTTCTACAGAAAATCTTAAGAAAATTCAAAGGAATCGAAGTGAATATCAACTAAATTTACTCAAATTCTGCATCTGTAACTAAAGATCATAAAAAAATTCAGAAAGATTTAATTTAATTTTACCAACATTTCTTCATTTTCAGCACCTCCTACTAAAAATCTTAAGAAAATTCAAAAGAATCGAAGTGAATATCAACTAAATTTACTCAAATTCTGCACCTTTAACTAAAAATCATTAAAAAATGCAAAGAAATTTAATTTAATTTCTCCAAAATATCATCAATTTCAGCTCCTTCTACTAAAAATCTTATGGAAATTCAAAGGAATCAAAGTGAATATCAACTAAATTTACTCAAATTCTGCACCTTTAACTAAAAATCATTAAAAAATGCAAAGAAATTTAATTTAATTTCTCCAAAATATCATCAATTTCAGCTCCTTCTACAGAAAATCTTAAGAAAATTCAAAGGAATCGAAGTGAATATCAACTAAATTTACTCAAATTCTGGACCTTTAACTAAAAATCATTAAAAAATTCAAAGAAATTTAATTTAATTTCACCAAAATATCATCAATTTCAGCTCCTTCTACAGAAAATCTTAAGAAAATTCAAAGGAATCGAAGTGAATATCAACTAAATTTACTCAAATTCTGCACCTTTAACTAAAAATCATTAAAAAATGCAAAGAAATTTAATTTAATTTCTCAAAAATATCATCAATTTCAGCTCCTCCTACAAAAAATCTTAAGAAAATTCAAAGGAATCGAAGTGAATATCAACTAAATTTACTCAAATTCTGCATCTGTAACTAAAGATCATAAAAAAATTCAAAAAGATTTAATTTAATTTCTCCAAAATATCATCAATTTCAGCTCCTTCTACTAAAAATCTTATGAAAATCCAAAGGAATCGAAGTGAATATCAACTAAATTTACTCAAATTCTGCATCTGTAACTAAAAATCATAAAAAAATTCAAAAAGATTTAATTTAATTTCTCCAAAGTATCATCAATTTCAGCTCCTGCTACTAAAAATCTTATGAAAATCCAAAGGAATCGAAGTGAATATCAACTAAATTTACTCAAATTCTGCATCTGTAACTAAAAATCATAAAAAAATTCAAAAAGATTTAATTTAATTTCTTGAAAATATCATCAATTTCAGCTCCTTCTACTAAATATCTTATGAAAATCCAAAGGAATCGAAGTGAATATCAACTAAATTTACTCAAATTCTGCATCTGTAACTAAAAATCATAAAAAAATTCAAAAAGATTTAATTTAATTTCTCCAAAATATCATCAATTTCAGCTCCTTCTACTAAAAATCTTATGAAAATCCAAATGAATCGAAGTGAATATCAACTAAATTTACTCAAATACTGCACCTTTAACTAAAAATCATTAAAAAATGCAAAGAAATTTAATTTAATTTCTCAAAAATATCATCAATTTCAGCTCCTCCTACAAAAAATCTTAAGAAAATTCAAAGGAATCGAAGTGAATATCAACTAAATTTACTCAAATTCTGCATCTGTAACTAAAGATCATAAAAAAATTCAGAAAGATTTAATTTAATTTTACCAACATTTCTTCATTTTCAGCACCTCCTACAAAAAATCTTAAGAAAATTCAAAGGAATCGAAGTGAATATCAACTAAATTTACTCAAATACTGCACCTTTAACTAAAAATCATTAAAAAATGCAAAAAGATTTAATTTAATATCACCACAATTTCTCCAATTTCAGCTCCTCCTACAAAAAATCTTAAGAAAATTCAAAGGAATCGAAGTGAATATCAACTAAATTTACTCAAATACTGCACCTTTAACTAAAAATCATTAAAAAATGCAAAGAAATTTAATTTAATTTCTCCAAAATATCATCAATTTCAGCTCCTTCTCCTAAAATTCTTATGAAAATCCAAAGGAATCGAAGTGAATATCAACTAAATTTACTCAAATTCTGCATCTGTAACTAAAAATCATAAAATAATTAAAAAAGATTTAATTTAATTTTACCAACATTTCTTCATTTTCAGCACCTCCTACAAAAAATCTTAAGAAAATCCAAAGGAATCGAAGTGAATATCAACTATATTATCTCAAATTCTGCACCTTTAAGTAAAAAACATTAAAAAATGCAAAGAAATTTAATTTAATTTCACCAAAATATCATCAATTTCAGCTCCTTCTACTAAAAATCTTATGGAAATTCAAAGGAATCAAAGTGAATATCAACTAAATTTACTCAATTCTGCACCTTTAACTAAAAATCATTAAAAAATGCAAAGAAATTTAATTTAATTTCTCCAAAATATCATCAATTTCAGCTCCTTCTACAGAAAATCTTAAGAAAATTCAAAGGAATCGAAGTGAATATCAACTAAATTTACTCAAATTCTGCATCTGTAACTAAAAATCATAAAATAATTCAAAAAGATTTGATTTATATCACCAAAATTTTTTCAATTTCAGCACCTCCTACTAAAAATCTAAAGAAAATTCAAAGGAATCGAAGTGAATATCAACTAAATTTACTCAAATTCTGCACCTTTAACTAAAAATCATTAAAAAATTCAAAGAAATTTAATTTAATTTCACCAAAATATCATCAATTTCAGCTCCTTCTACAGAAAATCTTAAGAAAATTCAAAGGAATCGAAGTGAATATCAACTAAATTTACTCAAATTCTGCATCTGTAACTAAAAATCATAAAAAATTCAAAAATATTTAATTTATATCACCAAAATTTTTTCAATTTCAGCACCTCCTACTAAAAATCTAAAGAAAATTCAAAAGAATCGAAATGAATATCAACTAAATTTACTTAAATTCTGCACCTTTAACTAAAAATCATTAAAAAATTCAAAGAAATTTAATTTAATTTCACCAAAATATCATCAATTTCAGCTCCTTCTACTAAAAATCTTATGGAAATCCAAAGGAATCAAAGTGAATATCAACAAAATTTACTCAAATTCTGCACCTTTAACTAAAAAACATTAAAAAATGCAAAGAAATTTAATTTAATTTCACCAAAATATCATCAATTTCAGCTCCTTCTACTAAAAATCTTATGGAAATCCAAAGGAATCAAAGTGAATATCAACTATATTTACTCAAATTCTGCACCTTTAAGTAAAAAACATTAAAAAATGCAAAGAAATTTAATTTAATTTCACCAAAATATCATCAATTTCAGCTCCTTCTACTAAAAATCTTATGGAAATCCAAAGGAATCGAAGTGAATATCAACTAAATTTACTCAAATTCTGCATCTGTAACTAAAAATCATAAAAAAATTCAAAAAGATTTGATTTATATCACCAACATTTTTTCAATTTCAGCACCTCCTACTAAAAATCTAAAGAAAATTCAAAAGAATCGATGTGAATTTCAACTATATTATCTCAAATTCTGCACCTTTAACTAAAAACCATTAAAAAATGCAAAGAAATTTAATTCAATTTCACCAAAATATCATCAATTTCAGCTCCTTCTACAAAAAATCTTAAGAAAATTCAAAGGAATCGAGGTGAATATCAACTAAATTTACTCAAATTCTGCATCTGTAACTAAAAATCATAAAATAATTCAAAAAGATTTAATTTAATTTTACCACAGTTTCTCCAATTTCAGCTCCTCCTACAAAAAATCTTAAGAAAATTCAAAGGAATCAAAGTGAATATCAACTACATTTACTCAAATTCTGCACCTTTAACTAAAAATCATTAAAAAATGCAAAGAAATTTAATTTAATTTCTCCAAAATATCATCAATTTCAGCTCCTTCTACAGAAAATCTTAAGAAAATTCAAAGGAATCGAAGTGAATATCAACTAAATTTACTCAAATTCTGCACCTTTAACTAAAAATCATTAAAAAATTCAAAGAAATTTAATTTAATTTCACCAAAATATCATCAATTTCAGCTCCTTCTACAGAAAATCTTAAGAAAATTCAAAGGAATCGAAGTGAATATCAACTAAATTTACTCAAATTCTGCATCTGTAACTAAAAATCATAAAAAATTCAAAAAGATTTAATTTATATCACCAAATTTTTTTCAATTTCAGCACCTCCTATTAAAAATCTAAAGAAAATTCAAAAGAATCGAAATGAATATCAACTAAATTTACTTAAATTCTGCACCTTTAACTAAAAATCATTAAAAAATTCAAAGAAATTTAATTTAATTTCACCAAAATATCATCAATTTCAGCTCCTTCTACTAAAAATCTTATGGAAATCCAAAGGAATCAAAGTGAATATCAACAAAATTTACTCAAATTCTGCACCTTTAACTAAAAACCTTTAAAAAATGCAAAGAAATTTAATTTAATTTCACCAAAATATCATCAATTTCAGCTCCTTCTACTAAAAATCTTATGGAAATCCAAAGGAATCAAAGTGAATATCAACTATATTTACTCAAATTCTGCACCTTTAAGTAAAAAACATTAAAAAATGCAAAGAAATTTAATTTAATTTCACCAAAATATCATCAATTTCAGCTCCTTCTACTAAAAATCTTATGGAAATCCAAAGGAATCGAAGTGAATATCAACTAAATTTACTCAAATTCTGCATCTGTAACTAAAAATCATAAAAAAATTCAAAAAGATTTGATTTATATCACCAACATTTTTTCAATTTCAGCACCTCCTACTAAAAATCTAAAGAAAATTCAAAGGAATCGAAGTGAATATCAACTAAATTTACTCAAATTCTGCACCTTTAACTAAAAATCATTAAAAAATTCAAAGAAATTTAATTTAATTTCTCCAAAATATCATCAATTTCAGCTCCTGCTACTAAAAATCTTATGAAAATCCAAAGGAATCGAAGTGAATATCAACTAAATTTACTCAAATTCTGCATCTGTAACTAAAAATCATAAAAAAATTCAAAAAGATTTAATTTAATTTCTTGAAAATATCATCAATTTCAGCTCCTTCTACTAAAAATCTTATGAAAATCCAAAGGAATCGAAGTGAATATCAACTAAATTTACTCAAATTCTGCATCTGTAACTAAAAATCATAAAAAAATTCAAAAAGATTTAATTTAATTTCTCCAAAATATCATCAATTTCAGCTCCTTCTACTAAAAATCTTATGAAAATCCAAAGGAATCGAAGTGAATATCAACTAAATTTACTCAAATACTGCACCTTTAACTAAAAATCATTAAAAAATGCAAAGAAATTTAATTTAATTTCTCAAAAATATCATCAATTTCAGCTCCTCCTACAAAAAATCTTAAGAAAATTCAAAGGAATCGAAGTGAATATCAACTAAATTTACTCAAATTCTGCATCTGTAACTAAAGATCATAAAAAAATTCAGAAAGATTTAATTTAATTTTACCAACATTTCTTCATTTTCAGCACCTCCTACAAAAAATCTTAAGAAAATTCAAAGGAATCGAAGTGAATATCAACTAAATTTACTCAAATACTGCACCTTTAACTAAAAATCATTAAAAAATGCAAAAAGATTTAATTTAATATCACCACAATTTCTCCAATTTCAGCTCCTCCTACAAAAAATCTTAAGAAACTTCAAAGGAATCGAAGTGAATATCAACTAAATTTACTCAAATACTGCACCTTTAACTAAAAATCATTAAAAAATGCAAAGAAATTTAATTTAATTTCTCCAAAATATCATCAATTTCAGCTCCTTCTCCTAAAATTCTTATGAAAATCCAAAGGAATCGAAGTGAATATCAACTAAATTTACTCAAATTCTGCATCTGTAACTAAAAATCATAAAATAATTAAAAAAGATTTAATTTAATTTTACCAACATTTCTTCATTTTCAGCACCTCCTACAAAAAATCTTAAGAAAATCCAAAGGAATCGAAGTGAATATCAACTATATTATCTCAAATTCTGCACCTTTAAGTAAAAAACATTAAAAAATGCAAAGAAATTTAATTTAATTTCACCAAAATATCATCAATTTCAGCTCCTTCTACTAAAAATCTTATGGAAATTCAAAGGAATCAAAGTGAATATCAACTAAATTTACTCAAATTCTGCACCTTTAACTAAAAATCATTAAAAAATGCAAAGAAATTTAATTTAATTTCTCCAAAATATCATCAATTTCAGCTCCTTCTACAGAAAATCTTAAGAAAATTCAAAGGAATCGAAGTGAATATCAACTAAATTTACTCAAATTCTGCATCTGTAACTAAAAATCATAAAATAATTCAAAAAGATTTGATTTATATCACCAAAATTTTTTCAATTTCAGCACCTCCTACTAAAAATCTAAAGAAAATTCAAAGGAATCGAAGTGAATATCAACTAAATTTACTCAAATTCTGCACCTTTAACTAAAAATCATTAAAAAATTCAAAGAAATTTAATTTAATTTCACCAAAATATCATCAATTTCAGCTCCTTCTACAGAAAATCTTAAGAAAATTCAAAGGAATCGAAGTGAATATCAACTAAATTTACTCAAATTCTGCATCTGTAACTAAAAATCATAAAAAATTCAAAAATATTTAATTTATATCACCAAAATTTTTTCAATTTCAGCACCTCCTACTAAAAATCTAAAGAAAATTCAAAAGAATCGAAATGAATATCAACTAAATTTACTTAAATTCTGCACCTTTAACTAAAAATCATTAAAAAATTCAAAGAAATTTAATTTAATTTCACCAAAATATCATCAATTTCAGCTCCTTCTACTAAAAATCTTATGGAAATCCAAAGGAATCAAAGTGAATATCAACAAAATTTACTCAAATTCTGCACCTTTAACTAAAAAACATTAAAAAATGCAAAGAAATTTAATTTAATTTCACCAAAATATCATCAATTTCAGCTCCTTCTACTAAAAATCTTATGGAAATCCAAAGGAATCAAAGTGAATATCAACTATATTTACTCAAATTCTGCACCTTTAAGTAAAAAACATTAAAAAATGCAAAGAAATTTAATTTAATTTCACCAAAATATCATCAATTTCAGCTCCTTCTACTAAAAATCTTATGGAAATCCAAAGGAATCGAAGTGAATATCAACTAAATTTACTCAAATTCTGCATCTGTAACTAAAAATCATAAAAAAATTCAAAAAGATTTGATTTATATCACCAACATTTTTTCAATTTCAGCACCTCCTACTAAAAATCTAAAGAAAATTCAAAAGAATCGATGTGAATTTCAACTATATTATCTCAAATTCTGCACCTTTAACTAAAAACCATTAAAAAATGCAAAGAAATTTAATTTAATTTCACCAAAATATCATCAATTTCAGCTCCTTCTACAAAAAATCTTAAGAAAATTCAAAGGAATCGAGGTGAATATCAACTAAATTTACTCAAATTCTGCATCTGTAACTAAAAATCATAAAATAATTCAAAAAGATTTAATTTAATTTTACCACAGTTTCTCCAATTTCAGCTCCTCCTACAAAAAATCTTAAGAAAATTCAAAGGAATCAAAGTGAATATCAACTACATTTACTCAAATTCTGCACCTTTAACTAAAAATCATTAAAAAATGCAAAGAAATTTAATTTAATTTCTCCAAAATATCATCAATTTCAGCTCCTTCTACAGAAAATCTTAAGAAAATTCAAAGGAATCGAAGTGAATATCAACTAAATTTACTCAAATTCTGCACCTTTAACTAAAAATCATTAAAAAATTCAAAGAAATTTAATTTAATTTCACCAAAATATCATCAATTTCAGCTCCTTCTACAGAAAATCTTAAGAAAATTCAAAGGAATCGAAGTGAATATCAACTAAATTTACTCAAATTCTGCATCTGTAACTAAAAATCATAAAAAATTCAAAAAGATTTAATTTATATCACCAAAATTTTTTCAATTTCAGCACCTCCTATTAAAAATCTAAAGAAAATTCAAAAGAATCGAAATGAATATCAACTAAATTTACTTAAATTCTGCACCTTTAACTAAAAATCATTAAAAAATTCAAAGAAATTTAATTTAATTTCACCAAAATATCATCAATTTCAGCTCCTTCTACTAAAAATCTTATGGAAATCCAAAGGAATCAAAGTGAATATCAACAAAATTTACTCAAATTCTGCACCTTTAACTAAAAACCTTTAAAAAATGCAAAGAAATTTAATTTAATTTCACCAAAATATCATCAATTTCAGCTCCTTCTACTAAAAATCTTATGGAAATCCAAAGGAATCAAAGTGAATATCAACTATATTTACTCAAATTCTGCACCTTTAAGTAAAAAACATTAAAAAATGCAAAGAAATTTAATTTAATTTCACCAAAATATCATCAATTTCAGCTCCTTCTACTAAAAATCTTATGGAAATCCAAAGGAATCGAAGTGAATATCAACTAAATTTACTCAAATTCTGCATCTGTAACTAAAAATCATAAAAAAATTCAAAAAGATTTGATTTATATCACCAACATTTTTTCAATTTCAGCACCTCCTACTAAAAATCTAAAGAAAATTCAAAAGAATCGATGTGAATTTCAACTATATTATCTCAAATTCTGCACCTTTAACTAAAAACCATTAAAAAATGCAAAGAAATTTAATTTAATTTCACCAAAATATCATCAATTTCAGCTCCTTCTACAAAAAATCTTAAGAAAATTCAAAGGAATCGAGGTGAATATCAACTAAATTTACTCAAATTCTGCATCTGTAACTAAAAATCATAAAATAATTCAAAAAGATTTAATTTAATTTTACCACAGTTTCTCCAATTTCAGCTCCTCCTACAAAAAATCTTAAGAAAATTCAAAGGAATCAAAGTGAATATCAACTACATTTACTCAAATTCTGCACCTTTAACTAAAAATCATTAAAAAATGCAAAGAAATTTAATTTAATTTCTCCAAAATATCATCAATTTCAGCTCCTTCTACAGAAAATCTTAAGAAAATTCAAAGGAATCGAAGTGAATATCAACTAAATTTACTCAAATACTGCACCTTTAACTAAAAATCATTAAAAAATGCAAAGAAATTTAATTTAATTTCTCCAAAATATCATCAATTTCAGCTCCTTCTCCTAAAATTCTTATGAAAATCCAAAGGAATCGAAGTGAATATCAACTAAATTTACTCAAATTCTGCATCTGTAACTAAAAATCATAAAATAATTAAAAAAGATTTAATTTAATTTTACCACAATTTCTCCAATTTCAGCTCCTCCTACAAAAAATCTTAAGAAAATTCAAAGGAATCAAAGTGAATATCAACTAAATTTACTCAAATTCTGCACCTTTAACTAAAAATCATTAAAAAATGCAAAGAAATTTAATTTAATTTCTCCAAAATATCATCAATTTCAGCTCCTTCTACCAAAAATCTTATGGAAATTCAAAGGAATCAAAGTGAATATCAACTAAATTTACTCAAATTCTGCACCTTTAACTAAAAATCATTAAAAAATGCAAAGAAATTTAATTTAATTTCTCCAAAATATCATCAATTTCAGCTCCTTCTACAGAAAATCTTAAGAAAATTCAAAGGAATCGAAGTGAATATCAACTAAATTTACTCAAATTCTGGACCTTTAACTAAAAATCATTAAAAAATTCAAAGAAATTTAATTTAATTTCACCAAAATATCATCAATTTCAGCTCCTTCTACAGAAAATCTTAAGAAAATTCAAAGGAATCGAAGTGAATATCAACTAAATTTACTCAAATTCTGCACCTTTAACTAAAAATCATTAAAAAATGCAAAGAAATTTAATTTAATTTCTCACAAATATCATCAATTTCAGCTCCTCCTACAAAAAATCTTAAGAAAATTCAAAGGAATCGAAGTGAATATCAACTAAATTTACTCAAATTCTGCATCTGTAACTAAAGATCATAAAAAAATTCAGAAAGATTTAATTTAATTTTACCAACATTTCTTCATTTTCAGCACCTCCTACAAAAAATCTTAAGAAAATTCAAAGGAATCGAAGTGAATATCAACTAAATTTACTCAAATACTGCACCTTTAACTAAAAATCATTAAAAAATGCAAAGAAATTTAATTTAATTTCTCAAAAATATCATCAATTTCAGCTCCTTCTACAGAAAATCTTAAGAAAATTCAAAGGAATCGAAGTGAATATCAACTAAATTTACTCAAATTCTGCACCTTTAACTAAAAATCATTAAAAAATGCAAAAAGATTTAATTTAATATCACCACAATTTCTCCAATTTCAGCTCCTCCTACAAAAAATCTTAAGAAAATTCAAAGGAATCGAAGTGAATATCAACTAAATTTACTCAAATACTGCACCTTTAACTAAAAATCATTAAAAAATGCAAAGAAATTTAATTTAATTTCTCCAAAATATCATCAATTTCAGCTCCTTCTCCTAAAATTCTTATGAAAATCCAAAGGAATCGAAGTGAATATCAACTAAATTTACTCAAATTCTGCATCTGTAACTAAAAATCATAAAATAATTAAAAAAGATTTAATTTAATTTTACCACAATTTCTCCAATTTCAGCTCCTCCTACAAAAAATCTTAAGAAAATTCAAAGGAATCAAAGTGAATATCAACTATATTATCTCAAATTCTGCACCTTTAAGTAAAAAACATTAAAAAATGCAAAGAAATTTAATTTAATTTCACCAAAATATCATCAATTTCAGCTCCTTCTACTAAAAATCTTATGGAAATTCAAAGGAATCAAAGTGAATATCAACTAAATTTACTCAAATTCTGCACCTTTAACTAAAAATCATTAAAAAATGCAAAGAAATTTAATTTAATTTCTCCAAAATATCATCAATTTCAGCTCCTTCTACAGAAAATCTTAAGAAAATTCAAAGGAATCGAAGTGAATATCAACTAAATTTACTCAAATACTGCACCTTTAACTAAAAATCATTAAAAAATGCAAAGAAATTTAATTTAATTTCTCCAAAATATCATCAATTTCAGCCCCTCCTACAGAAAATCTTAAGAAAATTCAAAGGAATCGAAGTGAATATCAACTAAATTTACTCAAATTCTGCATCTGTAACTAAAGATCATAAAAAAATTCAGAAAGATTTAATTTAATTTTACCAACATTTCTTCATTTTCAGCACCTCCTACAAAAAATCTTAAGAAAATCCAAAGGAATCGAAGTGAATATCAACTATATTATCTCAAATTCTGCACCTTTAAGTAAAAAACATTAAAAAATGCAAAGAAATTTAATTTAATTTCACCAAAATATCATCAATTTCAGCTCCTTCTACTAAAAATCTTATGGAAATTCAAAGGAATCAAAGTGAATATCAACTAAATTTACTCAAATTCTGCACCTTTAACTAAAAATCATTAAAAAATGCAAAGAAATTTAATTTAATTTCTCCAAAATATCATCAATTTCAGCTCCTTCTACAGAAAATCTTAAGAAAATTCAAAGGAATCGAAGTGAATATCAACTAAATTTACTCAAATTCTGCATCTGTAACTAAAAATCATAAAATAATTCAAAAAGATTTGATTTATATCACCAAAATTTTTTCAATTTCAGCACCTCCTACTAAAAATCTAAAGAAAATTCAAAGGAATCGAAGTGAATATCAACTAAATTTACTCAAATTCTGCACCTTTAACTAAAAATCATTAAAAAATTCAAAGAAATTTAATTTAATTTCACCAAAATATCATCAATTTCAGCTCCTTCTACAGAAAATCTTAAGAAAATTCAAAGGAATCGAAGTGAATATCAACTAAATTTACTCAAATTCTGCATCTGTAACTAAAAATCATAAAAAATTCAAAAAGATTTAATTTATATCACCAAAATTTTTTCAATTTCAGCACCTCCTACTAAAAATCTAAAGAAAATTCAAAAGAATCGAAATGAATATCAACTAAATTTACTTAAATTCTGCACCTTTAACTAAAAATCATTAAAAAATTCAAAGAAATTTAATTTAATTTCACCAAAATATCATCAATTTCAGCTCCTTCTACTAAAAATCTTATGGAAATCCAAAGGAATCAAAGTGAATATCAACTATATTTACTCAAATTCTGCACCTTTAAGTAAAAAACATTAAAAAATGCAAAGAAATTTAATTTAATTTCACCAAAATATCATCAATTTCAGCTCCTTCTACTAAAAATCTTATGGAAATCCAAAGGAATCGAAGTGAATATCAACTAAATTTACTCAAATTCTGCATCTGTAACTAAAAATCATAAAAAAATTCAAAAAGATTTGATTTATATCACCAACATTTTTTCAATTTCAGCACCTCCTACTAAAAATCTAAAGAAAATTCAAAAGAATCGATGTGAATTTCAACTATATTATCTCAAATTCTGCACCTTTAACTAAAAACCATTAAAAAATGCAAAGAAATTTAATTTAATTTCACCAAAATATCATCAATTTCAGCTCCTTCTACAAAAAATCTTAAGAAAATTCAAAGGAATCGAGGTGAATATCAACTAAATTTACTCAAATTCTGCATCTGTAACGAAAAATCATAAAATAATTCAAAAAGATTTAATTTAATTTTACCACAGTTTCTCCAATTTCAGCTCCTCCTACAAAAAATCTTAAGAAAATTCAAAGGAATCAAAGTGAATATCAACTACATTTACTCAAATTCTGCACCTTTAACTAAAAATCATTAAAAAATGCAAAGAAATTTAATTTAATTTCTCCAAAATATCATCAATTTCAGCTCCTTCTACAGAAAATCTTAAGAAAATTCAAAGGAATCGAAGTGAATATCAACTAAATTTACTCAAATACTGCACCTTTAACTAAAAATAATTAAAAAATGCAAAGAAATTTAATTTAATTTCACCAAAATATCATCAATTTCAGCTCCTTCTACTAAAAATCTTATGGAAATCCAAAGGAATCAAAGTGAATATCAACTATATTTACTCAAATTCTGCACCTTTAAGTAAAAAACATTAAAAAATGCAAAGAAATTTAATTTAATTTCACCAAAATATCATCAATTTCAGCTCCTTCTACTAAAAATCTTATGGAAATCCAAAGGAATCGAAGTGAATATCAACTAAATTTACTCAAATTCTGCATCTGTAACTAAAAATCATAAAAAAATTCAAAAAGATTTGATTTATATCACCAACATTTTTTCAATTTCAGCACCTCCTACTAAAAATCTAAAGAAAATTCAAAAGAATCGATGTGAATTTCAACTATATTATCTCAAATTCTGCACCTTTAACTAAAAACCATTAAAAAATGCAAAGAAATTTAATTTAATTTCACCAAAATATCATCAATTTCAGCTCCTTCTACAAAAAATCTTAAGAAAATTCAAAGGAATCGAGGTGAATATCAACTAAATTTACTCAAATTCTGCATCTGTAACTAAAAATCATAAAATAATTCAAAAAGATTTAATTTAATTTTACCACAGTTTCTCCAATTTCAGCTCCTCCTACAAAAAATCTTAAGAAAATTCAAAGGAATCAAAGTGAATATCAACTACATTTACTCAAATTCTGCACCTTTAACTAAAAATCATTAAAAAATGCAAAGAAATTTAATTTAATTTCTCCAAAATATCATCAATTTCAGCTCCTTCTACAGAAAATCTTAAGAAAATTCAAAGGAATCGAAGTGAATATCAACTAAATTTACTCAAATACTGCACCTTTAACTAAAAATAATTAAAAAATGCAAAGAAATTTAATTTAATTTCACCAAAATATCATCAATTTCAGCTCCTTCTACAAAAAATCTTAAGAAAATTCAAAGGAATCGAGGTGAATATCAACTAAATTTACTCAAATTCTGCATCTGTAACTAAAAATCATAAAATAATTAAAAAAGATTTAATTTAATTTTACCACAATTTCTCCAATTTCAGCTCCTCCTACAAAAAATCTTAAGAAAATTCAAAGGAATCAAAGTGAATATCAACTAAATTTACTCAAATTCTGCACCTTTAACTAAAAATCATTAAAAAATGCAAAGAAATTTAATTTAATTTCTCCAAAATATCATCAATTTCAGCTCCTTCTACTAAAAATCTTATGGAAATTCAAAGGAATCAAAGTGAATATCAACTAAATTTACTCAAATTCTGCACCTTTAACTAAAAATCATTAAAAAATGCAAAGAAATTTAATTTAATTTCTCCAAAATATCATCAATTTCAGCTCCTTCTACAGAAAATCTTAAGAAAATTCAAAGGAATCGAAGTGAATATCAACTAAATTTACTCAAATTCTGCATCTGTAACTAAAGATCATAAAAAAATTCAGAAAGATTTAATTTAATTTTACCAACATTTCTTCATTTTCAGCACCTCCTACTAAAAATCTTAAGAAAATTCAAAAGAATCGAAGTGAATATCAACTAAATTTACTCAAATTCTGCATCTGTAACTAAAAATCATAAAAAAATTCAAAAAGATTTAATTTAATTTCTCCAAAATATCATCAATTTCAGCTCCTTCTACTAAAAATCTTATGAAAATCCAAAGGAATCGAAGTGAATATCAACTAAATTTACTCAAATTCTGCATCTGTAACTAAAAATCATAAAAAAATTCAAAAAGATTTAATTTAATTTCTCCAAAGTATCATCAATTTCAGCTCCTGCTACTAAAAATCTTATGAAAATCCAAAGGAATCGAAGTGAATATCAACTAAATTTACTCAAATTCTGCATCTGTAACTAAAAATCATAAAAAAATTCAAAAAGATTTAATTTAATTTCTTGAAAATATCATCAATTTCAGCTCCTTCTACTAAAAATCTTATGAAAATCCAAAGGAATCGAAGTGAATATCAACTAAATTTACTCAAATTCTGCATCTGTAACTAAAAATCATAAAAAAATTCAAAAAGATTTAATTTAATTTCTCCAAAATATCATCAATTTCAGCTCCTTCTACTAAAAATCTTATGAAAATCCAAAGGAATCGAAGTGAATATCAACTAAATTTACTCAAATACTGCACCTTTAACTAAAAATCATTAAAAAATGCAAAGAAATTTAATTTAATTTCACCAAAATATCATCAATTTCAGCTCCTTCTACTAAAAATCTTATGGAAATCCAAAGGAATCAAAGTGAATATCAACTATATTTACTCAAATTCTGCACCTTTAAGTAAAAAACATTAAAAAATGCAAAGAAATTTAATTTAATTTCACCAAAATATCATCAATTTCAGCTCCTTCTACTAAAAATCTTATGGAAATCCAAAGGAATCGAAGTGAATATCAACTAAATTTACTCAAATTCTGCATCTGTAACTAAAAATCATAAAAAAATTCAAAAAGATTTGATTTATATCACCAACATTTCTTCATTTTCAGCACCTCCTACAAAAAATCTTAAGAAAATCCAAAGGAATCGAAGTGAATATCAACTATATTATCTCAAATTCTGCACCTTTAAGTAAAAAACATTAAAAAATGCAAAGAAATTTAATTTAATTTCACCAAAATATCATCAATTTCAGCTCCTTCTACTAAAAATCTTATGGAAATTCAAAGGAATCAAAGTGAATATCAACTAAATTTACTCAAATTCTGCACCTTTAACTAAAAATCATTAAAAAATGCAAAGAAATTTAATTTAATTTCTCAAAAATATCATCAATTTCAGCTCCTCCTACAAAAAATCTTAAGAAAATTCAAAGGAATCGAAGTGAATATCAACTAAATTTACTCAAATTCTGCATCTGTAACTAAAGATCATAAAAAAATTCAGAAAGATTTAATTTAATTTTACCAACATTTCTTCATTTTCAGCACCTCCTACAAAAAATCTTAAGAAAATTCAAAGGAATCGAAGTGAATATCAACTAAATTTACTCAAATACTGCACCTTTAACTAAAAATCATTAAAAAATGCAAAGAAATTTAATTTAATTTCTCAAAAATATCATCAATTTCAGCTCCTTCTACAGAAAATCTTAAGAAAATTCAAAGGAATCGAAGTGAATATCAACTAAATTTACTCAAATTCTGCACCTTTAACTAAAAATCATTAAAAAATGCAAAAAGATTTAATTTAATATCACCACAATTTCTCCAATTTCAGCTCCTCCTACAAAAAATCTTAAGAAAATTCAAAGGAATCGAAGTGAATATCAACTAAATTTACTCAAATACTGCACCTTTAACTAAAAATCATTAAAAAATGCAAAGAAATTTAATTTAATTTCTCCAAAATATCATCAATTTCAGCTCCTTCTCCTAAAATTCTTATGAAAATCCAAAGGAATCGAAGTGAATATCAACTAAATTTACTCAAATTCTGCATCTGTAACTAAAAATCATAAAATAATTAAAAAAGATTTAATTTAATTTTACCACAATTTCTCCAATTTCAGCTCCTCCTACAAAAAATCTTAAGAAAATTCAAAGGAATCAAAGTGAATATCAACTATATTATCTCAAATTCTGCACCTTTAAGTAAAAAACATTAAAAAATGCAAAGAAATTTAATTTAATTTCACCAAAATATCATCAATTTCAGCTCCTTCTACTAAAAATCTTATGGAAATTCAAAGGAATCAAAGTGAATATCAACTAAATTTACTCAAATTCTGCACCTTTAACTAAAAATCATTAAAAAATGCAAAGAAATTTAATTTAATTTCTCCAAAATATCATCAATTTCAGCTCCTTCTACAGAAAATCTTAAGAAAATTCAAAGGAATCGAAGTGAATATCAACTAAATTTACTCAAATACTGCACCTTTAACTAAAAATCATTAAAAAATGCAAAGAAATTTAATTTAATTTCTCCAAAATATCATCAATTTCAGCCCCTCCTACAGAAAATCTTAAGAAAATTCAAAGGAATCGAAGTGAATATCAACTAAATTTACTCAAATTCTGCATCTGTAACTAAAGATCATAAAAAAATTCAGAAAGATTTAATTTAATTTTACCAACATTTCTTCATTTTCAGCACCTCCTACAAAAAATCTTAAGAAAATCCAAAGGAATCGAAGTGAATATCAACTATATTATCTCAAATTCTGCACCTTTAAGTAAAAAACATTAAAAAATGCAAAGAAATTTAATTTAATTTCACCAAAATATCATCAATTTCAGCTCCTTCTACTAAAAATCTTAAGAAAATTCAAAGGAATCGAAGTGAATATCAACTAAATTTACTCAAATTCTGCACCTTTAACTAAAAATCATTAAAAAATGCAAAGAAATTTAATTTAATTTCTCCAAAATATCATCAATTTCAGCTCCTTCTACAGAAAATCTTAAGAAAATTCAAAGGAATCGAAGTGAATATCAACTAAATTTACTCAAATTCTGCATCTGTAACTAAAAATCATAAAATAATTCAAAAAGATTTGATTTATATCACCAAAATTTTTTCAATTTCAGCACCTCCTACTAAAAATCTAAAGAAAATTCAAAGGAATCGAAGTGAATATCAACTAAATTTACTCAAATTCTGCACCTTTAACTAAAAATCATTAAAAAATTCAAAGAAATTTAATTTAATTTCACCAAAATATCATCAATTTCAGCTCCTTCTACAGAAAATCTTAAGAAAATTCAAAGGAATCGAAGTGAATATCAACTAAATTTACTCAAATTCTGCATCTGTAACTAAAAATCATAAAAAATTCAAAAAGATTTAATTTATATCACCAAAATTTTTTCAATTTCAGCACCTCCTACTAAAAATCTAAAGAAAATTCAAAAGAATCGAAATGAATATCAACTAAATTTACTTAAATTCTGCACCTTTAACTAAAAATCATTAAAAAATTCAAAGAAATTTAATTTAATTTCATTACCACAATTTCTCCAATTTCAGCTCCTCCTACAAAAAATCTTAAGAAAATTCAAAGGAATCAAAGTGAATATCAACTATATTATCTCAAATTCTGCACCTTTAAGTAAAAAACATTAAAAAATGCAAAGAAATTTAATTTAATTTCACCAAAATATCATCAATTTCAGCTCCTCCTACAAAAAATCTTAAGAAAATTCAAAGGAATCAAAGTGAATATCAACTAAATTTACTCAAATTCTGCACCTTTAACTAAAAATCATTAAAAAATGCAAAGAAATTTAATTTAATTTCTCCAAAATATCATCAATTTCAGCTCCTTCTACTAAAAATCTTATGGAAATTCAAAGGAATCAAAGTGAATATCAACTAAATTTACTCAAATTCTGCACCTTTAACTAAAAATCATTAAAAAATGCAAAGAAATTTAATTTAATTTCTCCAAAATATCATCAATTTCAGCTCCTTCTACAGAAAATCTTAAGAAAATTCAAAGGAATCGAAGTGAATATCAACTAAATTTACTCAAATTCTGCATCTGTAACTAAAAATCATAAAATAATTCAAAAAGATTTGATTTATATCACCAAAATTTTTTCAATTTCAGCACCTCCTACTAAAAATCTAAAGAAAATTCAAAGGAATCGAAGTGAATATCAACTAAATTTACTCAAATTCTGCACCTTTAACTAAAAATCATTAAAAAATTCAAAGAAATTTAATTTAATTTCACCAAAATATCATCAATTTCAGCTCCTTCTACAGAAAATCTTAAGAAAATTCAAAGGAATCGAAGTGAATATCAACTAAATTTACTCAAATTCTGCATCTGTAACTAAAAATCATAAAAAATTCAAAAAGATTTAATTTATATCACCAAAATTTTTTCAATTTCAGCACCTCCTACTAAAAATCTAAAGAAAATTCAAAAGAATCGAAATGAATATCAACTAAATTTACTTAAATTCTGCACCTTTAACTAAAAATCATTAAAAAATTCAAAGAAATTTAATTTAATTTCACCAAAATATCATCAATTTCAGCTCCTTCTACTAAAAATCTTATGGAAATCCAAAGGAATCAAAGTGAATATCAACAAAATTTACTCAAATTCTGCACCTTTAACTAAAAAACATTAAAAAATGCAAAGAAATTTAATTTAATTTCACCAAAATATCATCAATTTCAGCTCCTTCTACTAAAAATCTTATGGAAATCCAAAGGAATCAAAGTGAATATCAACTATATTTACTCAAATTCTGCACCTTTAAGTAAAAAACATTAAAAAATGCAAAGAAATTTAATTTAATTTCACCAAAATATCATCAATTTCAGCTCCTTCTACTAAAAATCTTATGGAAATCCAAAGGAATCGAAGTGAATATCAACTAAATTTACTCAAATTCTGCATCTGTAACTAAAAATCATAAAAAAATTCAAAAGATTTGATTTATATCACCAACATTTTTTCAATTTCAGCACCTCCTACTAAAAATCTAAAGAAAATTCAAAAGAATCGATGTGAATTTCAACTATATTATCTCAAATTCTGCACCTTTAACTAAAAACCATTAAAAAATGCAAAGAAATTTAATTTAATTTCACCAAAATATCATCAATTTCAGCTCCTTCTACAAAAAATCTTATGAAAATTCAAAGGAATCGAGGTGAATATCAACTAAATTTACTCAAATTCTGCATCTGTAACTAAAAATCATAAAATAATTCAAAAAGATTTCATTTAATTTTACCACAGTTTCTCCAATTTCAGCTCCTCCTACAAAAAATCTTAAGAAAATTCAAAGGAATCAAAGTGAATATCAACTACATTTACTCAAATTCTGCACCTTTAACTAAAAATCATTAAAAAATGCAAAGAAATTTAATTTAATTTCTCCAAAATATCATCAATTTCAGCTCCTTCTACAGAAAATCTTAAGAAAATTCAAAGGAATCGAAGTGAATATCAACTAAATTTACTCAAATACTGCACCTTTAACTAAAAATCATTAAAAAATGCAAAGAAATTTAATTTAATTTCTCCAAAATATCATCAATTTCAGCTCCTTCTCCTAAAATTCTTATGAAAATCCAAAGGAATCGAAGTGAATATCAACTAAATTTACTCAAATTCTGCATCTGTAACTAAAAATCATAAAATAATTAAAAAAGATTTAATTTAATTTTACCACAATTTCTCCAATTTCAGCTCCTCCTACAAAAAATCTTAAGAAAATTCAAAGGAATCAAAGTGAATATCAACTATATTATCTCAAATTCTGCACCTTTAAGTAAAAAACATTAAAAAATGCAAAGAAATTTAATTTAATTTCACCAAAATATCATCAATTTCAGCTCCTCCTACAAAAAATCTTAAGAAAATTCAAAGGAATCAAAGTGAATATCAACTAAATTTACTCAAATTCTGCACCTTTAACTAAAAATCATTAAAAAATGCAAAGAAATTTAATTTAATTTCTCCAAAATATCATCAATTTCAGCTCCTTCTACTAAAAATCTTATGGAAATCCAAAGGAATCAAAGTGAATATCAACAAAATTTACTCAAATTCTGCACCTTTAACTAAAAAACATTAAAAAATGCAAAGAAATTTAATTTAATTTCACCAAAATATCATCAATTTCAGCTCCTTCTACTAAAAATCTTATGGAAATCCAAAGGAATCAAAGTGAATATCAACTATATTTACTCAAATTCTGCACCTTTAAGTAAAAAACATTAAAAAATGCAAAGAAATTTAATTTAATTTCACCAAAATATCATCAATTTCAGCTCCTTCTACTAAAAATCTTATGGAAATCCAAAGGAATCGAAGTCAATATCAACTAAATTTACTCAAATTCTGCATCTGTAACTAAAAATCATAAAAAAATTCAAAAGATTTGATTTATATCACCAACATTTTTTCAATTTCAGCACCTCCTACTAAAAATCTAAAGAAAATTCAAAAGAATCGATGTGAATTTCAACTATATTATCTCAAATTCTGCACCTTTAACTAAAAACCATTAAAAAATGCAAAGAAATTTAATTTAATTTCACCAAAATATCATCAATTTCAGCTCCTTCTACAAAAAATCTTAAGAAAATTCAAAGGAATCGAGGTGAATATCAACTAAATTTACTCAAATTCTGCATCTGTAACTAAAAATCATAAAATAATTCAAAAAGATTTAATTTAATTTTACCACAGTTTCTCCAATTTCAGCTCCTCCTACAAAAAATCTTAAGAAAATTCAAAGGAATCAAAGTGAATATCAACTACATTTACTCAAATTCTGCACCTTTAACTAAAAATCATTAAAAAATGCAAAGAAATTTAATTTAATTTCTCCAAAATATCATCAATTTCAGCTCCTTCTACAGAAAATCTTAAGAAAATTCAAAGGAATCGAAGTGAATATCAACTAAATTTACTCAAATACTGCACCTTTAACTAAAAATCATTAAAAAATGCAAAGAAATTTAATTTAATTTCTCCAAAATATCATCAATTTCAGCTCCTTCTCCTAAAATTCTTATGAAAATCCAAAGGAATCGAAGTGAATATCAACTAAATTTACTCAAATTCTGCATCTGTAACTAAAAATCATAAAATAATTAAAAAAGATTTAATTTAATTTTACCACAATTTCTCCAATTTCAGCTCCTCCTACAAAAAATCTTAAGAAAATTCAAAGGAATCAAAGTGAATATCAACTATATTATCTCAAATTCTGCACCTTTAAGTAAAAAACATTAAAAAATGCAAAGAAATTTAATTTAATTTCACCAAAATATCATCAATTTCAGCTCCTCCTACAAAAAATCTTAAGAAAATTCAAAGGAATCAAAGTGAATATCAACTAAATTTACTCAAATTCTGCACCTTTAACTAAAAATCATTAAAAAATGCAAAGAAATTTAATTTAATTTCTCCAAAATATCATCAATTTCAGCTCCTTCTACTAAAAATCTTATGGAAATTCAAAGGAATCAAAGTGAATATCAACTAAATTTACTCAAATTCTGCACCTTTAACTAAAAATCATTAAAAAATGCAAAGAAATTTAATTTAATTTCTCCAAAATATCATCAATTTCAGCTCCTTCTACAGAAAATCTTAAGAAAATTCAAAGGAATCGAAGTGAATATCAACTAAATTTACTCAAATTCTGCATCTGTAACTAAAAATCATAAAATAATTCAAAAAGATTTGATTTATATCACCAAAATTTTTTCAATTTCAGCACCTCCTACTAAAAATCTAAAGAAAATTCAAAGGAATCGAAGTGAATATCAACTAAATTTACTCAAATTCTGCACCTTTAACTAAAAATCATTAAAAAATTCAAAGAAATTTAATTTAATTTCACCAAAATATCATCAATTTCAGCTCCTTCTACAGAAAATCTTAAGAAAATTCAAAGGAATCGAAGTGAATATCAACTAAATTTACTCAAATTCTGCATCTGTAACTAAAAATCATAAAAAATTCAAAAAGATTTAATTTATATCACCAAAATTTTTTCAATTTCAGCACCTCCTACTAAAAATCTAAAGAAAATTCAAAAGAATCGAAATGAATATCAACTAAATTTACTTAAATTCTGCACCTTTAACTAAAAATCATTAAAAAATTCAAAGAAATTTAATTTAATTTCACCAAAATATCATCAATTTCAGCTCCTTCTACTAAAAATCTTATGGAAATCCAAAGGAATCAAAGTGAATATCAACAAAATTTACTCAAATTCTGCACCTTTAACTAAAAAACATTAAAAAATGCAAAGAAATTTAATTTAATTTCACCAAAATATCATCAATTTCAGCTCCTTCTACTAAAAATCTTATGGAAATCCAAAGGAATCAAAGTGAATATCAACTATATTTACTCAAATTCTGCACCTTTAAGTAAAAAACATTAAAAAATGCAAAGAAATTTAATTTAATTTCACCAAAATATCATCAATTTCAGCTCCTTCTACTAAAAATCTTATGGAAATCCAAAGGAATCGAAGTGAATATCAACTAAATTTACTCAAATTCTGCATCTGTAACTAAAAATCATAAAAAAATTCAAAAGATTTGATTTATATCACCAACATTTTTTCAATTTCAGCACCTCCTACTAAAAATCTAAAGAAAATTCAAAAGAATCGATGTGAATTTCAACTATATTATCTCAAATTCTGCACCTTTAACTAAAAAACATTAAAAAATGCAAAGAAATTTAATTTAATTTCACCAAAATATCATCAATTTCAGCTCCTTCTACAAAAAATCTTAAGAAAATTCAAAGGAATCGAGGTGAATATCAACTAAATTTACTCAAATTCTGCATCTGTAACTAAAAATCATAAAATAATTCAAAAAGATTTAATTTAATTTTACCAACATTTCTTCATTTTCAGCACCTCCTACAAAAAATCTTAAGAAAATTCAAAGGAATCGAAGTGAATATCAACTATATTATCTCAAATTCTGCACCTTTAAGTAAAAAACATTAAAAAATGCAAAGAAATTTAATTTAATTTCACCAAAATATCATCAATTTCAGCTCCTTCTACTAAAATTCTTATGAAAATCCAAAGGAATCGAAGTGAATATCAACTAAATTTACTCAAATTCTGCATCTGTAACTAAAAATCATAAAATAATTAAAAAAGATTTAATTTAATTTTACCACAATTTCTCCAATTTCAGCTCCTCCTACAAAAAATCTTAAGAAAATTCAAAGGAATCGAAGTGAATATCAACTATATTATCTCAAATTCTGCACCTTTAAGTAAAAAACATTAAAAAATGCAAAGAAATTTAATTTAATTTCACCAAAATATCATCAATTTCAGCTCCTTCTACTAAAAATCTTATGGAAATTCAAAGGAATCAAAGTGAATATCAACTAAATTTACTCAAATTCTGCACCTTTAACTAAAAATCATTAAAAAATGCAAAGAAATTTAATTTAATTTCTCCAAAATATCATCAATTTCAGCTCCTTCTACAAAAAATCTTAAGAAAATTCAAAGGAATCGAGGTGAATATCAACTAAATTTACTCAAATTCTGCATCTGTAACTAAAAATCATAAAAAAATTCAAAAAGATTTAATTTAATTTCTCCAAAGTATCATCAATTTCAGCTCCTGCTACTAAAAATCTTATGAAAATCCAAAGGAATCGAAGTGAATATCAACTAAATTTACTCAAATTCTGCATCTGTAACTAAAAATCATAAAAAAATTCAAAAAGATTTAATTTAATTTCTCCAAAGTATCATCAATTTCAGCTCCTGCTACTAAAAATCTTATGAAAATCCAAAGGAATCGAAGTGAATATCAACTAAATTTACTCAAATTCTGCATCTGTAACTAAAAATCATAAAAAAATTCAAAAAGATTTAATTTAATTTCTCCAAAGTATCATCAATTTCAGCTCCTGCTACTAAAAATCTTATGAAAATCCAAAGGAATCGAAGTGAATATCAACTAAATTTACTCAAATTCTGCATCTGTAACTAAAAATCATAAAAAAATTCAAAAAGATTTAATTTAATTTCTCCAAAGTATCATCAATTTCAGCTCCTGCTACTAAAAATCTTATGAAAATCCAAAGGAATCGAAGTGAATATCAACTAAATTTACTCAAATTCTGCATCTGTAACTAAAAATCATAAAAAAATTCAAAAAGATTTAATTTAATTTCTCCAAAGTATCATCAATTTCAGCTCCTGCTACTAAAAATCTTATGAAAATCCAAAGGAATCGAAGTGAATATCAACTAAATTTACTCAAATACTGCACCTTTAACTAAAAATCATTAAAAAATGCAAAGAAATTTAATTTAATTTCTCAAAAATATCATCAATTTCAGCTCCTCCTACAAAAAATCTTAAGAAAATTCAAAGGAATCGAAGTGAATATCAACTAAATTTACTCAAATTCTGCATCTGTAACTAAAAATCATAAAAAAATTCAAAAAGATTTAATTTAATTTCTTGAAAATATCATCAATTTCAGCTCCTTCTACTAAAAATCTTATGAAAATCCAAAGGAATCGAAGTGAATATCAACTAAATTTACTCAAATTCTGCATCTGTAACTAAAAATCATAAAAAAATTCAAAAAGATTTAATTTAATTTCTCCAAAATATCATCAATTTCAGCTCCTTCTACTAAAAATCTTATGAAAATCCAAAGGAATCGAAGTGAATATCAACTAAATTTACTCAAATACTGCACCTTTAACTAAAAATCATTAAAAAATGCAAAGAAATTTAATTTAATTTCTCAAAAATATCATCAATTTCAGCTCCTCCTACAAAAAATCTTAAGAAAATTCAAAGGAATCGAAGTGAATATCAACTAAATTTACTCAAATTCTGCATCTGTAACTAAAGATCATAAAAAAATTCAGAAAGATTTAATTTAATTTCTCCAAAGTATCATCAATTTCAGCTCCTGCTACTAAAAATCTTATGAAAATCCAAAGGAATCGAAGTGAATATCAACTAAATTTACTCAAATTCTGCATCTGTAACTAAAAATCATAAAAAAATTCAAAAAGATTTAATTTAATTTCTCCAAAGTATCATCAATTTCAGCTCCTGCTACTAAAAATCTTATGAAAATCCAAAGGAATCGAAGTGAATATCAACTAAATTTACTCAAATTCTGCATCTGTAACTAAAAATCATAAAAAAATTCAAAAAGATTTAATTTAATTTCTTGAAAATATCATCAATTTCAGCTCCTTCTACTAAAAATCTTATGAAAATCCAAAGGAATCGAAGTGAATATCAACTAAATTTACTCAAATTCTGCATCTGTAACTAAAAATCATAAAAAAATTCAAAAAGATTTAATTTAATTTCTCCAAAATATCATCAATTTCAGCTCCTCCTACAAAAAATCTTAAGAAAATTCAAAGGAATCAAAGTGAATATCAACTATATTATCTCAAATTCTGCACCTTTAAGTAAAAAACATTAAAAAATGCAAAGAAATTTAATTTAATTTCACCAAAATATCATCAATTTCAGCTCCTTCTACTAAAAATCTTATGGAAATTCAAAGGAATCAAAGTGAATATCAACTAAATTTACTCAAATTCTGCACCTTTAACTAAAAATCATTAAAAAATGCAAAGAAATTTAATTTAATTTCTCCAAAATATCATCAATTTCAGCTCCTTCTACAGAAAATCTTAAGAAAATTCAAAGGAATCGAAGTGAATATCAACTAAATTTACTCAAATACTGCACCTTTAACTAAAAATCATTAAAAAATGCAAAGAAATTTAATTTAATTTCTCCAAAATATCATCAATTTCAGCCCCTCCTACAGAAAATCTTAAGAAAATTCAAAGGAATCGAAGTGAATATCAACTAAATTTACACAAATTCTGCATCTGTAACTAAAGATCATAAAAAAATTCAAAAAGATTTAATTTAATTTCTTGAAAATATCATCAATTTCAGCTCCTTCTACTAAAAATCTTATGAAAATCCAAAGGAATCGAAGTGAATATCAACTAAATTTACTCAAATTCTGCATCTGTAACTAAAAATCATAAAACAATTCAAAAAGATTTAATTTAATTTCTCCAAAATATCATCAATTTCAGCTCCTTCTACTAAAAATCTTATGAAAATCCAAAGGAATCGAAGTGAATATCAACTAAATTTACTCAAATTCTGCATCTGTAACTAAAAATCATAAAAAAATTCAAAAAGATTTAATTTAATTTCTCCAAAGTATCATCAATTTCAGCTCCTGCTACTAAAAATCTTATGAAAATCCAAAGGAATCGAAGTGAATATCAACTAAATTTACTCAAATTCTGCATCTGTAACTAAAAATCATAAAAAAATTCAAAAAGATTTAATTTAATTTCTTGAAAATATCATCAATTTCAGCTCCTTCTACTAAAAATCTTATGAAAATCCAAAGGAATCGAAGTGAATATCAACTAAATTTACTCAAATTCTGCATCTGTAACTAAAAATCATAAAAAAATTCAAAAAGATTTAATTTAATTTCTCCAAAATATCATCAATTTCAGCTCCTTCTACTAAAAATCTTATGAAAATCCAAAGGAATCGAAGTGAATATCAACTAAATTTACTCAAATACTGCACCTTTAACTAAAAATCATTAAAAAATGCAAAGAAATTTAATTTAATTTCACCAAAATATCATCAATTTCAGCTCCTTCTACTAAAAATCTTATGGAAATCCAAAGGAATCAAAGTGAATATCAACTATATTTACTCAAATTCTGCACCTTTAAGTAAAAAACATTAAAAAATGCAAAGAAATTTAATTTAATTTCACCAAAATATCATCAATTTCAGCTCCTTCTACTAAAAATCTTATGGAAATCCAAAGGAATCGAAGTGAATATCAACTAAATTTACTCAAATTCTGCATCTGTAACTAAAAATCATAAAAAAATTCAAAAAGATTTGATTTATATCACCAACATTTCTTCATTTTCAGCACCTCCTACAAAAAATCTTAAGAAAATCCAAAGGAATCGAAGTGAATATCAACTATATTATCTCAAATTCTGCACCTTTAAGTAAAAAACATTAAAAAATGCAAAGAAATTTAATTTAATTTCACCAAAATATCATCAATTTCAGCTCCTTCTACTAAAAATCTTATGGAAATTCAAAGGAATCAAAGTGAATATCAACTAAATTTACTCAAATTCTGCACCTTTAACTAAAAATCATTAAAAAATGCAAAGAAATTTAATTTAATTTCTCAAAAATATCATCAATTTCAGCTCCTCCTACAAAAAATCTTAAGAAAATTCAAAGGAATCGAAGTGAATATCAACTAAATTTACTCAAATTCTGCATCTGTAACTAAAGATCATAAAAAAATTCAGAAAGATTTAATTTAATTTTACCAACATTTCTTCATTTTCAGCACCTCCTACAAAAAATCTTAAGAAAATTCAAAGGAATCGAAGTGAATATCAACTAAATTTACTCAAATACTGCACCTTTAACTAAAAATCATTAAAAAATGCAAAGAAATTTAATTTAATTTCTCAAAAATATCATCAATTTCAGCTCCTTCTACAGAAAATCTTAAGAAAATTCAAAGGAATCGAAGTGAATATCAACTAAATTTACTCAAATTCTGCACCTTTAACTAAAAATCATTAAAAAATGCAAAAAGATTTAATTTAATATCACCACAATTTCTCCAATTTCAGCTCCTCCTACAAAAAATCTTAAGAAAATTCAAAGGAATCGAAGTGAATATCAACTAAATTTACTCAAATACTGCACCTTTAACTAAAAATCATTAAAAAATGCAAAGAAATTTAATTTAATTTCTCCAAAATATCATCAATTTCAGCTCCTTCTCCTAAAATTCTTATGAAAATCCAAAGGAATCGAAGTGAATATCAACTAAATTTACTCAAATTCTGCATCTGTAAATAAAAATCATAAAATAATTAAAAAAGATTTAATTTAATTTTACCACAATTTCTCCAATTTCAGCTCCTCCTACAAAAAATCTTAAGAAAATTCAAAGGAATCAAAGTGAATATCAACTATATTATCTCAAATTCTGCACCTTTAAGTAAAAAACATTAAAAAATGCAAAGAAATTTAATTTAATTTCACCAAAATATCATCAATTTCAGCTCCTTCTACTAAAAATCTTATGGAAATTCAAAGGAATCAAAGTGAATATCAACTAAATTTACTCAAATTCTGCACCTTTAACTAAAAATCATTAAAAAATGCAAAGAAATTTAATTTAATTTCTCCAAAATATCATCAATTTCAGCTCCTTCTACAGAAAATCTTAAGAAAATTCAAAGGAATCGAAGTGAATATCAACTAAATTTACTCAAATACTGCACCTTTAACTAAAAATCATTAAAAAATGCAAAGAAATTTAATTTAATTTCTCCAAAATATCATCAATTTCAGCCCCTCCTACAGAAAATCTTAAGAAAATTCAAAGGAATCGAAGTGAATATCAACTAAATTTACTCAAATTCTGCATCTGTAACTAAAGATCATAAAAAAATTCAGAAAGATTTAATTTAATTTTACCAACATTTCTTCATTTTCAGCACCTCCTACAAAAAATCTTAAGAAAATCCAAAGGAATCGAAGTGAATATCAACTATATTATCTCAAATTCTGCACCTTTAAGTAAAAAACATTAAAAAATGCAAAGAAATTTAATTTAATTTCACCAAAATATCATCAATTTCAGCTCCTTCTACTAAAAATCTTATGGAAATTCAAAGGAATCAAAGTGAATATCAACTAAATTTACTCAAATTCTGCACCTTTAACTAAAAATCATTAAAAAATGCAAAGAAATTTAATTTAATTTCTCCAAAATATCATCAATTTCAGCTCCTTCTACAGAAAATCTTAAGAAAATTCAAAGGAATCGAAGTGAATATCAACTAAATTTACTCAAATTCTGCATCTGTAACTAAAAATCATAAAATAATTCAAAAAGATTTGATTTATATCACCAAAATTTTTTCAATTTCAGCACCTCCTACTAAAAATCTAAAGAAAATTCAAAGGAATCGAAGTGAATATCAACTAAATTTACTCAAATTCTGCACCTTTAACTAAAAATCATTAAAAAATTCAAAGAAATTTAATTTAATTTCACCAAAATATCATCAATTTCAGCTCCTTCTACAGAAAATCTTAAGAAAATTCAAAGGAATCGAAGTGAATATCAACTAAATTTACTCAAATTCTACATCTGTAACTAAAAATCATAAAAAATTCAAAAAGATTTAATTTATATCACCAAAATTTTTTCAATTTCAGCACCTCCTACTAAAAATCTAAAGAAAATTCAAAAGAATCGAAATGAATATCAACTAAATTTACTTAAATTCTGCACCTTTAACTAAAAATCATTAAAAAATTCAAAGAAATTTAATTTAATTTCACCAAAATATCATCAATTTCAGCTCCTTCTACTAAAAATCTTATGGAAATCCAAAGGAATCAAAGTGAATATCAACAAAATTTACTCAAATTCTGCACCTTTAACTAAAAATCATTAAAAAATGCAAAGAAATTTAATTTAATTTCTCCAAAATATCATCAATTTCAGCTCCTTCTACAGAAAATCTTAAGAAAATTCAAAGGAATCGAAGTGAATATCAACTAAATTTACTCAAATACTGCACCTTTAACTAAAAACAATTAAAAAATGCAAAGAAATTTAATTTAATTTCTCAAAAATATCATCAATTTCAGCTCCTTCTACTAAAAATCTTATGGAAATTCAAAGGAATTAAAGTGAATATCAACTAAATTTACTCAAATACTGCACCTTTAACTAAAAATCATTAAAAAATGCAAAGAAATTTAATTTAATTTCTCCAAAATATCATCAATTTCAGCCCCTCCTACAGAAAATCTTAAGAAAATTCAAAGGAATCGAAGTGAATATCAACTAAATTTACTCAAATTCTGCATCTGTAACTAAAGATCATAAAATAATTCAGAAAGATTTAATTTAATTTTACCAACATTTCTTCATTTTCAGCACCTCCTACAAAAAATCTTAAGAAAATCCAAAGGAATCGAAGTGAATATCAACTATATTATCTCAAATTCTGCACCTTTAAGTAAAAAACATTAAAAAATGCAAAGAAATTTAATTTAATTTCACCAAAATATCATCAATTTCAGCTCCTTCTACTAAAAATCTTATGGAAATTCAAAGGAATCAAAGTGAATATCAACTAAATTTACTCAAATTCTGCACCTTTAACTAAAAATCATTAAAAAATGCAAAGAAATTTAATTTAATTTCTCCAAAATATCATCAATTTCAGCTCCTTCTACAAAAAATCTTAAGAAAATTCAAAGGAATCGAGGTGAATATCAACTAAATTTACTCAAATTCTGCATCTGTAACTAAAAATCATAAAATAATTAAAAAAGATTTAATTTAATTTTACCACAATTTCTCCAATTTCAGCTCCTCCTACAAAAAATCTTAAGAAAATTCAAAGGAATCAAAGTGAATATCAACGAAATTTACTCAAATTCTGCATCTGTAACTAAAAATCATAAAAAAATTCAAAAAGATTTAATTTAATTTCTCCAAAGTATCATCAATTTCAGCTCCTGCTACTAAAAATCTTATGAAAATCCAAAGGAATCGAAGTGAATATCAACTAAATTTACTCAAATTCTGCATCTGTAACTAAAAATCATAAAAAAATTCAAAAAGATTTAATTTAATTTCTCCAAAGTATCATCAATTTCAGCTCCTGCTACTAAAAATCTTATGAAAATCCAAAGGAATCGAAGTGAATATCAACTAAATTTACTCAAATTCTGCATCTGTAACTAAAAATCATAAAAAAATTCAAAAAGATTTAATTTAATTTCTTGAAAATATCATCAATTTCAGCTCCTTCTACTAAAAATCTTATGAAAATCCAAAGGAATCGAAGTGAATATCAACTAAATTTACTCAAATTCTGCATCTGTAACTAAAAATCATAAAAAAATTCAAAAAGATTTAATTTAATTTCTCCAAAATATCATCAATTTCAGCTCCTTCTACTAAAAATCTTATGAAAATACAAAGGAATCGAAGTGAATATCAACTAAATTTACTCAAATACTGCACCTTTAACTAAAAATCATTAAAAAATGCAAAGAAATTTAATTTAATTTCTCAAAAATATCATCAATTTCAGCTCCTCCTACAAAAAATCTTAAGAAAATTCAAAGGAATCGAAGTGAATATCAACTAAATTTACTCAAATACTGCACCTTTAACTAAAAATCATTAAAAAATGCAAAGAAATTTAATTTAATTTCTCCAAAATATCATCAATTTCAGCTCCTTCTCCTAAAATTCTTATGAAAATCCAAAGGAATCGAAGTGAATATCAACTAAATTTACTCAAATTCTGCATCTGTAACTAAAAATCATAAAATAATTAAAAAAGATTTAATTTAATTTTACCACAATTTCTCCAATTTCAGCTCCTCCTACAAAAAATCTTAAGAAAATTCAAAGGAATCAAAGTGAATATCAACTATATTATCTCAAATTCTGCACCTTTAAGTAAAAAACATTAAAAAATGCAAAGAAATTTAATTTAATTTCACCAAAATATCATCAATTTCAGCTCCTTCTACTAAAAATCTTATGGAAATTCAAAGGAATCAAAGTGAATATCAACTAAATTTACTCAAATTCTGCACCTTTAACTAAAAATCATTAAAAAATGCAAAGAAATTTAATTTAATTTCTCCAAAATATCATCAATTTCAGCTCCTTCTACAGAAAATCTTAAGAAAATTCAAAGGAATCGAAGTGAATATCAACTAAATTTACTCAAATACTGCACCTTTAACTAAAAATCATTAAAAAATGCAAAGAAATTTAATTTAATTTCTCCAAAATATCATCAATTTCAGCCCCTCCTACAGAAAATCTTAAGAAAATTCAAAGGAATCGAAGTGAATATCAACTAAATTTACTCAAATTCTGCATCTGTAACTAAAGATCATAAAAAAATTCAAAAAGATTTAATTTAATTTCTCCAAAATATCATCAATTTCAGCTCCTTCTACTAAAAATCTTATGAAAATCCAAAGGAATCGAAGTGAATATCAACTAAATTTACTCAAATACTGCACCTTTAACTAAAAATCATTAAAAAATGCAAAGAAATTTAATTTAATTTCTCAAAAATATCATCAATTTCAGCTCCTCCTACAAAAAATCTTAAGAAAATTCAAACGAATCGAAGTGAATATCAACTAAATTTACTCAAATACTGCACCTTTAACTAAAAATCATTAAAAAATGCAAAGAAATTTAATTTAATTTCTCCAAAATATCATCAATTTCAGCTCCTTCTCCTAAAATTCTTATGAAAATCCAAAGGAATCGAAGTGAATATCAACTAAATTTACTCAAATTCTGCATCTGTAACTAAAAATCATAAAATAATTAAAAAAGATTTAATTTAATTTTACCACAATTTCTCCAATTTCAGCTCCTCCTACAAAAAATCTTAAGAAAATTCAAAGGAATCAAAGTGAATATCAACTATATTATCTCAAATTCTGCACCTTTAAGTAAAAAACATTAAAAAATGCAAAGAAATTTAATTTAATTTCACCAAAATATCATCAATTTCAGCTCCTTCTACTAAAAATCTTATGGAAATTCAAAGGAATCAAAGTGAATATCAACTAAATTTACTCAAATTCTGCACCTTTAACTAAAAATCATTAAAAAATGCAAAGAAATTTAATTTAATTTCTCCAAAATATCATCAATTTCAGCTCCTTCTACAGAAAATCTTAAGAAAATTCAAAGGAATCGAAGTGAATATCAACTAAATTTACTCAAATACTGCACCTTTAACTAAAAATCATTAAAAAATGCAAAGAAATTTAATTTAATTTCTCCAAAATATCATCAATTTCAGCCCCTCCTACAGAAAATCTTAAGAAAATTCAAAGGAATCGAAGTGAATATCAACTAAATTTACTCAAATTCTGCATCTGTAACTAAAGATCATAAAAAAATTCAAAAAGATTTAATTTAATTTCTTGAAAATATCATCAATTTCAGCTCCTTCTACTAAAAATCTTATGAAAATCCAAAGGAATCGAAGTGAATATCAACTAAATTTACTCAAATTCTGCATCTGTAACTAAAAATCATAAAAAAATTCAAAAAGATTTAATTTAATTTCTCCAAAATATCATCAATTTCAGCTCCTTCTACTAAAAATCTTATGAAAATCCAAAGGAATCGAAGTGAATATCAACTAAATTTACTCAAATACTGCACCTTTAACTAAAAATCATTAAAAAATGCAAAGAAATTTAATTTAATTTCACCAAAATATCATCAATTTCAGCTCCTTCTACTAAAAATCTTATGGAAATCCAAAGGAATCAAAGTGAATATCAACTATATTTACTCAAATTCTGCACCTTTAAGTAAAAAACATTAAAAAATGCAAAGAAATTTAATTTAATTTCACCAAAATATCATCAATTTCAGCTCCTTCTACTAAAAATCTTATGGAAATCCAAAGGAATCGAAGTGAATATCAACTAAATTTACTCAAATTCTGCATCTGTAACTAAAAATCATAAAAAAATTCAAAAAGATTTGATTTATATCACCAACATTTCTTCATTTTCAGCACCTCCTACAAAAAATCTTAAGAAAATCCAAAGGAATCGAAGTGAATATCAACTATATTATCTCAAATTCTGCACCTTTAAGTAAAAAACATTAAAAAATGCAAAGAAATTTAATTTAATTTCTCAAAAATATCATCAATTTCAGCTCCTTCTACAGAAAATCTTAAGAAAATTCAAAGGAATCTAAGTGAATATCAACTAAATTTACTCAAATTCTGCACCTTTAACTAAAAATCATTAAAAAATGCAAAAAGATTTAATTTAATATCACCACAATTTCTCCAATTTCAGCTCCTCCTACAAAAAATCTTAAGAAAATTCAAAGGAATCGAAGTGAATATCAACTAAATTTACTCAAATACTGCACCTTTAACTAAAAAACATTAAAAAATGCAAAGAAATTTAATTTAATTTCTCCAAAATATCATCAATTTCAGCTCCTTCTCCTAAAATTCTTATGAAAATCCAAAGGAATCGAAGTGAATATCAACTAAATTTACTCAAATTCTGCATCTGTAACTAAAGATCATAAAAAAATTCAGAAAGATTTAATTTAATTTTACCAACATTTCTTCATTTTCAGCACCTCCTACAAAAAATCTTAAGAAAATCCAAAGGAATCGAAGTGAATATCAACTATATTATCTCAAATTCTGCACCTTTAAGTAAAAAACATTAAAAAATGCAAAGAAATTTAATTTAATTTCACCAAAATATCATCAATTTCAGCTCCTTCTACTAAAAATCTTATGGAAATTCAAAGGAATCAAAGTGAATATCAACTAAATTTACTCAAATTCTGCACCTTTAACTAAAAATCATTAAAAAATGCAAAGAAATTTAATTTAATTTCTCCAAAATATCATCAATTTCAGCTCCTTCTACAGAAAATCTTAAGAAAATTCAAAGGAATCGAAGTGAATATCAACTAAATTTACTCAAATTCTGCATCTGTAACTAAAAATCATAAAATAATTCAAAAAGATTTGATTTATATCACCAAAATTTTTTCAATTTCAGCACCTCCTACTAAAAATCTAAAGAAAATTCAAAGGAATCGAAGTGAATATCAACTAAATTTACTCAAATTCTGCACCTTTAACTAAAAATCATTAAAAAATTCAAAGAAATTTAATTTAATTTCACCAAAATATCATCAATTTCAGCTCCCTTCTACAGAAAATCTTAAGAAAATTCAAAGGAATCGAAGTGAATATCAACTAAATTTACTCAAATTCTGCATCTGTAACTAAAAATCATAAAAAATTCAAAAAGATTTAATTTATATCACCAAAATTTTTTTCAATTTCAGCACCTCCTACTAAAAATCTAAAGAAAATTCAAAAGAATCGAAATGAATATCAACTTAATTTACTTAAATTCTGCACCTTTAACTAAAAATCATTAAAAAATTCAAAGAAATTTAATTTAATTTCACCAAAATATCATCAATTTCAGCTCCTTCTACAGAAAATCTTAAGAAAATTCAAAGGAATCGAAGTGAATATCAACTAAATTTACTCAAATACTGCACCTTTAACTAAAAATAATTAAAAAATGCAAAGAAATTTAATTTAATTTCACCAAAATATCATCAATTTCAGCTCCTTCTACAAAAAATCTTAAGAAAATTCAAAGGAATCGAGGTGAATATCAACTAAATTTACTCAAATTCTGCATCTGTAACTAAAATCATAAAATAATTAAAAAAGATTTAATTTAATTTTACCACAGTTTCTCCAATTTCAGCTCCTCCTACAAAAAATCTTAAGAAAATTCAAAGGAATCAAAGTGAATATCAACTAAATTTACTCAAATTCTGCACCTTTAACTAAAAATCATTAAAAAATGCAAAGAAATTTAATTTAATTTCTCCAAAATATCATCAATTTCAGCTCCTTCTACTAAAAATCTTATGGAAATCCAAAGGAATCAAAGTGAATATCAACTAAATTTACTCAAATTCTGCACCTTTAACTAAAAATCATTAAAAAATGCAAAGAAATTTAATTTAATTTCTCCAAAATATCATCAATTTCAGCTCCTTCTACAGAAAATCTTAAGAAAATTCAAAGGAATCGAAGTGAATATCAACTAAATTTACTCAAATTCTGCATCTGTAAACTAAAGATCATAAAAAAATTCAGAAAGATTTAATTTAATTTTACCAACATTTCTTCATTTTCAGCACCTCCTACTAAAAATCTTATGAAAATCCAAAGGAATCGAAGTGAATATCAACTAAATTTACTCAAATTCTGCATCTGTAACTAAAAATCATAAAACATAAAAAAATTCAAAAAGATTTAATTTAATTTCTCCAAAGTATCATCAATTTCAGCTCCTGCTACTAAAAATCTTATGAAAATCCAAAGGAATCGAAGTGAATATCAACTAAATTTACTCAAATTCTGCATCTGTAACTAAAAATCATAAAAAAATTCAAAAAGATTTAATTTAATTTCTTGAAAATATCATCAATTTCAGCTCCTTCTACTAAAAATCTTATGAAAATCCAAAGGAATCGAAGTGAATATCAACTAAATTTACTCAAATTCTGCATCTGTAACTAAAAATCATAAAATAATTAAAAAAGATTTAATTTAATTTTACCACAATTTCTCCAATTTCAGCTCCTCCTACAAAAAAATCTTAAGAAAATTCAAAGGAATCAAAGTGAATATCAACTACTATATTATCTCAAATTCTGCACCTTTAAGTAAAAAACATTAAAAAATGCAAAGAAATTTAATTTAATTTCACCAAAATATCATCAATTTCAGCTCCTCCTACAAAAAATCTTAAGAAAATTCAAAGGAATCAAAGTGAATATCAACTAAATTTACTCAAATTCTGCACCTTTAACTAAAAATCATTAAAAAATGCAAAGAAATTTAATTTAATTTCTCCAAAATATCATCAATTTCAGCTCCTTCTACTAAAATCTTATGGAAAATTCAAAGGAATCAAAGTGAATATCAAACTAAATTTACTCAAATTCTGCACCTTTAACTAAAAATCATTAAAAAATGCAAAGAAATTTAATTTAATTTCTCCAAAATATCATCAATTTCAGCTCCTTCTACAGAAAATCTTAAGAAAATTCAAAGGAATCGAAGTGAATATCAACTAAATTTACTCAAATTCTGCACCTTTAACTAAAATCATTAAAAAATTCAAAGAAATTTAATTTAATTTCACCAAAATATCATCAATTTCAGCTCCTTCTACAGAAAATCTTAAGAAAATTCAAAGGAATCGAAGTGAATATTCAACTAAATTTACTCAAATTCTACATCTGTAACTAAAAATCATAAAAAATTCAAAAAGATTTAATTTATATCACCAAAATTTTTTTCAATTTCAGCACCTCCTACTAAAAATCTAAAGAAAATTCAAAAGAATCGAACATGAATATCAACTAAATTTACTTAAATTCTGCACCTTTAACTAAAAATCATTAAAAAATTCAAAGAAATTTAATTTAATTTCACCAAAATATCATCAATTTCAGCTCCTTCTACTAAAAAATCTTATGGAAATCCAAAGGAATCAAAGTGAATATCAACAAAATTTACTCAAATTCTGCACCTTTAACTAAAAAATCATTAAAAAATGCAAAGAAATTTAATTTAATTTCTCCAAAATATCATCAATTTCAGCTCCTTCTACAGAAAATCTTAAGAAAATTCAAAGGAATCGAAGTGAATATCAACTAAATTTACTCAAAATACTGCACCTTTAACTAAAAATCATTAAAAAATGCAAAGAAATTTAATTTAATTTCTCCAAAATATCATCAATTTCAGCTCCTTCTACAAAAAATCTTAAGAAAATTCAAAGGAATCGAGGTGAATATCAACTAAATTTACTCAAATTCTGCATCTGTAACTAAAAATCATAAAATAATTAAAAAAGATTTAATTTAATTTTACCACAATTTCTCGCAATTTCAGCTCCTCCTACAAAAAATCTTAAGAAAATTCAAAGGAATCAAAGTGAATATCAACTAAATTTACTCAAATTCTGCATCTGTAACTAAAAATCATAAAAAAATTCAAAAAGATTTAATTTAATTTCTCCCAAAGTATCATCAATTTCAGCTCCTGCTACTAAAAATCTTATGAAAATCCAAAGGAATCGAAGTGAATATCAACTAAATTTACTCAAATTCTGCATCTGTAACTAAAAATCATAAAAAAATTCAAAAAGATTTAATTTAATTTCTCCAAAGTATCATCAATTTCAGCTCCTGCTACTAAAAATCTTATGAAAATCCAAAGGAAATCGAAGTGAATATCAACTAAATTTACTCAAATTCTGCATCTGTAACTAAAAATCATAAAAAAATTCAAAAAGATTTAATTTAATTTCTCCAAAATATCATCAATTTCAGCTCCTTCTCCTAAAATTCTTATGAAAATCCAAAGGAATCGAAGTGAATATCAACTAAATTTACTCAAATTCTGCATCTGTAACTAAAAATCATAAAATAATTCAAAAAGATTTGATTTATATCACCAAAATTTTTTCAATTTCAGCACCTCCTACTAAAAATCTAAAGAAAATTCAAAGGAATCGAAGTGAATATCAACTAAATTTACTCAAATTCTGCACCTTTAACTAAAAATCATTAAAAAATTCAAAGAAATTTAATTTAATTTCACCAAAATATCATCAATTTCAGCTCCTTCTACAGAAAATCTTAAGAAAATTCAAAGGAATCGAGGTGAATATCAACTAAATTTACTCAAATTCTGCATCTGTAACTAAAAATCATAAAATAATTAAAAAAGATTTAATTTAATTTTACCACAATTTCTCCAATTTCAGCTCCTCCTACAAAAAATCTTAAGAAAATTCAAAGGAATCAAAGTGAATATCAACTAAATTTACTCAAATTCTGCATCTGTAACTAAAAATCATAAAAAAATTCAAAAAGATTTAATTTAATTTCTCCAAAGTATCATCAATTTCAGCTCCTGCTACTAAAAATCTTATGAAAATCCAAAGGAATCGAAGTGAATATCAACTAAATTTACTCAAATTCTGCATCTGTAACTAAAAATCATAAAAAAATTCAAAAAGATTTAATTTAATTTCTCCAAAGTATCATCAATTTCAGCTCCTGCTACTAAAAATCTTATGAAAATCCAAAGGAATCGAAGTGAATATCAACTAAATTTACTCAAATTCTGCATCTGTAACTAAAAATCATAAAAAAATTCAAAAAGATTTAATTTAATTTCTCCAAAATATCATCAATTTCAGCTCCTTCTACTAAAAATCTTATGAAAATCCAAAGGAATCGAAGTGAATATCAACTAAATTTACTCAAATACTGCACCTTTAACTAAAAATCATTAAAAAATGCAAAGAAATTTAATTTAATTTCTCAAAAATATCATCAATTTCAGCTCCTCCTACAAAAAATCTTAAGAAAATTCAAAGGAATCGAAGTGAATATCAACTAAATTTACTCAAATTCTGCATCTGTAACTAAAGATCATAAAAAAATTCAGAAAGATTTAATTTAATTTTACCAACATTTCTTCATTTTCAGCACCTCCTACAAAAAATCTTAAGAAAATTCAAAGGAATCGAAGTGAATATCAACTAAATTTACTCAAATACTGCACCTTTAACTAAAAATCATTAAAAAATGCAAAGAAATTTAATTTAATTTCTCAAAAATATCATCAATTTCAGCTCCTTCTACAGAAAATCTTAAGAAAATTCAAAGGAATCGAAGTGAATATCAACTAAATTTACTCAAATTCTGCACCTTTAACTAAAAATCATTAAAAAATGCAAAAAGATTTAATTTAATATCACCACAATTTCTCCAATTTCAGCTCCTCCTACAAAAAATCTTAAGAAAATTCAAAGGAATCGAAGTGAATATCAACTAAATTTACTCAAATACTGCACCTTTAACTAAAAATCATTAAAAAATGCAAAGAAATTTAATTTAATTTCTCCAAAATATCATCAATTTCAGCTCCTTCTCCTAAAATTCTTATGAAAATCCAAAGGAATCGAAGTGAATATCAACTAAATTTACTCAAATTCTGCATCTGTAACTAAAAATCATAAAATAATTAAAAAAGATTTAATTTAATTTTACCACAATTTCTCCAATTTCAGCTCCTCCTACAAAAAATCTTAAGAAAATTCAAAGGAATCAAAGTGAATATCAACTATATTATCTCAAATTCTGCACCTTTAAGTAAAAAACATTAAAAAATGCAAAGAAATTTAATTTAATTTCACCAAAATATCATCAATTTCAGCTCCTTCTACTAAAAATCTTATGGAAATTCAAAGGAATCAAAGTGAATATCAACTAAATTTACTCAAATTCTGCACCTTTAACTAAAAATCATTAAAAAATGCAAAGAAATTTAATTTAATTTCTCCAAAATATCATCAATTTCAGCTCCTTCTACAGAAAATCTTAAGAAAATTCAAAGGAATCGAAGTGAATATCAACTAAATTTACTCAAATACTGCACCTTTAACTAAAAATCATTAAAAAATGCAAAGAAATTTAATTTAATTTCTCCAAAATATCATCAATTTCAGCCCCTCCTACAGAAAATCTTAAGAAAATTCAAAGGAATCGAAGTGAATATCAACTAAATTTACTCAAATTCTGCATCTGTAACTAAAGATCATAAAAAAATTCAGAAAGATTTAATTTAATTTTACCAACATTTCTTCATTTTCAGCACCTCCTACAAAAAATCTTAAGAAAATCCAAAGGAATCGAAGTGAATATCAACTATATTATCTCAAATTCTGCACCTTTAAGTAAAAAACATTAAAAAATGCAAAGAAATTTAATTTAATTTCACCAAAATATCATCAATTTCAGCTCCTTCTACTAAAAATCTTATGGAAATTCAAAGGAATCAAAGTGAATATCAACTAAATTTACTCAAATTCTGCACCTTTAACTAAAAATCATTAAAAAATGCAAAGAAATTTAATTTAATTTCTCCAAAATATCATCAATTTCAGCTCCTTCTACAGAAAATCTTAAGAAAATTCAAAGGAATCGAAGTGAATATCAACTAAATTTACTCAAATTCTGCATCTGTAACTAAAAATCATAAAATAATTCAAAAAGATTTGATTTATATCACCAAAATTTTTTCAATTTCAGCACCTCCTACTAAAAATCTAAAGAAAATTCAAAGGAATCGAAGTGAATATCAACTAAATTTACTCAAATTCTGCACCTTTAACTAAAAATCATTAAAAAATTCAAAGAAATTTAATTTAATTTCACCAAAATATCATCAATTTCAGCTCCTTCTACAGAAAATCTTAAGAAAATTCAAAGGAATCGAAGTGAATATCAACTAAATTTACTCAAATTCTGCATCTGTAACTAAAAATCATAAAAAATTCAAAAAGATTTAATTTATATCACCAAAATTTTTTCAATTTCAGCACCTCCTACTAAAAATCTAAAGAAAATTCAAAAGAATCGAAGTGAATATCAACTAAATTTACTCAAATTCTGCATCTGTAACTAAAGATCATAAAAAAATTCAGAAAGATTTAATTTAATTTTACCAACATTTCTTCATTTTCAGCACCTCCTACTAAAAATCTTAAGAAAATTCAAAAGAATCGAAGTGAATATCAACTAAATTTACTCAAATTCTGCATCTGTAACTAAAAATCATAAAAAATTCAAAAAGATTTAATTTAATTTCTCCAAAATATCATCAATTTCAGCTCCTTCTACTAAAAATCTTATGAAAATCCAAAGGAATCGAAGTGAATATCAACTAAATTTACTCAAATTCTGCATCTGTAACTAAAAATCATAAAAAAATTCAAAAAGATTTAATTTAATTTCTCCAAAGTATCATCAATTTCAGCTCCTGCTACTAAAAATCTTATGAAAATCCAAAGGAATCGAAGTGAATATCAACTAAATTTACTCAAATTCTGCATCTGTAACTAAAAATCATAAAAAAATTCAAAAAGATTTAATTTAATTTCTTGAAAATATCATAAATTTCAGCTCCTTCTACTAAAAATCTTATGAAAATCCAAAGGAATCGAAGTGAATATCAACTAAATTTACTCAAATTCTGCATCTGTAACTAAAAATCATAAAAAAATTCAAAAAGATTTAATTTAATTTCTCCAAAATATCATCAATTTCAGCTCCTTCTACTAAAAATCTTATGAAAATCCAAAGGAATCGAAGTGAATATCAACTAAATTTACTCAAATACTGCACCTTTAACTAAAAATCATTAAAAAATGCAAAGAAATTTAATTTAATTTCTCAAAAATATCATCAATTTCAGCTCCTCCTACAAAAAATCTTAAGAAAATTCAAAGGAATCGAAGTGAATATCAACTAAATTTACTCAAATTCTGCATCTGTAACTAAATATCATAAAAAAATTCAGAAAGATTTAATTTTAATTTTACCAACATTTCTTCATTTTCAGCACCTCCTACAAAAAATCTTAAGAAAATTCAAAGGAATCGAAGTGAATATCAACTAAATTTACTCAAATACTGCACCTTTAACTAAAAATCATTAAAAAATGCAAAGAAATTTAATTTAATTTCTCAAAAATATCATCAATTTCAGCTCCTTCTACAGAAAATCTTAAGAAAATTCAAAGGAATCGAAGTGAATATCAACTAAATTTACTCAAATTCTGCACCTTTAACTAAAAATCATTAAAAAATGCAAAAAAGATTTAATTTAATATCACCACAATTTCTCCAATTTCAGCTCCTCCTACAAAAAATCTTAAGAAAATTCAAAGGAATCGAAGTGAATATCAACTAAATTTACTCAAATACTGCACCTTTAACTAAAATCATTAAAAAATGCAAAGAAATTTAATTTAATTTCTCCAAAATATCATCAATTTCAGCTCCTTCTCTAAAATTCTTATGAAAATCCAAAGGAATCGAAGTGAATATCAACTAAATTTACTCAAATTCTGCATCTGTAACTAAAAATCATAAAATAATTAAAAAAGATTTAATTTAATTTTACCACAATTTCTCCAATTTCAGCTCCTCCTACAAAAAATCTTTAGAAAATTCAAAGGAATCAAAGTGAATATCAACTATATTATCTCAAATTCTGCACCTTTAAGTAAAAAACATTAAAAAATGCAAAGAAATTTAATTTAATTTCACCAAAATATCATCAATTTCAGCTCCTTCTACTAAAAATCTTATGGAAATTCAAAGGAATCAAAGTGAATATCAACTAAATTTACTCAAATTCTGCACCTTTAACTAAAAATCATTAAAAAATGCAAAGAAATTTAATTTAATTTCTCCAAAATATCATCAATTTCAGCTCCTTCTACAGAAAAATCTTAAGAAATTCAAAGGAATCGAAGTGAATATCAACTAAATTTACTCAAATACTGCACCTTTAACTAAAAATCATTAAAAAATGCAAAGAAATTTAATTTAATTTCTCCAAAATATCAATCAATTTCAGCCCCTCCTACAGAAAATCTTAAGAAAATTCAAAGGAATCGAAGTGAATATCAACTAAATTTACTCAAATTCTGCATCTGTAACTAAAGATCATTAAAAAATGCAAAGAAATTTAATTTAATTTCTCCAAAATATCATCAATTTCAGCTCCTTCTACAGAAAATCTTAAGAAAATTCAAAGGAATCGAAGTGAATATCAACTAAATTTACTCAAATACTGCACCTTTAACTAAAAATCATTAAAAAAAATGCAAAGAAATTTAATTTAATTTCTCCCAAAATATCATCAATTTCAGCTCCTTCTACAAAAAATCTTAAGAAAATTCAAAGGAATCAAAGTGAATATCAACTACATTTACTCAAATTCTGCACCTTTAACTAAAAATCATTAAAAAATGCAAAGAAATTTAATTTAATTTCTCCAAAATATCATCAATTTCAGCTCCTTCTACAGAAAATCTTAAGAAAATTCAAAGGAATCGAAGTGAATATCAACTAAATTTACTCAAATACTGCACCTTTAACTAAAAATCATTAAAAAATGCAAAGAAATTTAATTTAATTTCTCCAAAATATCATCAATTTCAGCTCCTTCTCCTAAAATTCTTATGAAAATCCAAAGGAATCGAAGTGAATATCAACTAAATTTACTCAAATTCTGCATCTGTAACTAAAAATCATAAAATAATTAAAAAAGATTTAATTTAATTTTACCACAATTTCTCCAATTTCAGCTCCTCCTACAAAAAATCTTAAGAAAATTCAAAGGAATCAAAGTGAATATCAACTAAATTTACTCAAATTCTGCACCTTTAACTAAAAATCATTAAAAAATGCAAAGAAATTTAATTTAATTTCTCCAAAATATCATCAATTTCAGCTCCTTCTACAGAAAATCTTAAGAAAATTCAAAGGAATCGAAGTGAATATCAACTAAATTTACTCAAATTCTGCACCTTTAACTAAAAATCATTAAAAAATTCAAAGAAATTTAATTTAATTTCACCAAAATATCATCAATTTCAGCTCCTTCTACAGAAAATCTTAAGAAAATTCAAAGGAATCGAAGTGAATTTCAACTAAATTTACTCAAATTCTGCATCTGTAACTAAAAATCATAAAAAAATTCAAAAAGATTTAATTTATATCACCAAAATTTTTTCAATTTCAGCGCCTCCTACTAAAAATCTAAAGAAAATTCAAAAGAATCGAAATGAATATCAACTAAATTTACTTAAATTCTGCACCTTTAACTAAAAATCATTAAAAAATTCAAAGAAATTTAATTTAATTTCACCAAAATATCATCAATTTCAGCTCCTTCTACTAAAAATCTTATCCAAATCCAAAGGAATCAAAGTGAATATCAACAAAATTTACTCAAATTCTGCACCTTTAACTAAAAAACATTAAAAAATGCAAAGAAATTTAATTTAATTTCACCAAAATATCATCAATTTCAGCTCCTTCTACTAAAAATCTTATGGAAATCCAAAGGAATCAAAGTGAATATCAACTATATTTACTCAAATTCTGCACCTTTAAGTAAAAAACATTAAAAAATGCAAAGAAATTTAATTTAATTTCACCAAAATATCATCAATTTCAGCTCCTTCTACTAAAAATCTTATGGAAATCCAAAGGAATCGAAGTGAATATCAACTAAATTTACTCAAATTCTGCATCTGTAACTAAAAATCATAAAAAAATTCAAAAAGATTTGATTTATATCACCAACATTTTTTCAATTTCAGCACCTCCTACTAAAAATCTAAAGAAAATTCAAAAGAATCGATGTGAATTTCAACTATATTATCTCAAATTCTGCACCTTTAACTAAAAACCATTAAAAAATGCAAAGAAATTTAATTTAATTTCACCAAAATATCATCAATTTCAGCTCCTTCTACAAAAAATCTTAAGAAAATTCAAAGGAATCGAGGTGAATATCAACTAAATTTACTCAAATTCTGCATCTGTAACTAAAAATCATAAAATAATTCAAAAAGATTTAATTTAATTTTACCACAGTTTCTCCAATTTCAGCTCCTCCTACAAAAAATCTTAAGAAAATTCAAAGGAATCAAAGTGAATATCAACTACATTTACTCAAATTCTGCACCTTTAACTAAAAATCATTAAAAAATGCAAAGAAATTTAATTTAATTTCTCCAAAATATCATCAATTTCAGCTCCTTCTACAGAAAATCTTAAGAAAATTCAAAGGAATCGAAGTGAATATCAACTAAATTTACTCAAATACTGCACCTTTAACTAAAAATCATTAAAAAATGCAAAGAAATTTAATTTAATTTCTCCAAAATATCATCAATTTCAGCTCCTTCTCCTAAAATTCTTATGAAAATCCAAAGGAATCGAAGTGAATATCAACTAAATTTACTCAAATTCTGCATCTGTAACTAAAAATCATAAAATAATTAAAAAAGATTTAATTTAATTTTACCACAATTTCTCCAATTTCAGCTCCTCCTACAAAAAATCTTAAGAAAATTCAAAGGAATCAAAGTGAATATCAACTAAATTTACTCAAATTCTGCACCTTTAACTAAAAATCATTAAAAAATGCAAAGAAATTTAATTTAATTTCTCCAAAATATCATCAATTTCAGCTCCTTCTACTAAAAATCTTATGGAAATTCAAAGGAATCAAAGTGAATATCAACTAAATTTACTCAAATTCTGCACCTTTAACTAAAAATCATTAAAAAATGCAAAGAAATTTAATTTAATTTCTCCAAAATATCATCAATTTCAGCTCCTTCTACAGAAAATCTTAAGAAAATTCAAAGGAATCGAAGTGAATATCAACTAAATTTACTCAAATTCTGGACCTTTAACTAAAAATCATTAAAAAATTCAAAGAAATTTAATTTAATTTCTCCAAAATATCATCAATTTCAGCTCCTCCTACAAAAAATCTTAAGAAAATTCAAAGGAATCGAAGTGAATATCAACTAAATTTACTCAAATTCTGCACCTTTAACTAAAAATCATTAAAAAATGCAAAGAAATTTAATTTAATTTCTCAAAAATATCATCAATTTCAGCTCCTCCTACAAAAAATCTTAAGAAAATTCAAAGGAATCGAAGTGAATATCAACTAAATTTACTCAAATTCTGCATCTGTAACTAAAGATCATAAAAAAATTCAGAAAGATTTAATTTAATTTTACCAACATTTCTTCATTTTCAGCACCTCCTACAAAAAATCTTAAGAAAATTCAAAGGAATCGAAGTGAATATCAACTAAATTTACTCAAATACTGCACCTTTAACTAAAAATCATTAAAAAATGCAAAGAAATTTAATTTAATTTCTCAAAAATATCATCAATTTCAGCTCCTTCTACAGAAAATCTTAAGAAAATTCAAAGGAATCGAAGTGAATATCAACTAAATTTACTCAAATTCTGCACCTTTAACTAAAAATCATTAAAAAATGCAAAAAGATTTAATTTAATATCACCACAATTTCTCCAATTTCAGCTCCTCCTACAAAAAATCTTAAGAAAATTCAAAGGAATCGAAGTGAATGTCAACTAAATTTACTCAAATACTGCACCTTTAACTAAAAATCATTAAAAAATGCAAAGAAATTTAATTTAATTTCTCCAAAATATCATCAATTTCAGCTCCTTCTCCTAAAATTCTTATGAAAATCCAAAGGAATCGAAGTGAATATCAACTAAATTTACTCAAATTCTGCATCTGTAACTAAAAATCATAAAATAATTAAAAAAGATTTAATTTAATTTTACCACAATTTCTCCAATTTCAGCTCCTCCTACAAAAAATCTTAAGAAAATTCAAAGGAATCAAAGTGAATATCAACTATATTATCTCAAATTCTGCACCTTTAAGTAAAAAACATTAAAAAATGCAAAGAAATTTAATTTAATTTCACCAAAATATCATCAATTTCAGCTCCTTCTACTAAAAATCTTATGGAAATTCAAAGGAATCAAAGTGAATATCAACTAAATTTACTCAAATTCTGCACCTTTAACTAAAAATCATTAAAAAATGCAAAGAAATTTAATTTAATTTCTCCAAAATATCATCAATTTCAGCTCCTTCTACAGAAAATCTTAAGAAAATTCAAAGGAATCGAAGTGAATATCAACTAAATTTACTCAAATACTGCACCTTTAACTAAAAATCATTAAAAAATGCAAAGAAATTTAATTTAATTTCTCCAAAATATCATCAATTTCAGCCCCTCCTACAGAAAATCTTAAGAAAATTCAAAGGAATCGAAGTGAATATCAACTAAATTTACTCAAATTCTGCATCTGTAACTAAAGATCATAAAAAAATTCAGAAAGATTTAATTTAATTTTACCAACATTTCTTCATTTTCAGCACCTCCTACAAAAAATCTTAAGAAAATCCAAAGGAATCGAAGTGAATATCAACTATATTATCTCAAATTCTGCACCTTTAAGTAAAAAACATTAAAAAATGCAAAGAAATTTAATTTAATTTCACCAAAATATCATCAATTTCAGCTCCTTCTACTAAAAATCTTATGGAAATTCAAAGGAATCAAAGTGAATATCAACTAAATTTACTCAAATTCTGCACCTTTAACTAAAAATCATTAAAAAATGCAAAGAAATTTAATTTAATTTCTCCAAAATATCATCAATTTCAGCTCCTTCTACAGAAAATCTTAAGAAAATTCAAAGGAATCGAAGTGAATATCAACTAAATTTACTCAAATTCTGCATCTGTAACTAAAAATCATAAAATAATTCAAAAAGATTTGATTTATATCACCAAAATTTTTTCAATTTCAGCACCTCCTACTAAAAATCTAAAGAAAATTCAAAGGAATCGAAGTGAATATCAACTAAATTTACTCAAATTCTGCACCTTTAACTAAAAATCATTAAAAAATTCAAAGAAATTTAATTTAATTTCACCAAAATATCATCAATTTCAGCTCCTTCTACAGAAAATCTTAAGAAAATTCAAAGGAATCGAAGTGAATATCAACTAAATTTACTCAAATTCTGCATCTGTAACTAAAAATCATAAAAAATTCAAAAAGATTTAATTTATATCACCAAAATTTTTTCAATTTCAGCACCTCCTACTAAAAATCTAAAGAAAATTCAAAAGAATCGAAATGAATATCAACTAAATTTACTTAAATTCTGCACCTTTAACTAAAAATCATTAAAAAATTCAAAGAAATTTAATTTAATTTCACCAAAATATCATCAATTTCAGCTCCTTCTACTAAAAATCTTATGGAAATCCAAAGGAATCAAAGTGAATATCAACAAAATTTACTCAAATTCTGCACCTTTAACTAAAAAACATTAAAAAATGCAAAGAAATTTAATTTAATTTCACCAAAATATCATCAATTTCAGCTCCTTCTACTAAAAATCTTATGGAAATCCAAAGGAATCAAAGTGAATATCAACTATATTTACTCAAATTCTGCACCTTTAAGTAAAAAACATTAAAAAATGCAAAGAAATTTAATTTAATTTCACCAAAATATCATCAATTTCAGCTCCTTCTACTAAAAATCTTATGGAAATCCAAAGGAATCGAAGTGAATATCAACTAAATTTACTCAAATTCTGCATCTGTAACTAAAAATCATAAAAAAATTCAAAAAGATTTGATTTATATCACCAACATTTTTTCAATTTCAGCACCTCCTACTAAAAATCTAAAGAAAATTCAAAAGAATCGATGTGAATTTCAACTATATTATCTCAAATTCTGCACCTTTAACTAAAAATCATTAAAAAATGCAAAGAAATTTAATTTAATTTCTCCAAAATATCATCAATTTCAGCTCCTTCTCCTAAAATTCTTATGAAAATCCAAAGGAATCGAAGTGAATATCAACTAAATTTACTCAAATTCTGCATCTGTAACTAAAAATCATAAAATAATTAAAAAAGATTTAATTTATATCACCAAAATTTTTTCAATTTCAGCACCTCCTACTAAAAATCTAAAGAAAATTCAAAAGAATCGAAATGAATATCAACTAAATTTACTTAAATTCTGCACCTTTAACTAAAAATCATTAAAAAATTCAAAGAAATTTAATTTAATTTCACCAAAATATCATCAATTTCAGCTCCTTCTACTAAAAATCTTATGGAAATCCAAAGGAATCAAAGTGAATATCAACAAAATTTACTCAAATTCTGCACCTTTAACTAAAAAACATTAAAAAATGCAAAGAAATTTAATTTAATTTCACCAAAATATCGTCAATTTCAGCTCCTTCTACTAAAAATCTTATGGAAATCCAAAGGAATCGAAATGAATATCAACTAAATTTACTTAAATTCTGCACCTTTAACTAAAAATCATTAAAAAATTCAAAGAAATTTAATTTAATTTCACCAAAATATCATCAATTTCAGCTCCTTCTACTAAAAATCTTATGGAAATCCAAAGGAATCAAAGTGAATATCAACAAAATTTACTCAAATTCTGCACCTTTAACTAAAAAACATTAAAAAATGCAAAGAAATTTAATTTAATTTCACCAAAATATCATCAATTTCAGCTCCTTCTACTAAAAATCTTATGGAAATCCAAAGGAATCAAAGTGAATATCAACTATATTTACTCAAATTCTGCACCTTTAAGTAAAAAACATTAAAAAATGCAAAGAAATTTAATTTAATTTCACCAAAATATCATCAATTTCAGCTCCTTCTACTAAAAATCTTATGGAAATCCAAAGGAATCGAAGTGAATATCAACTAAATTTACTCAAATTCTGCATCTGTAACTAAAAATCATAAAAAAATTCAAAAAGATTTGATTTATATCACCAACATTTTTTCAATTTCAGCACCTCCTACTAAAAATCTAAAGAAAATTCAAAAGAATCGATGTGAATTTCAACTATATTATCTCAAATTCTGCACCTTTAACTAAAAATCATTAAAAAATGCAAAGAAATTTAATTTAATTTCTCCAAAATATCATCAATTTCAGCTCCTTCTCCTAAAATTCTTATGAAAATCCAAAGGAATCGAAGTGAATATCAACTAAATTTACTCAAATTCTGCATCTGTAACTAAAAATCATAAAATAATTAAAAAAGATTTAATTTAATTTTACCACAATTTCTCCAATTTCAGCTCCTCCTACAAAAAATCTTAAGAAAATTCAAAGGAATCAAAGTGAATATCAACTAAATTTACTCAAATTCTGCACCTTTAACTAAAAATCATTAAAAAATGCAAAGAAATTTAATTTAATTTCTCCAAAATATCATCAATTTCAGCTCCTTCTACTAAAAATCTTATGGAAATTCAAAGGAATCAAAGTGAATATCAACTAAATTTACTCAAATTCTGCACCTTTAACTAAAAATCATTAAAAAATGCAAAGAAATTTAATTTAATTTCTCCAAAATATCATCAATTTCAGCTCCTTCTACAGAAAATCTTAAGAAAATTCAAAGGAATCGAAGTGAATATCAACTAAATTTACTCAAATTCTGCACCTTTAACTAAAAATCATTAAAAAATTCAAAGAAATTTAATTTAATTTCACCAAAATATCATCAATTTCAGCTCCTTCTACATAAAATCTTAAGAAAATTCAAAGGAATCGAAGTGAATATCAACTAAATTTACTCAAATTCTGCATCTGTAACTAAAAATCATAAAAAATTCAAAAAGATTTAATTTATATCACCAAAATTTTTTCAATTTCAGCACCTCCTACTAAAAATCTAAAGAAAATTCAAAAGAATCGAAATGAATATCAACTAAATTTACTTAAATTCTGCACCTTTAACTAAAAATCATTAAAAAATTCAAAGAAATTTAATTTAATTTCACCAAAATATCATCAATTTCAGCTCCTTCTACTAAAAATCTTATGGAAATCCAAAGGAATCAAAGTGAATATCAACAAAATTTACTCAAATTCTGCACCTTTAACTAAAAAACATTAAAAAATGCAAAGAAATTTAATTTAATTTCACCAAAATATCATCAATTTCAGCTCCTTCTACTAAAAATCTTATGGAAATCCAAAGGAATCAAAGTGAATATCAACTATATTTACTCAAATTCTGCACCTTTAAGTAAAAAACATTAAAAAATGCAAAGAAATTTAATTTAATTTCACCAAAATATCATCAATTTCAGCTCCTTCTACTAAAAATCTTATGGAAATCCAAAGGAATCGAAGTGAATATCAACTAAATTTACTCAAATTCTGCATCTGTAACTAAAAATCATAAAAAAATTCAAAAAGATTTGATTTATATCACCAACATTTTTTCAATTTCAGCACCTCCTACTAAAAATCTAAAGAAAATTCAAAAGAATCGATGTGAATTTCAACTATATTATCTCAAATTCTGCACCTTTAACTAAAAACCATTAAAAAATGCAAAGAAATTTAATTTAATTTCACCAAAATATCATCAATTTCAGCTCCTTCTACAAAAAATCTTAAGAAAATTCAAAGGAATCGAGGTGAATATCAACTAAATTTACTCAAATTCTGCATCTGTAACTAAAAATCATAAAATAATTCAAAAAGATTTAATTTAATTTTACCACAGTTTCTCCAATTTCAGCTCCTCCTACAAAAAATCTTAAGAAAATTCAAAGGAATCAAAGTGAATATCAACTACATTTACTCAAATTCTGCACCTTTAACTAAAAATCATTAAAAAATGCAAAGAAATTTAATTTAATTTCTCCAAAATATCATCAATTTCAGCTCCTTCTACAGAAAATCTTAAGAAAATTCAAAGGAATCGAAGTGAATATCAACTAAATTTACTCAAATACTGCACCTTTAACTAAAAATCATTAAAAAATGCAAAGAAATTTAATTTAATTTCTCCAAAATATCATCAATTTCAGCTCCTTCTCCTAAAATTCTTATGAAAATCCAAAGGAATCGAAGTGAATATCAACTAAATTTACTCAAATTCTGCATCTGTAACTAAAAATCATAAAATAATTAAAAAAGATTTAATTTAATTTTACCACAATTTCTCCAATTTCAGCTCCTCCTACAAAAAATCTTAAGAAAATTCAAAGGAATCAAAGTGAATATCAACTAAATTTACTCAAATTCTGCACCTTTAACTAAAAATCATTAAAAAATGCAAAGAAATTTAATTTAATTTCTCCAAAATATCATCAATTTCAGCTCCTTCTACTAAAAATCTTATGGAAATTCAAAGGAATCAAAGTGAATATCAACTAAATTTACTCAAATTCTGCACCTTTAACTAAAAATCATTAAAAAATGCAAAGAAATTTAATTTAATTTCACCAAAATATCATCAATTTCAGCTCCTTCTACAGAAAATCTTAAGAAAATTCAAAGGAATCGAAGTGAATATCAACTAAATTTACTCAAATTCTGGACCTTTAACTAAAAATCATTAAAAAATTCAAAGAAATTTAATTTAATTTCACCAAAATATCATCAATTTCAGCTCCTTCTACAGAAAATCTTAAGAAAATTCAAAGGAATCGAAGTGAATATCAACTAAATTTACTCAAATTCTGCATCTGTAACTAAAAATCATAAAATAATTCAAAAAGATTTAATTTAATTTTACCACAGTTTCTCCAATTTCAGCTCCTCCTACAAAAAATCTTAAGAAAATTCAAAGGAATCAAAGTGAATATCAACTAAATTTACTCAAATTCTGCACCTTTAACTAAAAATCATTAAAAAATGCAAAGAAATTTAATTTAATTTCTCCAAAATATCATCAATTTCAGCTCCTTCTACAGAAAATCTTAAGAAAATTCAAAGGAATCGAAGTGAATATCAACTAAATTTACTCAAATTCTGCACCTTTAACTAAAAATCATTAAAAAATTCAAAGAAATTTAATTTAATTTCACCAAAATATCATCAATTTCAGCTCCTTCTACAGAAAATCTTAAGAAAATTCAAAGGAATCGAAGTGAATATCAACTAAATTTACTCAAATTCTGCATCTGTAACTAAAAATCATAAAAAATTCAAAAAGATTTAATTTATATCACCAAAATTTTTTCAATTTCAGCACCTCCTACTAAAAATCTAAAGAAAATTCAAAAGAATCGAAATGAATATCAACTAAATTTACTTAAATTCTGCACCTTTAACTAAAAATCATTAAAAAATTCAAAGAAATTTAATTTAATTTCACCAAAATATCATCAATTTCAGCTCCTTCTACTAAAAATCTTATGGAAATCCAAAGGAATCAAAGTGAATATCAACAAAATTTACTCAAATTCTGCACCTTTAACTAAAAAACATTAAAAAATGCAAAGAAATTTAATTTAATTTCACCAAAATATCATCAATTTCAGCTCCTTCTACTAAAAATCTTATGGAAATCCAAAGGAATCAAAGTGAATATCAACTATATTTACTCAAATTCTGCACCTTTAAGTAAAAAACATTAAAAAATGCAAAGAAATTTAATTTAATTTCACCAAAATATCATCAATTTCAGCTCCTTCTACTAAAAATCTTATGGAAATCCAAAGGAATCGAAGTGAATATCAACTAAATTTACTCAAATTCTGCATCTGTAACTAAAAATCATAAAAAAATTCAAAAAGATTTGATTTATATCACCAACATTTTTTCAATTTCAGCACCTCCTACTAAAAATCTAAAGAAAATTCAAAAGAATCGATGTGAATTTCAACTATATTATCTCAAATTCTGCACCTTTAACTAAAAACCATTAAAAAATGCAAAGAAATTTAATTTAATTTCACCAAAATATCATCAATTTCAGCTCCTTCTACAAAAAATCTTAAGAAAATTCAAAGGAATCGAGGTGAATATCAACTAAATTTACTCAAATTCTGCATCTGTAACTAAAAATCATAAAATAATTCAAAAAGATTTAATTTAATTTTACCACAGTTTCTCCAATTTCAGCTCCTCCTACAAAAAATCTTAAGAAAATTCAAAGGAATCAAAGTGAATATCAACTACATTTACTCAAATTCTGCACCTTTAACTAAAAATCATTAAAAAATGCAAAGAAATTTAATTTAATTTCTCCAAAATATCATCAATTTCAGCTCCTTCTACAGAAAATCTTAAGAAAATTCAAAGGAATCGAAGTGAATATCAACTAAATTTACTCAAATACTGCACCTTTAACTAAAAATCATTAAAAAATGCAAAGAAATTTAATTTAATTTCTCCAAAATATCATCAATTTCAGCTCCTTCTCCTAAAATTCTTATGAAAATCCAAAGGAATCGAAGTGAATATCAACTAAATTTACTCAAATTCTGCATCTGTAACTAAAAATCATAAAATAATTAAAAAAGATTTAATTTAATTTTACCACAATTTCTCCAATTTCAGCTCCTCCTACAAAAAATCTTAAGAAAATTCAAAGGAATCAAAGTGAATATCAACTAAATTTACTCAAATTCTGCACCTTTAACTAAAAATCATTAAAAAATGCAAAGAAATTTAATTTAATTTCTCCAAAATATCATCAATTTCAGCTCCTTCTACTAAAAATCTTATGGAAATTCAAAGGAATCAAAGTGAATATCAACTAAATTTACTCAAATTCTGCACCTTTAACTAAAAATCATTAAAAAATGCAAAGAAATTTAATTTAATTTCTCCAAAATATCATCAATTTCAGCTCCTTCTACAGAAAATCTTAAGAAAATTCAAAGGAATCGAAGTGAATATCAACTAAATTTACTCAAATTCTGGACCTTTAACTAAAAATCATTAAAAAATTCAAAGAAATTTAATTTAATTTCACCAAAATATCATCAATTTCAGCTCCTTCTACAGAAAATCTTAAGAAAATTCAAAGGAATCGAAGTGAATATCAACTAAATTTACTCAAATTCTGCACCTTTAACTAAAAATCATTAAAAAATGCAAAGAAATTTAATTTAATTTCTCAAAAATATCATCAATTTCAGCTCCTCCTACAAAAAATCTTAAGAAAATTCAAAGGAATCGAAGTGAATATCAACTAAATTTACTCAAATTCTGCATCTGTAACTAAAGATCATAAAAAAATTCAGAAAGATTTAATTTAATTTTACCAACATTTCTTCATTTTCAGCACCTCCTACAAAAAATCTTAAGAAAATTCAAAGGAATCGAAGTGAATATCAACTAAATTTACTCAAATACTGCACCTTTAACTAAAAATCATTAAAAAATGCAAAGAAATTTAATTTAATTTCTCAAAAATATCATCAATTTCAGCTCCTTCTACAGAAAATCTTAAGAAAATTCAAAGGAATCGAAGTGAATATCAACTAAATTTACTCAAATTCTGCACCTTTAACTAAAAATCATTAAAAAATGCAAAAAGATTTAATTTAATATCACCACAATTTCTCCAATTTCAGCTCCTCCTACAAAAAATCTTAAGAAAATTCAAAGGAATCGAAGTGAATATCAACTAAATTTACTCAAATACTGCACCTTTAACTAAAAATCATTAAAAAATGCAAAGAAATTTAATTTAATTTCTCCAAAATATCATCAATTTCAGCTCCTTCTCCTAAAATTCTTATGAAAATCCAAAGGAATCGAAGTGAATATCAACTAAATTTACTCAAATTCTGCATCTGTAACTAAAAATCATAAAATAATTAAAAAAGATTTAATTTAATTTTACCACAATTTCTCCAATTTCAGCTCCTCCTACAAAAAATCTTAAGAAAATTCAAAGGAATCAAAGTGAATATCAACTATATTATCTCAAATTCTGCACCTTTAAGTAAAAAACATTAAAAAATGCAAAGAAATTTAATTTAATTTCACCAAAATATCATCAATTTCAGCTCCTTCTACTAAAAATCTTATGGAAATTCAAAGGAATCAAAGTGAATATCAACTAAATTTACTCAAATTCTGCACCTTTAACTAAAAATCATTAAAAAATGCAAAGAAATTTAATTTAATTTCTCCAAAATATCATCAATTTCAGCTCCTTCTACAGAAAATCTTAAGAAAATTCAAAGGAATCGAAGTGAATATCAACTAAATTTACTCAAATACTGCACCTTTAACTAAAAATCATTAAAAAATGCAAAGAAATTTAATTTAATTTCTCCAAAATATCATCAATTTCAGCCCCTCCTACAGAAAATCTTAAGAAAATTCAAAGGAATCGAAGTGAATATCAACTAAATTTACTCAAATTCTGCATCTGTAACTAAAGATCATAAAAAAATTCAGAAAGATTTAATTTAATTTTACCAACATTTCTTCATTTTCAGCACCTCCTACAAAAAATCTTAAGAAAATCCAAAGGAATCGAAGTGAATATCAACTATATTATCTCAAATTCTGCACCTTTAAGTAAAAAACATTAAAAAATGCAAAGAAATTTAATTTAATTTCACCAAAATATCATCAATTTCAGCTCCTTCTACTAAAAATCTTATGGAAATTCAAAGGAATCAAAGTGAATATCAACTAAATTTACTCAAATTCTGCACCTTTAACTAAAAATCATTAAAAAATGCAAAGAAATTTAATTTAATTTCTCCAAAATATCATCAATTTCAGCTCCTTCTACAGAAAATCTTAAGAAAATTCAAAGGAATCGAAGTGAATATCAACTAAATTTACTCAAATTCTGCATCTGTAACTAAAAATCATAAAATAATTCAAAAAGATTTGATTTATATCACCAAAATTTTTTCAATTTCAGCACCTCCTACTAAAAATCTAAAGAAAATTCAAAGGAATCGAAGTGAATATCAACTAAATTTACTCAAATTCTGCACCTTTAACTAAAAATCATTAAAAAATGCAAAAAGATTTAATTTAATATCACCACAATTTCTCCAATTTCAGCTCCTCCTACAAAAAATCTTAAGAAAATTCAAAGGAATCGAAGTGAATATCAACTAAATTTACTCAAATACTGCACCTTTAACTAAAAATCATTAAAAAATGCAAAGAAATTTAATTTAATTTCTCCAAAATATCATCAATTTCAGCTCCTTCTCCTAAAATTCTTATGAAAATCCAAAGGAATCGAAGTGAATATCAACTAAATTTACTCAAATTCTGCATCTGTAACTAAAAATCATAAAATAATTAAAAAAGATTTAATTTAATTTTACCACAATTTCTCCAATTTCAGCTCCTCCTACAAAAAATCTTAAGAAAATTCAAAGGAATCAAAGTGAATATCAACTATATTATCTCAAATTCTGCACCTTTAAGTAAAAAACATTAAAAAATGCAAAGAAATTTAATTTAATTTCACCAAAATATCATCAATTTCAGCTCCTTCTACTAAAAATCTTATGGAAATTCAAAGGAATCAAAGTGAATATCAACTAAATTTACTCAAATTCTGCACCTTTAACTAAAAATCATTAAAAAATGCAAAGAAATTTAATTTAATTTCTCCAAAATATCATCAATTTCAGCTCCTTCTACAGAAAATCTTAAGAAAATTCAAAGGAATCGAAGTGAATATCAACTAAATTTACTCAAATACTGCACCTTTAACTAAAAATCATTAAAAAATGCAAAGAAATTTAATTTAATTTCTCCAAAATATCATCAATTTCAGCCCCTCCTACAGAAAATCTTAAGAAAATTCAAAGGAATCGAAGTGAATATCAACTAAATTTACTCAAATTCTGCATCTGTAACTAAAGATCATAAAAAAATTCAGAAAGATTTAATTTAATTTTACAACATTTCTTCATTTTCAGCACCTCCTACAAAAAATCTTAAGAAAATCCAAAGGAATCGAAGTGAATATCAACTATATTATCTCAAATTCTGCACCTTTAAGTAAAAAACATTAAAAAATGCAAAGAAATTTAATTTAATTTCACCAAAATATCATCAATTTCAGCTCCTTCTACTAAAAATCTTATGGAAATTCAAAGGAATCAAAGTGAATATCAACTAAATTTACTCAAATTCTGCACCTTTAACTAAAAATCATTAAAAATGCAAAGAAATTTAATTTAATTTCACCAAATATCATCAATTTCAGCTCCTTCTACTAAAAATCTTATGGAAATTCAAAGGAATCAAAGTGAATATCAACTAAATTTACTCAAATTCTGCACCTTTAACTAAAAATCATTAAAAAATGCAAAGAAATTTAATTTAATTTCTCCAAAATATCATCAATTTCAGCTCCTTCTACAGAAAATCTTAAGAAAATTCAAAGGAATCGAAGTGAATATCAACTAAATTTACTCAAATTCTGCATCTGTAACTAAAAATCATAAAATAATTCAAAAAGATTTGATTTATATCACCAAAATTTTTTCAATTTCAGCACCTCCTACTAAAAATCTAAAGAAAATTCAAAGGAATCGAAGTGAATATCAACTAAATTTACTCAAATTCTGCACCTTTAACTAAAAATCATTAAAAAATTCAAAGAAATTTAATTTAATTTCACCAAAATATCATCAATTTCAGCTCCTTCTACAGAAAATCTTAAGAAAATTCAAAGGAATCGAAGTGAATATCAACTAAATTTACTCAAATTCTGCATCTGTAACTAAAAATCATAAAAAATTCAAAAAGATTTAATTTATATCACCAAAATTTTTTCAATTTCAGCACCTCCTACTAAAAATCTAAAGAAAATTCAAAAGAATCGAAATGAATATCAACTAAATTTACTTAAATTCTGCACCTTTAACTAAAAATCATTAAAAAATTCAAAGAAATTTAATTTAATTTCACCAAAATATCATCAATTTCAGCTCCTTCTACTAAAAATCTTATGGAAATCCAAAGGAATCAAAGTGAATATCAACAAAATTTACTCAAATTCTGCACCTTTTAACTAAAAAACATTAAAAAATGCAAAGAAATTTAATTTAATTTCACCAAAATATCATCAATTTCAGCTCCTTCTACTAAAAATCTTATGGAAATCCAAAGGAATCAAAGTGAATATCAACTATATTTACTCAAATTCTGCACCTTTAAGTAAAAAACATTAAAAAATGCAAAGAAATTTAATTTAATTTCACCAAAATATCATCAATTTCAGCTCCTTCTACTAAAAATCTTATGGAAATCCAAAGAATCGAAGTGAATATCAACTAAATTTACTCAAATTCTGCATCTGTAACTAAAAATCATAAAAAAATTCAAAAAGATTTGATTTATATCACCAACATTTTTTCAATTTCAGCACCTCCTACTAAAAATCTAAAGAAAATTCAAAAGAATCGATGTGAATTTCAACTATATTATCTCAAATTCTGCACCCTTTAACTAAAAACCATTAAAAAATGCAAAGAAATTTAATTTAATTTCACCAAAATATCATCAATTTCAGCTCCTTCTACAAAAAATCTTAAGAAAATTCAAAGGAATCGAGGTGAATATCAACTAAATTTACTCAAATTCTGCATCTGTAACTAAAAATCATAAAATAATTCAAAAAGATTTAATTTAATTTTACCACAGTTTCTCCAATTTCAGCTCCTCCTACAAAAAATCTTAAGAAAATTCAAAGGAATCAAAGTGAATATCAACTACATTTACTCAAATTCTGCACCTTTAACTAAAAATCATTAAAAAATGCAAAGAAATTTAATTTAATTTCTCCAAAATATCATCAATTTCAGCTCCTTCTACAGAAAATCTTAAGAAAATTCAAAGGAATCGAAGTGAATATCAACTAAATTTACTCAAATACTGCACCTTTAACTAAAAATAATTAAAAAATGCAAAGAAATTTAATTTAATTTCACCAAAATATCATCAATTTCAGCTCCTTCTACAAAAAATCTTAAGAAAATTCAAAGGAATCGAGGTGAATATCAACTAAATTTACTCAAATTCTGCATCTGTAACTAAAAATCATAAAATAATTAAAAAAGATTTAATTTAATTTTACCACAATTTCTCCAATTTCAGCTCCTCCTACAAAAAATCTTAAGAAAATTCAAAGGAATCAAAGTGAATATCAACTAAATTTACTCAAATTCTGCACCTTTAACTAAAAATCATTAAAAAATGCAAAGAAATTTAATTTAATTTCTCCAAAATATCATCAATTTCAGCTCCTTCTACTAAAAATCTTATGGAAATTCAAAGGAATCAAAGTGAATATCAACTAAATTTACTCAAATTCTGCACCTTTAACTAAAAATCATTAAAAAATGCAAAGAAATTTAATTTAATTTCTCCAAAATATCATCAATTTCAGCTCCTTCTACAGAAAATCTTAAGAAAATTCAAAGGAATCGAAGTGAATATCAACTAAATTTACTCAAATTCTGCATCTGTAACTAAAGATCATAAAAAAATTCAGAAAGATTTAATTTAATTTTACCAACATTTCTTCATTTTCAGCACCTCCTACTAAAAATCTTAAGAAAATTCAAAAGAATCGAAGTGAATATCAACTAAATTTACTCAAATTCTGCATCTGTAACTAAAAATCATAAAAAAATTCAAAAAGATTTAATTTAATTTCTCCAAAATATCATCAATTTCAGCTCCTTCTACTAAAAATCTTATGAAAATCCAAAGGAATCGAAGTGAATATCAACTAAATTTACTCAAATTCTGCATCTGTAACTAAAAATCATAAAAAAATTCAAAAAGATTTAATTTAATTTCTCCAAAGTATCATCAATTTCAGCTCCTGCTACTAAAAATCTTATGAAAATCCAAAGGAATCGAAGTGAATATCAACTAAATTTACTCAAATTCTGCATCTGTAACTAAAAATCATAAAAAAATTCAAAAAGATTTAATTTAATTTCTTGAAAATATCATCAATTTCAGCTCCTTCTACTAAAAATCTTATGAAAATCCAAAGGAATCGAAGTGAATATCAACTAAATTTACTCAAATTCTGCATCTGTAACTAAAAATCATAAAAAAATTCAAAAAGATTTAATTTAATTTCTCCAAAATATCATCAATTTCAGCTCCTTCTACTAAAAATCTTATGAAAATCCAAAGGAATCGAAGTGAATATCAACTAAATTTACTCAAATACTGCACCTTTAACTAAAAATCATTAAAAAATGCAAAGAAATTTAATTTAATTTCACCAAAATATCATCAATTTCAGCTCCTTCTACTAAAAATCTTATGGAAATCCAAAGGAATCAAAGTGAATATCAACTATATTTACTCAAATTCTGCACCTTTAAGTAAAAAACATTAAAAAATGCAAAGAAATTTAATTTAATTTCACCAAAATATCATCAATTTCAGCTCCTTCTACTAAAAATCTTATGGAAATCCAAAGGAATCGAAGTGAATATCAACTAAATTTACTCAAATTCTGCATCTGTAACTAAAAATCATAAAAAAATTCAAAAAGATTTGATTTATATCACCAACATTTCTTCATTTTCAGCACCTCCTACAAAAAATCTTAAGAAAATCCAAAGGAATCGAAGTGAATATCAACTATATTATCTCAAATTCTGCACCTTTAAGTAAAAAACATTAAAAAATGCAAAGAAATTTAATTTAATTTCACCAAAATATCATCAATTTCAGCTCCTTCTACTAAAAATCTTATGGAAATTCAAAGGAATCAAAGTGAATATCAACTAAATTTACTCAAATTCTGCACCTTTAACTAAAAATCATTAAAAAAATGCAAAGAAATTTAATTTAATTTCTCAAAAATATCATCAATTTCAGCTCCTCCTACAAAAAATCTTAAGAAAATTCAAAGGAATCGAAGTGAATATCAACTAAATTTACTCAAATTCTGCATCTGTAACTAAAGATCATAAAAAAATTCAGAAAGATTTAATTTAATTTTACCAACATTTCTTCATTTTCAGCACCTCATACAAAAAATCTTAAGAAAATTCAAAGGAATCGAAGTGAATATCAACTAAATTTACTCAAATACTGCACCTTTAACTAAAAATCATTAAAAAATGCAAAGAAATTTAATTTAATTTCTCAAAAATATCATCAATTTCAGCTCCTTCTACAGAAAATCTTAAGAAAATTCAAAGGAATCGAAGTGAATATCAACTAAATTTACTCAAATTCTGCACCTTTAACTAAAAATCATTAAAAAATGCAAAAAGATTTAATTTAATATCACCACAATTTCTCCAATTTCAGCTCCTCCTACAAAAAATCTTAAGAAAATTCAAAGGAATCGAAGTGAATATCAACTAAATTTACTCAAATACTGCACCTTTAACTAAAAATCATTAAAAAATGCAAAGAAATTTAATTTAATTTCTCCAAAATATCATCAATTTCAGCTCCTTCTCCTAAAATTCTTATGAAAATCCAAAGGAATCGAAGTGAATATCAACTAAATTTACTCAAATTCTGCATCTGTAACTAAAAATCATAAAATAATTAAAAAAGATTTAATTTAATTTTACCACAATTTCTCCAATTTCAGCTCCTCCTACAAAAAATCTTAAGAAAATTCAAAGGAATCAAAGTGAATATCAACTATATTATCTCAAATTCTGCACCTTTAAGTAAAAAACATTAAAAAATGCAAAGAAATTTAATTTAATTTCACCAAAATATCATCAATTTCAGCTCCTTCTACTAAAAATCTTATGGAAATTCAAAGGAATCAAAGTGAATATCAACTAAATTTACTCAAATTCTGCACCTTTAACTAAAAATCATTAAAAAATGCAAAGAAATTTAATTTAATTTCTCCAAAATATCATCAATTTCAGCTCCTTCTACAGAAAATCTTAAGAAAATTCAAAGGAATCGAAGTGAATATCAACTAAATTTACTCAAATACTGCACCTTTAACTAAAAATCATTAAAAAATGCAAAGAAATTTAATTTAATTTCTCCAAAATATCATCAATTTCAGCCCCTCCTACAGAAAATCTTAAGAAAATTCAAAGGAATCGAAGTGAATATCAACTAAATTTACTCAAATTCTGCACCTTTAACTAAAAATCATTAAAAAATTCAAAGAAATTTAATTTAATTTCACCAAAATATCATCAATTTCAGCTCCTTCTACAGAAAATCTTAAGAAAATTCAAAGGAATCGAAGTGAATATCAACTAAATTTACTCAAATTCTGCATCTGTAACTAAAAATCATAAAAAATTCAAAAAGATTTAATTTATATCACCAAAATTTTTTCAATTTCAGCACCTCCTACTAAAAATCTAAAGAAAATTCAAAAGAATCGAAATGAATATCAACTAAATTTACTTAAATTCTGCACCTTTAACTAAAAATCATTAAAAAATTCAAAGAAATTTAATTTAATTTCACCAAAATATCATCAATTTCAGCTCCTTCTACTAAAAATCTTATGGAAATCCAAAGGAATCAAAGTGAATATCAACAAAATTTACTCAAATTCTGCACCTTTAACTAAAAAACATTAAAAAATGCAAAGAAATTTAATTTAATTTCACCAAAATATCATCAATTTCAGCTCCTTCTACTAAAAATCTTATGGAAATCCAAAGGAATCAAAGTGAATATCAACTAAATTTACTCAAATTCTGCACCTTTAAGTAAAAAACATTAAAAAATGCAAAGAAATTTAATTTAATTTCACCAAAATATCATCAATTTCAGCTCCTTCTACTAAAAATCTTATGGAAATCCAAAGGAATCGAAGTGAATATTAACTAAATTTACTCAAATTCTGCATCTGTAACTAAAAATCATAAAAAAATTCAAAAAGATTTGATTTATATCACCAACATTTTTTCAATTTCAGCACCTCCTACTAAAAATCTAAAGAAAATTCAAAAGAATCGATGTGAATTTCAACTATATTATCTCAAATTCTGCACCTTTAACTAAAAACCATTAAAAAATGCAAAGAAATTTAATTTAATTTCACCAAAATATCATCAATTTCAGCTCCTTCTACAAAAAATCTTAAGAAAATTCAAAGGAATCGAGGTGAATATCAACTAAATTTACTCAAATTCTGCATCTGTAACTAAAAATCATAAAATAATTCAAAAAGATTTAATTTAATTTTACCACAGTTTCTCCAATTTCAGCTCCTCCTACAAAAAATCTTAAGAAAATTCAAAGGAATCAAAGTGAATATCAACTACATTTACTCAAATTCTGCACCTTTAACTAAAAATCATTAAAAAATGCAAAGAAATTTAATTTAATTTCTCCAAAATATCATCAATTTCAGCTCCTTCTACAGAAAATCTTAAGAAAATTCAAAGGAATCGAAGTGAATATCAACTAAATTTACTCAAATACTGCACCTTTAACTAAAAATAATTAAAAAATGCAAAGAAATTTAATTTAATTTCACCAAAATATCATCAATTTCAGCTCCTTCTACAAAAAATCTTAAGAAAATTCAAAGGAATCGAGGTGAATATCAACTAAATTTACTCAAATTCTGCATCTGTAACTAAAAATCATAAAATAATTAAAAAAGATTTAATTTAATTTTACCACAATTTCTCCAATTTCAGCTCCTCCTACAAAAAATCTTAAGAAAATTCAAAGGAATCAAAGTGAATATCAACTAAATTTACTCAAATTCTGCACCTTTAACTAAAAATCATTAAAAAATGCAAAGAAATTTAATTTAATTTCTCCAAAATATCATCAATTTCAGCTCCTTCTACTAAAAATCTTATGGAAATTCAAAGGAATCAAAGTGAATATCAACTAAATTTACTCAAATTCTGCACCTTTAACTAAAAATCATTAAAAAATGCAAAGAAATTTAATTTAATTTCTCCAAAATATCATCAATTTCAGCTCCTTCTACAGAAAATCTTAAGAAAATTCAAAGGAATCGAAGTGAATATCAACTAAATTTACTCAAATTCTGCATCTGTAACTAAAGATCATAAAAAAATTCAGAAAGATTTAATTTAATTTTACCAACATTTCTTCATTTTCAGCACCTCCTACTAAAAATCTTAAGAAAATTCAAAAGAATCGAAGTGAATATCAACTAAATTTACTCAAATTCTGCATCTGTAACTAAAAATCATAAAAAAATTCAAAAAGATTTAATTTAATTTCTCCAAAATATCATCAATTTCAGCTCCTTCTACTAAAAATCTTATGAAAATCCAAAGGAATCGAAGTGAATATCAACTAAATTTACTCAAATTCTGCATCTGTAACTAAAAATCATAAAAAAATTCAAAAAGATTTAATTTAATTTCTCCAAAGTATCATCAATTTCAGCTCCTGCTACTAAAAATCTTATGAAAATCCAAAGGAATCGAAGTGAATATCAACTAAATTTACTCAAATTCTGCATCTGTAACTAAAAATCATAAAAAAATTCAAAAAGATTTAATTTAATTTCTTGAAAATATCATCAATTTCAGCTCCTTCTACTAAAAATCTTATGAAAATCCAAAGGAATCGAAGTGAATATCAACTAAATTTACTCAAATTCTGCATCTGTAACTAAAAATCATAAAAAAATTCAAAAAGATTTAATTTAATTTCTCCAAAATATCATCAATTTCAGCTCCTTCTACTAAAAATCTTATGAAAATCCAAAGGAATCGAAGTGAATATCAACTAAATTTACTCAAATACTGCACCTTTAACTAAAAATCATTAAAAAATGCAAAGAAATTTAATTTAATTTCACCAAAATATCATCAATTTCAGCTCCTTCTACTAAAAATCTTATGGAAATCCAAAGGAATCAAAGTGAATATCAACTATATTTACTCAAATTCTGCACCTTTAAGTAAAAAACATTAAAAAATGCAAAGAAATTTAATTTAATTTCACCAAAATATCATCAATTTCAGCTCCTTCTACTAAAAATCTTATGGAAATCCAAAGGAATCGAAGTGAATATCAACTAAATTTACTCAAATTCTGCATCTGTAACTAAAAATCATAAAAAAATTCAAAAAGATTTGATTTATATCACCAACATTTCTTCATTTTCAGCACCTCCTACAAAAAATCTTAAGAAAATCCAAAGGAATCGAAGTGAATATCAACTATATTATCTCAAATTCTGCACCTTTAAGTAAAAAACATTAAAAAATGCAAAGAAATTTAATTTAATTTCACCAAAATATCATCAATTTCAGCTCCTTCTACTAAAAATCTTATGGAAATTCAAAGGAATCAAAGTGAATATCAACTAAATTTACTCAAATTCTGCACCTTTAACTAAAAATCATTAAAAAATGCAAAGAAATTTAATTTAATTTCTCAAAAATATCATCAATTTCAGCTCCTCCTACAAAAAATCTTAAGAAAATTCAAAGGAATCGAAGTGAATATCAACTAAATTTACTCAAATTCTGCATCTGTAACTAAAGATCATAAAAAAATTCAGAAAGATTTAATTTAATTTTACCAACATTTCTTCATTTTCAGCACCTCCTACAAAAAATCTTAAGAAAATTCAAAGGAATCGAAGTGAATATCAACTAAATTTACTCAAATACTGCACCTTTAACTAAAAATCATTAAAAAATGCAAAGAAATTTAATTTAATTTCTCAAAAATATCATCAATTTCAGCTCCTTCTACAGAAAATCTTAAGAAAATTCAAAGGAATCGAAGTGAATATCAACTAAATTTACTCAAATTCTGCACCTTTAACTAAAAATCATTAAAAAATGCAAAAAGATTTAATTTAATATCACCACAATTTCTCCAATTTCAGCTCCTCCTACAAAAAATCTTAAGAAAATTCAAAGGAATCGAAGTGAATATCAACTAAATTTACTCAAATACTGCACCTTTAACTAAAAATCATTAAAAAATGCAAAGAAATTTAATTTAATTTCTCCAAAATATCATCAATTTCAGCTCCTTCTCCTAAAATTCTTATGAAAATCCAAAGGAATCGAAGTGAATATCAACTAAATTTACTCAAATTCTGCATCTGTAACTAAAAATCATAAAATAATTAAAAAAGATTTAATTTAATTTTACCACAATTTCTCCAATTTCAGCTCCTCCTACAAAAAATCTTAAGAAAATTCAAAGGAATCAAAGTGAATATCAACTATATTATCTCAAATTCTGCACCTTTAAGTAAAAAACATTAAAAAATGCAAAGAAATTTAATTTAATTTCACCAAAATATCATCAATTTCAGCTCCTTCTACTAAAAATCTTATGGAAATTCAAAGGAATCAAAGTGAATATCAACTAAATTTACTCAAATTCTGCACCTTTAACTAAAAATCATTAAAAAATGCAAAGAAATTTAATTTAATTTCTCCAAAATATCATCAATTTCAGCTCCTTCTACAGAAAATCTTAAGAAAATTCAAAGGAATCGAAGTGAATATCAACTAAATTTACTCAAATACTGCACCTTTAACTAAAAATCATTAAAAAATGCAAAGAAATTTAATTTAATTTCTCCAAAATATCATCAATTTCAGCCCCTCCTACAGAAAATCTTAAGAAAATTCAAAGGAATCGAAGTGAATATCAACTAAATTTACTCAAATTCTGCATCTGTAACTAAAGATCATAAAAAAATTCAGAAAGATTTAATTTAATTTTACCAACATTTCTTCATTTTCAGCACCTCCTACAAAAAATCTTAAGAAAATCCAAAGGAATCGAAGTGAATATCAACTATATTATCTCAAATTCTGCACCTTTAAGTAAAAAACATTAAAAAATGCAAAGAAATTTAATTTAATTTCACCAAAATATCATCAATTTCAGCTCCTTCTACTAAAAATCTTATGGAAATTCAAAGGAATCAAAGTGAATATCAACTAAATTTACTCAAATTCTGCACCTTTAACTAAAAATCATTAAAAAATGCAAAGAAATTTAATTTAATTTCTCCAAAATATCATCAATTTCAGCTCCTTCTACAGAAAATCTTAAGAAAATTCAAAGGAATCGAAGTGAATATCAACTAAATTTACTCAAATTCTGCATCTGTAACTAAAAATCATAAAATAATTCAAAAAGATTTGATTTATATCACCAAAATTTTTTCAATTTCAGCACCTCCTACTAAAAATCTAAAGAAAATTCAAAGGAATCGAAGTGAATATCAACTAAATTTACTCAAATTCTGCACCTTTAACTAAAAATCATTAAAAAATTCAAAGAAATTTAATTTAATTTCACCAAAATATCATCAATTTCAGCTCCTTCTACAGAAAATCTTAAGAAAATTCAAAGGAATCGAAGTGAATATCAACTAAATTTACTCAAATTCTGCATCTGTAACTAAAAATCATAAAAAATTCAAAAAGATTTAATTTATATCACCAAAATTTTTTCAATTTCAGCACCTCCTACTAAAAATCTAAAGAAAATTCAAAAGAATCGAAATGAATATCAACTAAATTTACTTAAATTCTGCACCTTTAACTAAAAATCATTAAAAAATTCAAAGAAATTTAATTTAATTTCACCAAAATATCATCAATTTCAGCTCCTTCTACTAAAAATCTTATGGAAATCCAAAGGAATCAAAGTGAATATCAACAAAATTTACTCAAATTCTGCACCTTTAACTAAAAAACATTAAAAAATGCAAAGAAATTTAATTTAATTTCACCAAAATATCATCAATTTCAGCTCCTTCTACTAAAAATCTTATGGAAATCCAAAGGAATCAAAGTGAATATCAACTATATTTACTCAAATTCTGCACCTTTAAGTAAAAAACATTAAAAAATGCAAAGAAATTTAATTTAATTTCACCAAAATATCATCAATTTCAGCTCCTTCTACTAAAAATCTTATGGAAATCCAAAGGAATCGAAGTGAATATCAACTAAATTTACTCAAATTCTGCATCTGTAACTAAAAATCATAAAAAAATTAAAAAAGATTTGATTTATATCACCAACATTTTTTCAATTTCAGCACCTCCTACTAAAAATCTAAAGAAAATTCAAAAGAATCGATGTGAATTTCAACTATATTATCTCAAATTCTGCACCTTTAACTAAAAACCATTAAAAAATGCAAAGAAATTTAATTTAATTTCTCCAAAATATCATCAATTTCAGCTCCTTCTACAGAAAATCTTAAGAAAATTCAAAGGAATCGAAGTGAATATCAACTAAATTTACTCAAATACTGCACCTTTAACTAAAAATCATTAAAAAATGCAAAGAAATTTAATTTAATTTCACCAAAATATCATCAATTTCAGCTCCTTCTACAAAAAATCTTAAGAAAATTCAAAGGAATCGAGGTGAATATCAACTAAATTTACTCAAATTCTGCATCTGTAACTAAAAATCATAAAATAATTCAAAAAGATTTAATTTAATTTTACCACAGTTTCTCCAATTTCAGCTCCTCCTACAAAAAATCTTAAGAAAATTCAAAGGAATCAAAGTGAATATCAACTACATTTACTCAAATTCTGCACCTTTAACTAAAAATCATTAAAAAATGCAAAGAAATTTAATTTAATTTCTCCAAAATATCATCAATTTCAGCTCCTTCTACAGAAAATCTTAAGAAAATTCAAAGGAATCGAAGTGAATATCAACTAAATTTACTCAAATACTGCACCTTTAACTAAAAATCATTAAAAAATGCAAAGAAATTTAATTTAATTTCTCCAAAATATCATCAATTTCAGCTCCTTCTCCTAAAATTCTTATGAAAATCCAAAGGAATCGAAGTGAATATCAACTAAATTTACTCAAATTCTGCATCTGTAACTAAAAATCATAAAATAATTAAAAAAGATTTAATTTAATTTTACCACAATTTCTCCAATTTCAGCTCCTCCTACAAAAAATCTTAAGAAAATTCAAAGGAATCAAAGTGAATATCAACTATATTATCTCAAATTCTGCACCTTTAAGTAAAAAACATTAAAAAATGCAAAGAAATTTAATTTAATTTCACCAAAATATCATCAATTTCAGCTCCTCCTACAAAAAATCTTAAGAAAATTCAAAGGAATCAAAGTGAATATCAACTAAATTTACTCAAATTCTGCACCTTTAACTAAAAATCATTAAAAAATGCAAAGAAATTTAATTTAATTTCTCCAAAATATCATCAATTTCAGCTCCTTCTACTAAAAATCTTATGGAAATTCAAAGGAATCAAAGTGAATATCAACTAAATTTACTCAAATTCTGCACCTTTAACTAAAAATCATTAAAAAATGCAAAGAAATTTAATTTAATTTCTCCAAAATATCATCAATTTCAGCTCCTTCTACAGAAAATCTTAAGAAAATTCAAAGGAATCGAAGTGAATATCAACTAAATTTACTCAAATTCTGCACCTTTAACTAAAAATCATTAAAAAATTCAAAGAAATTTAATTTAATTTCTCCAAAATATCATCAATTTCAGCTCCTTCTACAGAAAATCTTAAGAAAATTCAAAGGAATCGAAGTGAATATCAACTAAATTTACTCAAATTCTACATCTGTAACTAAAAATCATAAAAAATTCAAAAAGATTTAATTTATATCACCAAAATTTTTTCAATTTCAGCACCTCCTACTAAAAATCTAAAGAAAATTCAAAAGAATCGAAATGAATATCAACTAAATTTACTTAAATTCTGCACCTTTAACTAAAAATCATTAAAAAATTCAAAGAAATTTAATTTAATTTCACCAAAATATCATCAATTTCAGCTCCTTCTACTAAAAATCTTATGGAAATCCAAAGGAATCAAAGTGAATATCAACAAAATTTACTCAAATTCTGCACCTTTAACTAAAAATCATTAAAAAATGCAAAGAAATTTAATTTAATTTCTCCAAAATATCATCAATTTCAGCTCCTTCTACAGAAAATCTTAAGAAAATTCAAAGGAATCGAAGTGAATATCAACTAAATTTACTCAAATACTGCACCTTTAACTAAAAATCATTAAAAAATGCAAAGAAATTTAATTTAATTTCTCAAAAATATCATCAATTTCAGCTCCTTCTACTAAAAATCTTATGGAAATTCAAAGGAATTAAAGTGAATATCAACTAAATTTACTCAAATACTGCACCTTTAACTAAAAATCATTAAAAAATGCAAAGAAATTTAATTTAATTTCTCCAAAATATCATCAATTTCAGCCCCTCCTACAGAAAATCTTAAGAAAATTCAAAGGAATCGAAGTGAATATCAACTAAATTTACTCAAATTCTGCATCTGTAACTAAAGATCATAAAAAAATTCAGAAAGATTTAATTTAATTTTACCAACATTTCTTCATTTTCAGCACCTCCTACAAAAAATCTTAAGAAAATCCAAAGGAATCGAAGTGAATATCAACTATATTATCTCAAATTCTGCACCTTTAAGTAAAAGACATTAAAAAATGCAAAGAAATTTAATTTAATTTCACCAAAATATCATCAATTTCAGCTCCTTCTACTAAAAATCTTATGGAAATTCAAAGGAATCAAAGTGAATATCAACTAAATTTACTCAAATTCTGCACCTTTAACTAAAAATCATTAAAAAATGCAAAGAAATTTAATTTAATTTCTCCAAAATATCATCAATTTCAGCTCCTTCTACAAAAAATCTTAAGAAAATTCAAAGGAATCGAGGTGAATATCAACTAAATTTACTCAAATTCTGCATCTGTAACTAAAAATCATAAAATAATTAAAAAAGATTTAATTTAATTTTACCACAATTTCTCCAATTTCAGCTCCTCCTACAAAAAATCTTAAGAAAATTCAAAGGAATCAAAGTGAATATCAACTAAATTTACTCAAATTCTGCACCTTTAACTAAAAATCATTAAAAAATGCAAAGAAATTTAATTTAATTTCTCCAAAATATCATCAATTTCAGCTCCTTCTACTAAAAATCTTATGGAAATTCAAAGGAATCAAAGTGAATATCAACTAAATTTGCTCAAATTCTGCACCTTTAACTAAAAATCATTAAAAAATGCAAAGAAATTTAATTTAATTTCTCCAAAATATCATCAATTTCAGCTCCTTCTACAGAAAATCTTAAGAAAATTCAAAGGAATCGAAGTGAATATCAACTAAATTTACTCAAATTCTGCATCTGTAACTAAAGATCATAAAAAAATTCAGAAAGATTTAATTTAATTTTACCAACATTTCTTCATTTTCAGCACCTCCTACTAAAAATCTTAAGAAAATTCAAAAGAATCGAAGTGAATATCAACTAAATTTACTCAAATTCTGCATCTGTAACTAAAAATCATAAAAAAATTCAAAAAGATTTAATTTAATTTCTCCAAAATATCATCAATTTCAGCTCCTTCTACTAAAAATCTTATGAAAATCCAAAGGAATCGAAGTGAATATCAACTAAATTTACTCAAATTCTGCATCTGTAACTAAAAATCATAAAAAAATTCAAAAAGATTTAATTTAATTTCTCCAAAGTATCATCAATTTCAGCTCCTGCTACTAAAAATCTTATGAAAATCCAAAGGAATCGAAGTGAATATCAACTAAATTTACTCAAATTCTGCATCTGTAACTAAAAATCATAAAAAAATTCAAAAAGATTTAATTTAATTTCTTGAAAATATCATCAATTTCAGCTCCTTCTACTAAAAATCTTATGAAAATCCAAAGGAATCGAAGTGAATATCAACTAAATTTACTCAAATTCTGCATCTGTAACTAAAAATCATAAAAAAATTCAAAAAGATTTAATTTAATTTCTCCAAAATATCATCAATTTCAGCTCCTTCTACTAAAAATCTTATGAAAATCCAAAGGAATCGAAGTGAATATCAACTAAATTTACTCAAATACTGCACCTTTAACTAAAAATCATTAAAAAATGCAAAGAAATTTAATTTAATTTCACCAAAATATCATCAATTTCAGCTCCTTCTACTAAAAATCTTATGGAAATCCAAAGGAATCAAAGTGAATATCAACTATATTTACTCAAATTCTGCACCTTTAAGTAAAAAACATTAAAAAATGCAAAGAAATTTAATTTAATTTCACCAAAATATCATCAATTTCAGCTCCTTCTACTAAAAATCTTATGGAAATCCAAAGGAATCGAAGTGAATATCAACTAAATTTACTCAAATTCTGCATCTGTAACTAAAAATCATAAAAAAATTCAAAAAGATTTGATTTATATCACCAACATTTCTTCATTTTCAGCACCTCCTACAAAAAATCTTAAGAAAATCCAAAGGAATCGAAGTGAATATCAACTATATTATCTCAAATTCTGCACCTTTAAGTAAAAAACATTAAAAAATGCAAAGAAATTTAATTTAATTTCACCAAAATATCATCAATTTCAGCTCCTTCTACTAAAAATCTTATGGAAATTCAAAGGAATCAAAGTGAATATCAACTAAATTTACTCAAATTCTGCACCTTTAACTAAAAATCATTAAAAAATGCAAAGAAATTTAATTTAATTTCTCAAAAATATCATCAATTTCAGCTCCTCCTACAAAAAATCTTAAGAAAATTCAAAGGAATCGAAGTGAATATCAACTAAATTTACTCAAATTCTGCATCTGTAACTAAAGATCATAAAAAAATTCAGAAAGATTTAATTTAATTTTACCAACATTTCTTCATTTTCAGCACCTCCTACAAAAAATCTTAAGAAAATTCAAAGGAATCGAAGTGAATATCAACTAAATTTACTCAAATACTGCACCTTTAACTAAAAATCATTAAAAAATGCAAAGAAATTTAATTTAATTTCTCAAAAATATCATCAATTTCAGCTCCTTCTACAGAAAATCTTAAGAAAATTCAAAGGAATCGAAGTGAATATCAACTAAATTTACTCAAATTCTGCACCTTTAACTAAAAATCATTAAAAAATGCAAAAAGATTTAATTTAATATCACCACAATTTCTCCAATTTCAGCTCCTCCTACAAAAAATCTTAAGAAAATTCAAAGGAATCGAAGTGAATATCAACTAAATTTACTCAAATACTGCACCTTTAACTAAAAATCATTAAAAAATGCAAAGAAATTTAATTTAATTTCTCCAAAATATCATCAATTTCAGCTCCTTCTCCTAAAATTCTTATGAAAATCCAAAGGAATCGAAGTGAATATCAACTAAATTTACTCAAATTCTGCATCTGTAACTAAAAATCATAAAATAATTAAAAAAGATTTAATTTAATTTTACCACAATTTCTCCAATTTCAGCTCCTCCTACAAAAAATCTTAAGAAAATTCAAAGGAATCAAAGTGAATATCAACTATATTATCTCAAATTCTGCACCTTTAAGTAAAAAACATTAAAAAATGCAAAGAAATTTAATTTAATTTCACCAAAATATCATCAATTTCAGCTCCTTCTACTAAAAATCTTATGGAAATTCAAAGGAATCAAAGTGAATATCAACTAAATTTACTCAAATTCTGCACCTTTAACTAAAAATCATTAAAAAATGCAAAGAAATTTAATTTAATTTCTCCAAAATATCATCAATTTCAGCTCCTTCTACAGAAAATCTTAAGAAAATTCAAAGGAATCGAAGTGAATATCAACTAAATTTACTCAAATACTGCACCTTTAACTAAAAATCATTAAAAAATGCAAAGAAATTTAATTTAATTTCTCCAAAATATCATCAATTTCAGCCCCTCCTACAGAAAATCTTAAGAAAATTCAAAGGAATCGAAGTGAATATCAACTAAATTTACTCAAATTCTGCATCTGTAACTAAAGATCATAAAAAAATTCAGAAAGATTTAATTTAATTTTACCAACATTTCTTCATTTTCAGCACCTCCTACAAAAAATCTTAAGAAAATCCAAAGGAATCGAAGTGAATATCAACTATATTATCTCAAATTCTGCACCTTTAAGTAAAAAACATTAAAAAATGCAAAGAAATTTAATTTAATTTCACCAAAATATCATCAATTTCAGCTCCTTCTACTAAAAATCTTATGGAAATTCAAAGGAATCAAAGTGAATATCAACTAAATTTACTCAAATTCTGCACCTTTAACTAAAAATCATTAAAAAATGCAAAGAAATTTAATTTAATTTCTCCAAAATATCATCAATTTCAGCTCCTTCTACAGAAAATCTTAAGAAAATTCAAAGGAATCGAAGTGAATATCAACTAAATTTACTCAAATTCTGCATCTGTAACTAAAAATCATAAAATAATTCAAAAAGATTTGATTTATATCACCAAAATTTTTTCAATTTCAGCACCTCCTACTAAAAATCTAAAGAAAATTCAAAGGAATCGAAGTGAATATCAACTAAATTTACTCAAATTCTGCACCTTTAACTAAAAATCATTAAAAAATTCAAAGAAATTTAATTTAATTTCACCAAAATATCATCAATTTCAGCTCCTTCTACAGAAAATCTTAAGAAAATTCAAAGGAATCGAAGTGAATATCAACTAAATTTACTCAAATTCTGCATCTGTAACTAAAAATCATAAAAAATTCAAAAAGATTTAATTTATATCACCAAAATTTTTTCAATTTCAGCACCTCCTACTAAAAATCTAAAGAAAATTCAAAAGAATCGAAATGAATATCAACTAAATTTACTTAAATTCTGCACCTTTAACTAAAAATCATTAAAAAATTCAAAGAAATTTAATTTAATTTCACCAAAATATCATCAATTTCAGCTCCTTCTACTAAAAATCTTATGGAAATCCAAAGGAATCAAAGTGAATATCAACAAAATTTACTCAAATTCTGCACCTTTAACTAAAAAACATTAAAAAATGCAAAGAAATTTAATTTAATTTCACCAAAATATCATCAATTTCAGCTCCTTCTACTAAAAATCTTATGGAAATCCAAAGGAATCAAAGTGAATATCAACTATATTTACTCAAATTCTGCACCTTTAAGTAAAAAACATTAAAAAATGCAAAGAAATTTAATTTAATTTCACCAAAATATCATCAATTTCAGCTCCTTCTACTAAAAATCTTATGGAAATCCAAAGGAATCGAAGTGAATATCAACTAAATTTACTCAAATTCTGCATCTGTAACTAAAAATCATAAAAAAATTCAAAAAGATTTGATTTATATCACCAACATTTTTTCAATTTCAGCACCTCCTACTAAAAATCTAAAGAAAATTCAAAAGAATCGATGTGAATTTCAACTATATTATCTCAAATTCTGCACCTTTAACTAAAAACCATTAAAAAATGCAAAGAAATTTAATTTAATTTCACCAAAATATCATCAATTTCAGCTCCTTCTACAAAAAATCTTAAGAAAATTCAAAGGAATCGAGGTGAATATCAACTAAATTTACTCAAATTCTGCATCTGTAACTAAAAATCATAAAATAATTCAAAAAGATTTAATTTAATTTTACCACAGTTTCTCCAATTTCAGCTCCTCCTACAAAAAATCTGAAGAAAATTCAAAGGAATCGAAGTGAATATCAACTACATTTACTCAAATTCTGCACCTTTAACTAAAAATCATTAAAAAATGCAAAGAAATTTAATTTAATTTCTCCAAAATATCATCAATTTCAGCTCCTTCTACAGAAAATCTTAAGAAAATTCAAAGGAATCGAAGTGAATATCAACTAAATTTACTCAAATACTGCACCTTTAACTAAAAATCATTAAAAAATGCAAAGAAATTTAATTTAATTTCTCCAAAATATCATCAATTTCAGCTCCTTCTCCTAAAATTCTTATGAAAATCCAAAGGAATCGAAGTGAATATCAACTAAATTTACTCAAATTCTGCATCTGTAACTAAAAATCATAAAATAATTAAAAAAGATTTAATTTAATTTTACCACAATTTCTCCAATTTCAGCTCCTCCTACAAAAAATCTTAAGAAAATTCAAACGAATCAAAGTGAATATCAACTATATTATCTCAAATTCTGCACCTTTAAGTAAAAAACATTAAAAAATGCAAAGGAATTTAATTTAATTTCACCAAAATATCATCAATTTCAGCTCCTCCTACAAAAAATCTTAAGAAAATTCAAAGGAATCAAAGTGAATATCAACTAAATTTACTCAAATTCTGCACCTTTAACTAAAAATCATTAAAAAATGCAAAGAAATTTAATTTAATTTCTCCAAAATATCATCAATTTCAGCTCCTTCTACTAAAAATCTTATGGAAATTCAAAGGAATCAAAGTGAATATCAACTAAATTTACTCAAATTCTGCACCTTTAACTAAAAATCATTAAAAAATGCAAAGAAATTTAATTTAATTTCTCCAAAATATCATCAATTTCAGCTCCTTCTACTAAAAATCTTATGAAAATCCAAAGGAATCGAAGTGAATATCAACTAAATTTACTCAAATTCTGCATCTGTAACTAAAAATCATAAAAAAATTCAAAAAGATTTAATTTAATTTCTCCAAAATATCACCAATTTCAGCTCCTTCTACTAAAAATCTTATGAAAATCCAAAGGAATCGAAGTGAATATCAACTAAATTTACTCAAATACTGCACCTTTAACTAAAAATCATTAAAAAATGCAAAGAAATTTAATTTAATTTCTCAAAAATATCATCAATTTCAGCTCCTCCTACAAAAAATCTTAAGAAAATTCAAAGGAATCGAAGTGAATATCAACTAAATTTACTCAAATTCTGCATCTGTAACTAAAGATCATAAAAAAATTCAGAAAGATTTAATTTAATTTTACCAACATTTCTTCATTTTCAGCACCTCCTACAAAAAATCTTAAGAAAATTCAAAGGAATCGAAGTGAATATCAACTAAATTTACTCAAATACTGCACCTTTAACTAAAAATCATTAAAAAATGCAAAGAAATTTAATTTAATTTCTCAAAAATATCATCAATTTCAGCTCCTTCTACAGAAAATCTTAAGAAAATTCAAAGGAATCGAAGTGAATATCAACTAAATTTACTCAAATTCTGCACCTTTAACTAAAAATCATTAAAAAATGCAAAAATATTTAATTTAATATCACCACAATTTCTCCAATTTCAGCTCCTCCTACAAAAAATCTTAAGAAAATTCAAAGGAATCGAAGTGAATATCAACTAAATTTACTCAAATACTGCACCTTTAACTAAAAATCATTAAAAAATGCAAAGAAATTTAATTTAATTTCTCCAAAATATCATCAATTTCAGCTCCTTCTCCTAAAATTCTTATGAAAATCCAAAGGAATCGAAGTGAATATCAACTAAATTTACTCAAATTCTGCATCTGTAACTAAAAATCATAAAATAATTAAAAAAGATTTAATTTAATTTTACCACAATTTCTCCAATTTCAGCTCCTCCTACAAAAAATCTTAAGAAAATTCAAAGGAATCAAAGTGAATATCAACTATATTATCTCAAATTCTGCACCTTTAAGTAAAAAACATTAAAAAATGCAAAGAAATTTAATTTAATTTCACCAAAATATCATCAATTTCAGCTCCTTCTACTAAAAATCTTATGGAAATTCAAAGGAATCAAAGTGAATATCAACTAAATTTACTCAAATTCTGCACCTTTAACTAAAAATCATTAAAAAATGCAAAGAAATTTAATTTAATTTCTCCAAAATATCATCAATTTCAGCTCCTTCTACAGAAAATCTTAAGAAAATTCAAAGGAATCGAAGTGAATATCAACTAAATTTACTCAAATACTGCACCTTTAACTAAAAATCATTAAAAAATGCAAAGAAATTTAATTTAATTTCTCCAAAATATCATCAATTTCAGCCCCTCCTACAGAAAATCTTAAGAAAATTCAAAGGAATCGAAGTGAATATCAACTAAATTTACTCAAATTCTGCATCTGTAACTAAAGATCATAAAAAAATTCAGAAAGATTTAATTTAATTTTACCAACATTTCTTCATTTTCAGCACCTCCTACAAAAAATCTTAAGAAAATCCAAAGGAATCGAAGTGAATATCAACTATATTATCTCAAATTCTGCACCTTTAAGTAAAAAACATTAAAAAATGCAAAGAAATTTAATTTAATTTCACCAAAATATCATCAATTTCAGCTCCTTCTACTAAAAATCTTATGGAAATTCAAAGGAATCAAAGTGAATATCAACTAAATTTACTCAAATTCTGCACCTTTAACTAAAAATCATTAAAAAATGCAAAGAAATGTAATTTAATTTCTCCAAAATATCATCAATTTCAGCTCCTTCTACAGAAAATCTTAAGAAAATTCAAAGGAATCGAAGTGAATATCAACTAAATTTACTCAAATTCTGCATCTGTAACTAAAAATCATAAAATAATTCAAAAAGATTTGATTTATATCACCAAAATTTTTTCAATTTCAGCACCTCCTACTAAAAATCTAAAGAAAATTCAAAGGAATCGAAGTGAATATCAACTAAATTTACTCAAATTCTGCACCTTTAACTAAAAATCATTAAAAAATTCAAAGAAATTTAATTTAATTTCACCAAAATATCATCAATTTCAGCTCCTTCTACAGAAAATCTTAAGAAAATTCAAAGGAATCGAAGTGAATATCAACTAAATTTACTCAAATTCTGCATCTGTAACTAAAAATCATAAAAAATTCAAAAAGATTTAATTTATATCACCAAAATTTTTTCAATTTCAGCACCTCCTACTAAAAATCTAAAGAAAATTCAAAAGAATCGAAATGAATATCAACTAAATTTACTTAAATTCTGCACCTTTAACTAAAAATCTTTAAAAAATTCAAAGAAATTTAATTTAATTTCACCAAAATATCATCAATTTCAGCTCCTTCTACTAAAAATCTTATGGAAATCCAAAGGAATCAAAGTGAATATCAACAAAATTTACTCAAATTCTGCACCTTTAACTAAAAAACATTAAAAAATGCAAAGAAATTTAATTTAATTTCACCAAAATATCATCAATTTCAGCTCCTTCTACTAAAAATCTTATGGAAATCCAAAGGAATCAAAGTGAATATCAACTATATTTACTCAAATTCTGCACCTTTAAGTAAAAAACATTAAAAAATGCAAAGAAATTTAATTTAATTTCACCAAAATATCATCAATTTCAGCTCCTTCTACTAAAAATCTTATGGAAATCCAAAGGAATCGAAGTGAATATCAACTAAATTTACTCAAATTCTGCATCTGTAACTAAAAATCATAAAAAAATTCAAAAAGATTTGATTTATATCACCAACATTTTTTCAATTTCAGCACCTCCTACTAAAAATCTAAAGAAAATTCAAAAGAATCGATGTGAATTTCAACTATATTATCTCAAATTCTGCACCTTTAACTAAAAACCATTAAAAAATGCAAAGAAATTTAATTTAATTTCACCAAAATATCATCAATTTCAGCTCCTTCTACAAAAAATCTTAAGAAAATTCAAAGGAATCGAGGTGAATATCAACTAAATTTACTCAAATTCTGCATCTGTAACTAAAAATCATAAAATAATTCAAAAAGATTTAATTTAATTTTACCACAGTTTCTCCAATTTCAGCTCCTCCTACAAAAAATCTGAAGAAAATTCAAAGGAATCAAAGTGAATATCAACTACATTTACTCAAATTCTGCACCTTTAACTAAAAATCATTAAAAAATGCAAAGAAATTTAATTTAATTTCTCCAAAATATCATCAATTTCAGCTCCTTCTACAGAAAATCTTAAGAAAATTCAAAGGAATCGAAGTGAATATCAACTAAATTTACTCAAATACTGCACCTTTAACTAAAAATCATTAAAAAATGCAAAGAAATTTAATTTAATTTCTCCAAAATATCATCAATTTCAGCTCCTTCTCCTAAAATTCTTATGAAAATCCAAAGGAATCGAAGTGAATATCAACTAAATTTACTCAAATTCTGCATCTGTAACTAAAAATCATAAAATAATTAAAAAAGATTTAATTTAATTTTACCACAATTTCTCCAATTTCAGCTCCTCCTACAAAAAATCTTAAGAAAATTCAAAGGAATCAAAGTGAATATCAACTATATTATCTCAAATTCTGCACCTTTAAGTAAAAAACATTAAAAAATGCAAAGAAATTTAATTTAATTTCACCAAAATATCATCAATTTCAGCTCCTCCTACAAAAAATCTTAAGAAAATTCAAAGGAATCAAAGTGAATATCAACTAAATTTACTCAAATTCTGCACCTTTAACTAAAAATCATTAAAAAATGCAAAGAAATTTAATTTAATTTCTCCAAAATATCATCAATTTCAGCTCCTTCTACTAAAAATCTTATGGAAATTCAAAGGAATCAAAGTGAATATCAACTAAATTTACTCAAATTCTGCACCTTTAACTAAAAATCATTAAAAAATGCAAAGAAATTTAATTTAATTTCTCCAAAATATCATCAATTTCAGCTCCTTCTACAGAAAATCTTAAGAAAATTCAAAGGAATCGAAGTGAATATCAACTAAATTTACTCAAATTCTGCATCTGTAACTAAAAATCATAAAATAATTCAAAAAGATTTGATTTATATCACCAAAATTTTTTCAATTTCAGCACCTCCTACTAAAAATCTAAAGAAAATTCAAAGGAATCGAAGTGAATATCAACTAAATTTACTCAAATTCTGCACCTTTAACTAAAAATCATTAAAAAATTCAAAGAAATTTAATTTAATTTCACCAAAATATCATCAATTTCAGCTCCTTCTACAGAAAATCTTAAGAAAATTCAAAGGAATCGAGGTGAATATCAACTAAATTTACTCAAATTCTGCATCTGTAACTAAAAATCATAAAATAATTCAAAAAGATTTAATTTAATTTTACCACAGTTTCTCCAATTTCAGCTCCTCCTACAAAAAATCTTAAGAAAATTCAAAGGAATCAAAGTGAATATCAACTACATTTACTCAAATTCTGCACCTTTAACTAAAAATCATTAAAAAATGCAAAGAAATTTAATTTAATTTCTCAAAAATATCATCAATTTCAGCTCCTTCTACTAAAAATCTTATGGAAATCCAAAGGAATCAAAGTGAATATCAACTATATTTACTCAAATTCTGCACCTTTAAGTAAAAAACATTAAAAAATGCAAAGAAATTTAATTTAATTTCACCAAAATATCATCAATTTCAGCTCCTTCTACTAAAAATCTTATGGAAATCCAAAGGAATCGAAGTGAATATCAACTATATTTACTCAAATTCTGCACCTTTAAGTAAAAAACATTAAAAAATGCAAAGAAATTTAATTTAATTTCACCAAAATATCATCAATTTCAGCTCCTTCTACTAAAAATCTTATGGAAATCCAAAGGAATCGAAGTGAATATCAACTAAATTTACTCAAATTCTGCATCTGTAACTAAAAATCATAAAAAAATTCAAAAAGATTTGATTTATATCACCAACATTTTTTCAATTTCAGCACCTCCTACTAAAAATCTAAAGAAAATTCAAAAGAATCGATGTGAATTTCAACTATATTATCTCAAATTCTGCACCTTTAACTAAAAACCATTAAAAAATGCAAAGAAATTTAATTTAATTTCACCAAAATATCATCAATTTCAGCTCCTTCTACAAAAAATCTTAAGAAAATTCAAAGGAATCGAGGTGAATATCAACTAAATTTACTCAAATTCTGCATCTGTAACTAAAAATCATAAAATAATTCAAAAAGATTTAATTTAATTTTACCACAGTTTCTCCAATTTCAGCTCCTCCTACAAAAAATCTTAAGAAAATTCAAAGGAATCAAAGTGAATATCAACTACATTTACTCAAATTCTGCACCTTTAACTAAAAATCATTAAAAAATGCAAAGAAATTTAATTTAATTTCTCCAAAATATCATCAATTTCAGCTCCTTCTACAGAAAATCTTAAGAAAATTCAAAGGAATCGAAGTGAATATCATCTAAATTTACTCAAATACTGCACCTTTAACTAAAAATAATTAAAAAATGCAAAGAAATTTAATTTAATTTCACCAAAATATCATCAATTTCAGCTCCTTCTACAAAAAATCTTAAGAAAATTCAAAGGAATCGAGGTGAATATCAACTAAATTTACTCAAATTCTGCATCTGTAACTAAAAATCATAAAATAATTAAAAAAGATTTAATTTAATTTTACCACAATTTCTCCAATTTCAGCTCCTCCTACAAAAAATCTTAAGAAAATTCAAAGGAATCAAAGTGAATATCAACTAAATTTACTCAAATTCTGCACCTTTAACTAAAAATCATTAAAAAATGCAAAGAAATTTAATTTAATTTCTCCAAAATATCATCAATTTCAGCTCCTTCTACTAAAAATCTTATGGAAATTCAAAGGAATCAAAGTGAATATCAACTAAATTTACTCAAATTCTGCACCTTTAACTAAAAATCATTAAAAAATGCAAAGAAATTTAATTTAATTTCTCCAAAATATCATCAATTTCAGCTCCTTCTACAGAAAATCTTAAGAAAATTCAAAGGAATCGAAGTGAATATCAACTAAATTTACTCAAATTCTGCATCTGTAACTAAAGATCATAAAAAAATTCAGAAAGATTTAATTTAATTTTACCAACATTTCTTCATTTTCAGCACCTCCTACTAAAAATCTTAAGAAAATTCAAAAGAATCGAAGTGAATATCAACTAAATTTACTCAAATTCTGCATCTGTAACTAAAAATCATAAAAAAATTCAAAAAGATTTAATTTAATTTCTCCAAAATATCATCAATTTCAGCTCCTTCTACTAAAAATCTTATGAAAATCCAAAGGAATCGAAGTGAATATCAACTAAATTTACTCAAATTCTGCATCTGTAACTAAAAATCATAAAAAAATTTAAAAAGATTTAATTTAATTTCTCCAAAGTATCATCAATTTCAGCTCCTGCTACTAAAAATCTTATGAAAATCCAAAGGAATCGAAGTGAATATCAACTAAATTTACTCAAATTCTGCATCTGTAACTAAAAATCATAAAATAATTCAAAAAGATTTGATTTATATCACCAAAATTTTTTCAATTTCAGCACCTCCTACTAAAAATCTAAAGAAAATTCAAAGGAATCGAAGTGAATATCAACTAAATTTACTCAAATTCTGCACCTTTAACTAAAAATCATTAAAAAATTCAAAGAAATTTAATTTAATTTCACCAAAATATCATCAATTTCAGCTCCTTCTACAGAAAATCTTAAGAAAATTCAAAGGAATCGAGGTGAATATCAACTAAATTTACTCAAATTCTGCATCTGTAACTAAAAATCATAAAATAATTCAAAAAGATTTAATTTAATTTTACCACAGTTTCTCCAATTTCAGCTCCTCCTACAAAAAATCTTAAGAAAATTCAAAGGAATCAAAGTGAATATCAACTACATTTACTCAAATTCTGCACCTTTAACTAAAAATCATTAAAAAATGCAAAGAAATTTAATTTAATTTCTCAAAAATATCATCAATTTCAGCTCCTTCTACTAAAAATCTTATGGAAATCCAAAGGAATCAAAGTGAATATCAACTATATTTACTCAAATTCTGCACCTTTAAGTAAAAAACATTAAAAAATGCAAAGAAATTTAATTTAATTTCACCAAAATATCATCAATTTCAGCTCCTTCTACTAAAAATCTTATGGAAATCCAAAGGAATCGAAGTGAATATCAACTATATTTACTCAAATTCTGCACCTTTAAGTAAAAAACATTAAAAAATGCAAAGAAATTTAATTTAATTTCACCAAAATATCATCAATTTCAGCTCCTTCTACTAAAAATCTTATGGAAATCCAAAGGAATCGAAGTGAATATCAACTAAATTTACTCAAATTCTGCATCTGTAACTAAAAATCATAAAAAAATTCAAAAAGATTTGATTTATATCACCAACATTTCTTCATTTTCAGCACCTCCTACAAAAAATCTTAAGAAAATCCAAAGGAATCGAAGTGAATATCAACTATATTATCTCAAATTCTGCACCTTTAAGTAAAAAACATTAAAAAATGCAAAGAAATTTAATTTAATTTCACCAAAATATCATCAATTTCAGCTCCTTCTACTAAAAATCTTATGGAAATTCAAAGGAATCAAAGTGAATATCAACTAAATTTACTCAAATTCTGCACCTTTAACTAAAAATCATTAAAAAATGCAAAGAAATTTAATTTAATTTCTCAAAAATATCATCAATTTCAGCTCCTCCTACAAAAAATCTTAAGAAAATTCAAAGGAATCGAAGTGAATATCAACTAAATTTACTCAAATTCTGCATCTGTAACTAAAGATCATAAAAAAATTCAGAAAGATTTAATTTAATTTTACCAACATTTCTTCATTTTCAGCACCTCCTACAAAAAATCTTAAGAAAATTCAAAGGAATCGAAGTGAATATCAACTAAATTTACTCAAATACTGCACCTTTAACTAAAAATCATTAAAAAATGCAAAGAAATTTAATTTAATTTCTCAAAAATATCATCAATTTCAGCTCCTTCTACAGAAAATCTTAAGAAAATTCAAAGGAATCGAAGTGAATATCAACTAAATTTACTCAAATTCTGCACCTTTAACTAAAAATCATTAAAAAATGCAAAAAGATTTAATTTAATATCACCACAATTTCTCCAATTTCAGCTCCTCCTACAAAAAATCTTAAGAAAATTCAAAGGAATCGAAGTGAATATCAACTAAATTTACTCAAATACTGCACCTTTAACTAAAAATCATTAAAAAATGCAAAGAAATTTAATTTAATTTCTCCAAAATATCATCAATTTCAGCTCCTTCTCCTAAAATTCTTATGAAAATCCAAAGGAATCGAAGTGAATATCAACTAAATTTACTCAAATTCTGCATCTGTAACTAAAAATCATAAAAAAATTTAAAAAGATTTAATTTAATTTCTCCAAAGTATCATCAATTTCAGCTCCTGCTACTAAAAATCTTATGAAAATCCAAAGGAATCGAAGTGAATATCAACTAAATTTACTCAAATTCTGCATCTGTAACTAAAAATCATAAAAAAATTCAAAAAGATTTAATTTAATTTCTTGAAAATATCATCAATTTCAGCTCCTTCTACTAAAAATCTTATGAAAATCCAAAGGAATCGAAGTGAATATCAACTAAATTTACTCAAATTCTGCATCTGTAACTAAAAATCATAAAAAAATTCAAAAAGATTTAATTTAATTTCTCCAAAATATCATCAATTTCAGCTCCTTCTACTAAAAATCTTATGAAAATCCAAAGGAATCGAAGTGAATATCAACTAAATTTACTCAAATACTGCACCTTTAACTAAAAATCATTAAAAAATGCAAAGAAATTTAATTTAATTTCACCAAAATATCATCAATTTCAGCTCCTTCTACTAAAAATCTTATGGAAATCCAAAGGAATCAAAGTGAATATCAACTATATTTACTCAAATTCTGCACCTTTAAGTAAAAAACATTAAAAAATGCAAAGAAATTTAATTTAATTTCACCAAAATATCATCAATTTCAGCTCCTTCTACTAAAAATCTTATGGAAATCCAAAGGAATCGAAGTGAATATCAACTAAATTTACTCAAATTCTGCATCTGTAACTAAAAATCATAAAAAAATTCAAAAAGATTTGATTTATATCACCAACATTTCTTCATTTTCAGCACCTCCTACAAAAAATCTTAAGAAAATCCAAAGGAATCGAAGTGAATATCAACTATATTATCTCAAATTCTGCACCTTTAAGTAAAAAACATTAAAAAATGCAAAGAAATTTAATTTAATTTCACCAAAATATCATCAATTTCAGCTCCTTCTACTAAAAATCTTATGGAAATTCAAAGGAATCAAAGTGAATATCAACTAAATTTACTCAAATTCTGCACCTTTAACTAAAAATCATTAAAAAATGCAAAGAAATTTAATTTAATTTCTCAAAAATATCATCAATTTCAGCTCCTCCTACAAAAAATCTTAAGAAAATTCAAAGGAATCGAAGTGAATATCAACTAAATTTACTCAAATTCTGCATCTGTAACTAAAGATCATAAAAAAATTCAGAAAGATTTAATTTAATTTTACCAACATTTCTTCATTTTCAGCACCTCCTACAAAAAATCTTAAGAAAATTCAAAGGAATCGAAGTGAATATCAACTAAATTTACTCAAATACTGCACCTTTAACTAAAAATCATTAAAAAATGCAAAGAAATTTAATTTAATTTCTCAAAAATATCATCAATTTCAGCTCCTTCTACAGAAAATCTTAAGAAAATTCAAAGGAATCGAAGTGAATATCAACTAAATTTACTCAAATTCTGCACCTTTAACTAAAAATCATTAAAAAATGCAAAAAGATTTAATTTAATATCACCACAATTTCTCCAATTTCAGCTCCTCCTACAAAAAATCTTAAGAAAATTCAAAGGAATCGAAGTGAATATCAACTAAATTTACTCAAATACTGCACCTTTAACTAAAAATCATTAAAAAATGCAAAGAAATTTAATTTAATTTCTCCAAAATATCATCAATTTCAGCTCCTTCTCCTAAAATTCTTATGAAAATCCAAAGGAATCGAAGTGAATATCAACTAAATTTACTCAAATTCTGCATCTGTAACTAAAAATCATAAAATAATTAAAAAAGATTTAATTTAATTTTACCACAATTTCTCCAATTTCAGCTCCTCCTACAAAAAATCTTAAGAAAATTCAAAGGAATCAAAGTGAATATCAACTATATTATCTCAAATTCTGCACCTTTAAGTAAAAAACATTAAAAAATGCAAAGAAATTTAATTTAATTTCACCAAAATATCATCAATTTCAGCTCCTTCTACTAAAAATCTTATGGAAATTCAAAGGAATCAAAGTGAATATCAACTAAATTTACTCAAATTCTGCACCTTTAACTAAAAATCATTAAAAAATGCAAAGAAATTTAATTTAATTTCTCCAAAATATCATCAATTTCAGCTCCTTCTACAGAAAATCTTAAGAAAATTCAAAGGAATCGAAGTGAATATCAACTAAATTTACTCAAATACTGCACCTTTAACTAAAAATCATTAAAAAATGCAAAGAAATTTAATTTAATTTCTCCAAAATATCATCAATTTCAGCCCCTCCTACAGAAAATCTTAAGAAAATTCAAAGGAATCGAAGTGAATATCAACTAAATTTACTCAAATTCTGCATCTGTAACTAAAGATCATAAAAAAATTCAGAAAGATTTAATTTAATTTTACCAACATTTCTTCATTTTCAGCACCTCCTACAAAAAATCTTAAGAAAATCCAAAGGAATCGACGTGAATATCAACTATATTATCTCAAATTCTGCACCTTTAAGTAAAAAACATTAAAAAATGCAAAGAAATTTAATTTAATTTCACCAAAATATCATCAATTTCAGCTCCTTCTACTAAAAATCTTATGGAAATTCAAAGGAATCAAAGTGAATATCAACTAAATTTACTCAAATTCTGCACCTTTAACTAAAAATCATTAAAAAATGCAAAGAAATTTAATTTAATTTCTCCAAAATATCATCAATTTCAGCTCCTTCTACAGAAAATCTTAAGAAAATTCAAAGGAATCGAAGTGAATATCAACTAAATTTACTCAAATTCTGCATCTGTAACTAAAAATCATAAAATAATTCAAAAAGATTTGATTTATATCACCAAAATTTTTTCAATTTCAGCACCTCCTACTAAAAATCTAAAGAAAATTCAAAGGAATCGAAGTGAATATCAACTAAATTTACTCAAATTCTGCACCTTTAACTAAAAATCATTAAAAAATTCAAAGAAATTTAATTTAATTTCACCAAAATATCATCAATTTCAGCTCCTTCTACAGAAAATCTTAAGAAAATTCAAAGGAATCGAAGTGAATATCAACTAAATTTACTCAAATTCTGCATCTGTAACTAAAAATCATAAAAAATTCAAAAAGATTTAATTTATATCACCAAAATTTTTTCAATTTCAGCACCTCCTACTAAAAATCTAAAGAAAATTCAAAAGAATCGAAATGAATATCAACTAAATTTACTTAAATTCTGCACCTTTAACTAAAAATCATTAAAAAATTCAAAGAAATTTAATTTAATTTCACCAAAATATCATCAATTTCAGCTCCTTCTACTAAAAATCTTATGGAAATCCAAAGGAATCAAAGTGAATATCAACAAAATTTACTCAAATTCTGCACCTTTAACTAAAAAACATTAAAAAATGCAAAGAAATTTAATTTAATTTCACCAAAATATCATCAATTTCAGCTCCTTCTACTAAAAATCTTATGGAAATCCAAAGGAATCAAAGTGAATATCAACTATATTTACTCAAATTCTGCACCTTTAAGTAAAAAACATTAAAAAATGCAAAGAAATTTAATTTAATTTCACCAAAATATCATCAATTTCAGCTCCTTCTACTAAAAATCTTATGGAAATCCAAAGGAATCGAAGTGAATATCAACTAAATTTACTCAAATTCTGCATCTGTAACTAAAAATCATAAAAAAATTCAAAAAGATTTGATTTATATCACCAACATTTTTCCAATTTCAGCACCTCCTACTAAAAATCTAAAGAAAATTCAAAAGAATCGATGTGAATTTCAACTATATTATCTCAAATTCTGCACCTTTAACTAAAAACCATTAAAAAATGCAAAGAAATTTAATTTAATTTCACCAAAATATCATCAATTTCAGCTCCTTCTACAAAAAATCTTAAGAAAATTCAAAGGAATCGAGGTGAATATCAACTAAATTTACTCAAATTCTGCATCTGTAACTAAAAATCATAAAATAATTCAAAAAGATTTAATTTAATTTTACCACAGTTTCTCCAATTTCAGCTCCTCCTACAAAAAATCTTAAGAAAATTCAAAGGAATCAAAGTGAATATCAACTACATTTACTCAAATTCTGCACCTTTAACTAAAAATCATTAAAAAATGCAAAGAAATTTAATTTAATTTCTCCAAAATATCATCAATTTCAGCTCCTTCTACAGAAAATCTTAAGAAAATTCAAAGGAATCGAAGTGAATATCAACTAAATTTACACAAATACTGCACCTTTAACTAAAAATCATTAAAAAATGCAAAGAAATTTAATTTAATTTCTCCAAAATATCATCAATTTCAGCTCCTTCTCCTAAAATTCTTATGAAAATCCAAAGGAATCGAAGTGAATATCAACTAAATTTACTCAAATTCTGCATCTGTAACTAAAAATCATAAAATAATTAAAAAAGATTTAATTTAATTTTACCACAATTTCTCCAATTTCAGCTCCTCCTACAAAAAATCTTAAGAAAATTCAAAGGAATCAAAGTGAATATCAACTATATTATCTCAAATTCTGCACCTTTAAGTAAAAAACATTAAAAAATGCAAAGAAATTTAATTTAATTTCACCAAAATATCATCAATTTCAGCTCCTTCTACAAAAAATCTTAAGAAAATTCAAAGGAATCAAAGTGAATATCAACTAAATTTACTCAAATTCTGCACCTTTAACTAAAAATCATTAAAAAATGCAAAGAAATTTAATTTAATTTCTCCAAAATATCATCAATTTCAGCTCCTTCTACTAAAAATCTTATGGAAATTCAAAGAAATCAAAGTGAATATCAACTAAATTTACTCAAATTCTGCACCTTTAACTAAAAATCATTAAAAAATGCAAAGAAATTTAATTTAATTTCTCCAAAATATCATCAATTTCAGCTCCTTCTACAGAAAATCTTAAGAAAATTCAAAGGAATCAAAGTGAATATCAACTAAATTTACTCAAATTCTGCACCTTTAACTAAAAATCATTAAAAAATTCAAAGAAATTTAATTTAATTTCACCAAAATATCATCAATTTCAGCTCCTTCTACAGAAAATCTTAAGAAAATTCAAAGGAATCGAAGTGAATATCAACTAAATTTACTCAAATTCTACATCTGTAACTAAAAATCATAAAAAATTCAAAAAGATTTAATTTATATCACCAAAATTTTTTCAATTTCAGCACCTCCTACTAAAAATCTAAAGAAAATTCTAAAGAATCGAAATGAATATCAACTAAATTTACTTAAATTCTGCACCTTTAACTAACAATCATTAAAAAATTCAAAGAAATTTAATTTAATTTCACCAAAATATCATCAATTTCAGCTCCTTCTACTAAAAATCTTATGGAAATCCAAAGGAATCAAAGTGAATATCAACAAAATTTACTCAAATTCTGCACCTTTAACTAAAAATCATTAAAAAATGCAAAGAAATTTAATTTAATTTCTCCAAAATATCATCAATTTCAGCTCCTTCTACAGAAAATCTTAAGAAAATTCAAAGGAATCGAAGTGAATATCAACTAAATTTACTCAAATACTGCACCTTTAACTAAAAATCATTAAAAAATGCAAAGAAATTTAATTTAATTTCTCAAAAATATCATCAATTTCAGCTCCTTCTACTAAAAATCTTATGGAAATTCAAAGGAATTAAAGTGAATATCAACTAAATTTACTCAAATACTGCACCTTTAACTAAAAATCATTAAAAAATGCAAAGAAATTTAATTTAATTTCTCCAAAATATCATCAATTTCAGCCCCTCCTACAGAAAATCTTAAGAAAATTCAAAGGAATCGAAGTGAATATCAACTAAATTTACTCAAATTCTGCATCTGTAACTAAAGATCATAAAAAAATTCAGAAAGATTTAATTTAATTTTACCAACATTTCTTCATTTTCAGCACCTCCTACAAAAAATCTTAAGAAAATCCAAAGGAATCGAAGTGAATATCAACTATATTATCTCAAATTCTGCACCTTTAAGTAAAAAACATTAAAAAATGCAAAGAAATTTAATTTAATTTCACCAAAATATCATCAATTTCAGCTCCTTCTACTAAAAATCTTATGGAAATTCAAAGGAATCAAAGTTAATATCAACTAAATTTACTCAAATTCTGCACCTTTAACTAAAAATCATTAAAAAATGCAAAGAAATTTAATTTAATTTCTCCAAAATATCATCAATTTCAGCTCCTTCTACTAAAAATCTTATGGAAATTCAAAGGAATCAAAGTGAATATCAACTAAATTTACTCAAATTCTGCACCTTTAACTAAAAATCATTAAAAAATGCAAAGAAATTTAATTTAATTTCTCCAAAATATCATCAATTTCAGCTCCTTCTACTAAAAATCTTATGGAAATTCAAAGAAATCAAAGTGAATATCAACTAAATTTACTCAAATTCTGCACCTTTAACTAAAAATCATTAAAAAATGCAAAGAAATTTAATTTAATTTCTCCAAAATATCATCAATTTCAGCTCCTTCTACAGAAAATCTTAAGAAAATTCAAAGGAATCGAAGTGAATATCAACTAAATTTACTCAAATTCTGCACCTTTAACTAAAAATCATTAAAAAATTCAAAGAAATTTAATTTAATTTCACCAAAATATCATCAATTTCAGCTCCTTCTACAGAAAATCTTAAGAAAATTCAAAGGAATCGAAGTGAATATCAACTAAATTTACTCAAATTCTACATCTGTAACTAAAAATCATAAAAAATTCAAAAAGATTTAATTTATATCACCAAAATTTTTTCAATTTCAGCACCTCCTACTAAAAATCTAAAGAAAATTCAAAAGAATCGAAATGAATATCAACTAAATTTACTTAAATTCTGCACCTTTAACTAACAATCATTAAAAAATTCAAAGAAATTTAATTTAATTTCACCAAAATATCATCAATTTCAGCTCCTTCTACTAAAAATCTTATGGAAATCCAAAGGAATCAAAGTGAATATCAACAAAATTTACTCAAATTCTGCACCTTTAACTAAAAATCATTAAAAAATGCAAAGAAATTTAATTTAATTTCTCCAAAATATCATCAATTTCAGCTCCTTCTACAGAAAATCTTAAGAAAATTCAAAGGAATCGAAGTGAATATCAACTAAATTTACTCAAATACTGCACCTTTAACTAAAAATCATTAAAAAATGCAAAGAAATTTAATTTAATTTCTCAAAAATATCATCAATTTCAGCTCCTTCTACTAAAAATCTTATGGAAATTCAAAGGAATTAAAGTGAATATCAACTAAATTTACTCAAATACTGCACCTTTAACTAAAAATCATTAAAAAATGCAAAGAAATTTAATTTAATTTCTCCAAAATATCATCAATTTCAGCCCCTCCTACAGAAAATCTTAAGAAAATTCAAAGGAATCGAAGTGAATATCAACTAAATTTACTCAAATTCTGCATCTGTAACTAAAGATCATAAAAAAATTCAGAAAGATTTAATTTAATTTTACCAACATTTCTTCATTTTCAGCACCTCCTACAAAAAATCTTAAGAAAATCCAAAGGAATCGAAGTGAATATCAACTATATTATCTCAAATTCTGCACCTTTAAGTAAAAAACATTAAAAAATGCAAAGAAATTTAATTTAATTTCACCAAAATATCATCAATTTCAGCTCCTTCTACTAAAAATCTTATGGAAATTCAAAGGAATCAAAGTGAATATCAACTAAATTTACTCAAATTCTGCACCTTTAACTAAAAATCATTAAAAAATGCAAAGAAATTTAATTTAATTTCTCCAAAATATCATCAATATCAGCTCCTTCCACAAAAAATCTTAAGAAAATTCAAAGGAATCGAGGTGAATATCAACTAAATTTACTCAAATTCTGCATCTGTAACTAAAAATCATAAAATAATTAAAAAAGATTTAATTTAATTTTACCACAATTTCTCCAATTTCAGCTCCTCCTACAAAAAATCTTAAGAAAATTCAAAGGAATCAAAGTGAATATCAACTAAATTTACTCAAATTCTGCACCTTTAACTAAAAATCATTAAAAAATGCAAAGAAATTTAATTTAATTTCTCCAAAATATCATCAATTTCAGCTCCTTCTACTAAAAATCTTATGGAAATTCAAAGGAATCAAAGTGAATATCAACTAAATTTACTCAAATTCTGCACCTTTAACTAAAAATCATTAAAAAATGCAAAGAAATTTAATTTAATTTCTCCAAAATATCATCAATTTCAGCTCCTTCTACAGAAAATCTTAAGAAAATTCAAAGGAATCGAAGTGAATATCAACTAAATTTACTCAAATTCTGCATCTGTAACTAAAGATCATAAAAAAATTCAGAAAGATTTAATTTAATTTTACCAACATTTCTTCATTTTCAGCACCTCCTACTAAAAATCTTAAGAAAATTCAAAAGAATCGAAGTGAATATCAACTAAATTTACTCAAATTCTGCATCTGTAACTAAAAATCATAAAAAAATTCAAAAAGATTTAATTTAATTTCTCCAAAATATCATCAATTTCAGCTCCTTCTACTAAAAATCTTATGAAAATCCAAATGAATCGAAGTGAATATCAACTAAATTTACTCAAATTCTGCATCTGTAACTAAAAATCATAAAAAAAATTCAAAAAGATTTAATTTAATTTCTCCAAAGTATCATCAATTTCAGCTCCTGCTACTAAAAATCTTATGAAAATCCAAAGGAATCGAAGTGAATATCAACTAAATTTACTCAAATTCTGCATCTGTAACTAAAAATCATAAAAAAATTCAAAAAGATTTAATTTAATTTCTTGAAAATATCATCAATTTCAGCTCCTTCTACTAAAAATCTTATGAAAATCCAAAGGAATCGAAGTGAATATCAACTAAATTTACTCAAATTCTGCATCTGTAACTAAAAATCATAAAAAAATTCAAAAAGATTTAATTTAATTTCTCCAAAATATCATCAATTTCAGCTCCTTCTACTAAAAATCTTATGAAAATCCAAAGGAATCGAAGTGAATATCAACTAAATTTACTCAAATACTGCACCCTTTAACTAAAAATCATTAAAAAATGCAAAGAAATTTAATTTAATTTCACCAAAATATCATCAATTTCAGCTCCTTCTACTAAAAATCTTATGGAAATCCAAAGGAATCAAAGTGAATATCAACTATATTTACTCAAATTCTGCACCTTTAAGTAAAAAACATTAAAAAATGCAAAGAAATTTAATTTAATTTCTCCAAAATATCATCAATTTCAGCTCCTTCTACAGAAAATCTTAAGAAAATTCAAAGGAATCGAAGTGAATATCAACTAAATTTACTCAAATTCTGCATCTGTAACTAAAAATCATAAAATAATTCAAAAAGATTTGATTTATATCACCAAAATTTTTTCAATTTCAGCAACCTCCTACTAAAAATCTAAAGAAAATTCAAAGGAATCGAAGTGAATATCAACTAAATTTACTCAAATTCTGCACCTTTAACTAAAAATCATTAAAAAATTCAAAGAAATTTAATTTAATTTCACCAAAATCTCATCAATTTCAGCTCCTTCTACAGAAAAATCTTAAGAAAATTCAAAGGAATCGAAGTGAATATCAACTAAATTTACTCAAATTCTGCATCTGTAACTAAAAATCATAAAAAATTCAAAAAGATTTAATTTTATATCACCAAAATTTTTTCAATTTCAGCACCTTCCTACTAAAAATCTAAAGAAAATTCAAAAGAATCGAAATGAATATCAACTAAATTTACTTAAATTCTGCACCTTTAACTAAAAATCATTAAAAAATTCAAAGAAATTTAATTTAATTTCACCAAAATATCATCAATTTCAGCTCCTTCTACTAAAAATCTTATGGAAATCCAAAGGAATCAAAGTGAATATCAACAAAATTTACTCAAATTCTGCACCTTTAACTAAAAAAACATTAAAAAATGCAAAGAAATTTAATTTAATTTTCACCAAAATATCATCAATTTCAGCTCCTTCTACTAAAAATCTTATGAAAATCCAAAGGAATCAAAGTGAATATCAACTATATTTACTCAAATTCTGCACCTTTAAGTAAAAAACATTAAAAAATGCAAAGAAATTTAATTTAATTTCACCAAAATATCATCAATTTCAGCTCCTTTCTACTAAAAATCTTATGGAAATCCAAAGGAATCGAAGTGAATATCAACTAAATTTACTCAAATTCTGCATCTGTAACTAAAAATCATAAAAAAATTCAAAAAGATTTGATTTATATCACCAACATTTTTTCAATTTCAGCACCTCCTACTAAAAAATCTAAAGAAAATTCAAAAGAATCGATGTGAATTTCAACTATATTATCTCAAATTCTGCACCTTTAACTAAAAACCATTAAAAAATGCAAAGAAATTTAATTTAATTTCACCAAAATATCATCAATTTCAGCTCCTTCTACAAAAAAATCTTAAGAAAATTCAAAGGAATCGAGGTGAATATCAACTAAATTTACTCAAATTCTGCATCTGTAACTAAAAATCATAAAATAATTCAAAAAGATTTAATTTAATTTTACCACAGTTTCTCCAATTTCAGCTCCTCCTACAAAAAATCTTAAGAAAATTCAAAGGAATCAAAGTGAATATCAACTACATTTACTCAAATTCTGCACCTTTAACTAAAAATCATTAAAAAATGCAAAGAAATTTAATTTAATTTCTCCAAAATATCATCAATTTCAGCTCCTTCTACAGAAAATCTTAAGAAAATTCAAAGGAATCGAAGTGAATATCAACTAAATTTACTCAAATACTGCACCTTTAACTAAAAATCATTAAAAAATGCAAAGAAATTTAATTTAATTTCTCCAAAATATCATCAATTTCAGCTCCTTCTCCTAAAATTCTTATGAAAATCCAAAGGAATCGAAGTGAATATCAACTAAATTTACTCAAATTCTGCATCTGTAACTAAAAATCATAAAAAATTCAAAAAGATTTAATTTATATCACCAAAATTTTTTTCAATTTCAGCACCTCCTACTAAAAATCTAAAGAAAATTCAAAAGAATCGAAATGAATATCAACTAAATTTACTTAAATTCTGCACCTTTAACTAAAAATCATTAAAAAATTCAAAGAAATTTAATTTAATTTCACCAAAATATCATCAATTTCAGCTCCTTCTACTAAAAATCTTATGGAAATCCAAAGGAATCAAAGTGAATATCAACAAAATTTACTTACTTCAAATTCTGCACCTTTAACTAAAAATCATTAAAAAATGCAAAGAAATTTAATTTAATTTCTCCAAAATATCATCAATTTCAGCTCCTTCTACTAAAAATCTTATGGAAATTCAAAGAAATCAAAGTGAATATCAACTAAGATTTACTCAAATTCTGCACCTTTAACTAAAAATCATTAAAAAATGCAAAGAAATTTAATTTAATTTCTCCAAAATATCATCAATTTCAGCTCCTTCTACAGAAAATCTTAAGAAAATTCAAAGGAATCGAAGTGAATATCAACTAAATTTACTCAAATTCTGCACCTTTAACTAAAAAATCATTAAAAAATTCAAAGAAATTTAATTTAATTTCACCAAAATATCATCAATTTCAGCTCCTTCTACAGAAAATCTTAAGAAAATTCAAAGGAATCGAAGTGAATATCAACTAAATTTACTCAAATTCTACATCTGTAACTAAAAATCATTTAATTTATATCACCAAAATTTTTTCAATTTCAGCACCTCCTACTAAAAATCTAAAGAAAATTCAAAAGAATCGAAATGAATATCAACTAAATTTACTTAAATTCTGCACCTTTAACTAAAAATCATTAAAAAATTCAAAGAAATTTAATTTAATTTCACCAAAATATCATCAATTTCAGCTCCTTCTACTAAAAATCTTATGGAAATCCAAAGGAATCAAAGTGAATATCAACAAAATTTACTCAAATTCTGCACCTTTAACTAAAAATCATTAAAAAATGCAAAGAAATTTAATTTAATTTCTCCAAAATATCATCAATTTCAGCTCCTTCTACAGAAAATCTTAAGAAAATTCAAAGGAATCGAAGTGAATATCAACTAAATTTACTCAAATACTGCACCTTTAACTAAAAATCATTAAAAAATGCAAAGAAATTTAATTTAATTTCTCAAAAATATCATCAATTTCAGCTCCTTCTACTAAAAATCTTATGGAAATTCAAAGGAATTAAAGTGAATATCAACTAAATTTACTCAAATACTGCACCTTTAACTAAAAATCATTAAAAAATGCAAAGAAATTTAATTTAATTTCTCCAAAATATCATCAATTTCAGCCCCTCCTACAGAAAATCTTAAGAAAATTCAAAGGAATCGAAGTGAATATCAACTAAATTTACTCAAATTCTGCATCTGTAACTAAAGATCATAAAAAAATTCAGAAAGATTTAATTTAATTTTACCAACATTTCTTCATTTTCAGCACCTCCTACAAAAAATCTTAAGAAAATCCAAAGGAATCGAAGTGAATATCAACTATATTATCTCAAATTCTGCACCTTTAAGTAAAAAACATTAAAAAATGCAAAGAAATTTAATTTAATTTCACCAAAATATCATCAATTTCAGCTCCTTCTACTAAAAATCTTATGGAAATTCAAAGGAATCAAAGTGAATATCAACTAAATTTACTCAAATTCTGCACCTTTAACTAAAAATCATTAAAAAATGCAAAGAAATTTAATTTAATTTCTCCAAAATATCATCAATTTCAGCTCCTTCTACAAAAAATCTTAAGAAAATTCAAAGGAATCGAGGTGAATATCAACTAAATTTACTCAAATTCTGCATCTGTAACTATAAATCATAAAATAATTAAAAAAGATTTAATTTAATTTTACCACAATTTCTCCAATTTCAGCTCCTCCTACAAAAAATCTTAAGAAAATTCAAAGGAATCAAAGTGAATATCAACTAAATTTACTCAAATTCTGCACCTTTAACTAAAAATCATTAAAAAATGCAAAGAAATTTAATTTAATTTCTCCAAAATATCATCAATTTCAGCTCCTTCTACTAAAAATCTTATGGAAATTCAAAGGAATCAAAGTGAATATCAACTAAATTTACTCAAATTCTGCACCTTTAACTAAAAATCATTAAAAAATGCAAAGAAATTTAATTTAATTTCTCCAAAATATCATCAATTTCAGCTCCTTCTACAGAAAATCTTAAGAAAATTCAAAGGAATCGAAGTGAATATCAACTAAATTTACTCAAATTCTGCATCTGTAACTAAAGATCATAAAAAAATTCAGAAAGATTTAATTTAATTTTACCAACATTTCTTCATTTTCAGCACCTCCTACTAAAAATCTTAAGAAAATTCAAAAGAATCGAAGTGAATATCAACTAAATTTACTCAAATTCTGCATCTGTAACTAAAAATCATAAAAAAATTCAAAAAGATTTAATTTAATTTCTCCAAAATATCATCAATTTCAGCTCCTTCTACTAAAAATCTTATGAAAATCCAAAGGAATCGAAGTGAATATCAACTAAATTTACTCAAATTCTGCATCTGTAACTAAAAATCATAAAAAAATTCAAAAAGATTTAATTTAATTTCTCCAAAGTATCATCAATTTCAGCTCCTGCTACTAAAAATCTTATGAAAATCCAAAGGAATCGAAGTGAATATCAACTAAATTTACTCAAATTCTGCATCTGTAACTAAAAATCATAAAAAAATTCAAAAAGATTTAATTTAATTTCTTGAAAATATCATCAATTTCAGCTCCTTCTACTAAAAATCTTATGAAAATCCAAAGGAATCGAAGTGAATATCAACTAAATTTACTCAAATTCTGCATCTGTAACTAAAAATCATAAAAAAATTCAAAAAGATTTAATTTAATTTCTCCAAAATATCATCAATTTCAGCTCCTTCTACTAAAAATCTTATGAAAATCCAAAGGAATCGAAGTGAATATCAACTAAATTTACTCAAATACTGCACCTTTAACTAAAAATCATTAAAAAATGCAAAGAAATTTAATTTAATTTCACCAAAATATCATCAATTTCAGCTCCTTCTACTAAAAATCTTATGGAAATCCAAAGGAATCAAAGTGAATATCAACTATATTTACTCAAATTCTGCACCTTTAAGTAAAAAACATTAAAAAATGCAAAGAAATTTAATTTAATTTCACCAAAATATCATCAATTTCAGCTCCTTCTACTAAAAATCTTATGGAAATCCAAAGGAATCGAAGTGAATATCAACTAAATTTACTCAAATTCTGCATCTGTAACTAAAAATCATAAAAAAATTCAAAAAGATTTGATTTATATCACCAACATTTCTTCATTTTCAGCACCTCCTACAAAAAATCTTAAGAAAATCCAAAGGAATCGAAGTGAATATCAACTATATTATCTCAAATTCTGCACCTTTAAGTAAAAAACATTAAAAAATGCAAAGAAATTTAATTTAATTTCACCAAAATATCATCAATTTCAGCTCCTTCTACTAAAAATCTTATGGAAATTCAAAGGAATCAAAGTGAATATCAACTAAATTTACTCAAATTCTGCACCTTTAACTAAAAATCATTAAAAAATGCAAAGAAATTTAATTTAATTTCTCAAAAATATCATCAATTTCAGCTCCTCCTACAAAAAATCTTAAGAAAATTCAAAGGAATCGAAGTGAATATCAACTAAATTTACTCAAATTCTGCATCTGTAACTAAAGATCATAAAAAAATTCAGAAAGATTTAATTTAATTTTACCAACATTTCTTCATTTTCAGCACCTCCTACAAAAAATCTTAAGAAAATTCAAAGGAATCGAAGTGAATATCAACTAAATTTACTCAAATACTGCACCTTTAACTAAAAATCATTAAAAAATGCAAAGAAATTTAATTTAATTTCTCAAAAATATCATCAATTTCAGCTCCTTCTACAGAAAATCTTAAGAAAATTCAAAGGAATCGAAGTGAATATCAACTAAATTTACTCAAATTCTGCACCTTTAACTAAAAATCATTAAAAAATGCAAAAAGATTTAATTTAATATCACCACAATTTCTCCAATTTCAGCTCCTCCTACAAAAAATCTTAAGAAAATTCAAAGGAATCAAAGTGAATATCAACTATATTATCTCAAATTCTGCACCTTTAAGTAAAAAACATTAAAAAATGCAAAGAAATTTAATTTAATTTCACCAAAATATCATCAATTTCAGCTCCTCCTACAAAAAATCTTAAGAAAATTCAAAGGAATCAAAGTGAATATCAACTAAATTTACTCAAATTCTGCACCTTTAACTAAAAATCATTAAAAAATGCAAAGAAATTTAATTTAATTTCTCCAAAATATCATCAATTTCAGCTCCTTCTACTAAAAATCTTATGGAAATTCAAAGGAATCAAAGTGAATATCAACTAAATTTACTCAAATTCTGCACCTTTAACTAAAAATCATTAAAAAATGCAAAGAAATTTAATTTAATTTCTCCAAAATATCATCAATTTCAGCTCCTTCTACAGAAAATCTTAAGAAAATTCAAAGGAATCGAAGTGAATATCAACTAAATTTACTCAAATTCTGCACCTTTAACTAAAAATCATTAAAAAATTCAAAGAAATTTAATTTAATTTCACCAAAATATCATCAATTTCAGCTCCTTCTACAGAAAATCTTAAGAAAATTCAAAGGAATCGAAGTGAATATCAACTAAATTTACTCAAATTCTACATCTGTAACTAAAAATCATAAAAAATTCAAAAAGATTTAATTTATATCACCAAAATTTTTTCAATTTCAGCACCTCCTACTAAAAATCTAAAGAAAATTCAAAAGAATCGAAATGAATATCAACTAAATTTACTTAAATTCTGCACCTTTAACTAAAAATCATTAAAAAATTCAAAGAAATTTAATTTAATTTCACCAAAATATCATCAATTTCAGCTCCTTCTACTAAAAATCTTATGGAAATCCAAAGGAATCAAAGTGAATATCAACAAAATTTACTCAAATTCTGCACCTTTAACTAAAAATCATTAAAAAATGCAAAGAAATTTAATTTAATTTCTCCAAAATATCATCAATTTCAGCTCCTTCTACAGAAAATCTTAAGAAAATTCAAAGGAATCGAAGTGAATATCAACTAAATTTACTCAAATACTGCACCTTTAACTAAAAATCATTAAAAAATGCAAAGAAATTTAATTTAATTTCTCAAAAATATCATCAATTTCAGCTCCTTCTACTAAAAATCTTATGGAAATTCAAAGGAATTAAAGTGAATATCAACTAAATTTACTCAAATACTGCACCTTTAACTAAAAATCATTAAAAAATGCAAAGAAATTTAATTTAATTTCTCCAAAATATCATCAATTTCAGCCCCTCCTACAGAAAATCTTAAGAAAATTCAAAGGAATCGAAGTGAATATCAACTAAATTTACTCAAATTCTGCATCTGTAACTAAAGATCATAAAAAAATTCAGAAAGATTTAATTTAATTTTACCAACATTTCTTCATTTTCAGCACCTCCTACAAAAAATCTTAAGAAAATCCAAAGGAATCGAAGTGAATATCAACTATATTATCTCAAATTCTGCACCTTTAAGTAAAAAACATTAAAAAATGCAAAGAAATTTAATTTAATTTCACCAAAATATCATCAATTTCAGCTCCTTCTACTAAAAATCTTATGGAAATTCAAAGGAATCAAAGTGAATATCAACTAAATTTACTCAAATTCTGCACCTTTAACTAAAAATCATTAAAAAATGCAAAGAAATTTAATTTAATTTCTCCAAAATATCATCAATTTCAGCTCCTTCTACAAAAAATCTTAAGAAAATTCAAAGGAATCGAGGTGAATATCAACTAAATTTACTCAAATTCTGCATCTGTAACTATAAATCATAAAATAATTAAAAAAGATTTAATTTAATTTTACCACAATTTCTCCAATTTCAGCTCCTCCTACAAAAAATCTTAAGAAAATTCAAAGGAATCAAAGTGAATATCAACTAAATTTACTCAAATTCTGCACCTTTAACTAAAAAACATTAAAAAATGCAAAGAAATTTAATTTAATTTCTCCAAAATATCATCAATTTCAGCTCCTTCTACTAAAAATCTTATGGAAATTCAAAGGAATCAAAGTGAATATCAACTAAATTTACTCAAATTCTGCACCTTTAACTAAAAATCATTAAAAAATGCAAAGAAATTTAATTTAATTTCTCCAAAATATCATCAATTTCAGCTCCTTCTACAGAAAATCTTAAGAAAATTCAAAGGAATCGAAGTGAATATCAACTAAATTTACTCAAATTCTGCATCTGTAACTAAAGATCATAAAAAAATTCAGAAAGATTTAATTTAATTTTACCAACATTTCTTCATTTTCAGCACCTCCTACTAAAAATCTTAAGAAAATTCAAAAGAATCGAAGTGAATATCAACTAAATTTACTCAAATTCTGCATCTGTAACTAAAAATCATAAAAAAATTCAAAAAGATTTAATTTAATTTCTCCAAAATATCATCAATTTCAGCTCCTTCTACTAAAAATCTTATGAAAATCAAAAGGAATCGAAGTGAATATCAACTAAATTTACTCAAATTCTGCATCTGTAACTAAAAATCATAAAAAAATTCAAAAAGATTTAATTTAATTTCTCCAAAGTATCATCAATTTCAGCTCCTGCTACTAAAAATCTTATGAAAATCCAAAGGAATCGAAGTGAATATCAACTAAATTTACTCAAATTCTGCATCTGTAACTAAAAATCATAAAAAAATTCAAAAAGATTTAATTTAATTTCTTGAAAATATCATCAATTTCAGCTCCTTCTACTAAAAATCTTATGCAAATCCAAAGGAATCGAAGTGAATATCAACTAAATTTACTCAAATTCTGCATCTGTAACTAAAAATCATAAAAAAATTCAAAAAGATTTAATTTAATTTCTCCAAAATATCATCAATTTCAGCTCCTTCTACTAAAAATCTTATGAAAATCCAAAGGAATCGAAGTGAATATCAACTAAATTTACTCAAATACTGCACCTTTAACTAAAAATCATTAAAAAATGCAAAGAAATTTAATTTAATTTCACCAAAATATCATCAATTTCAGCTCCTTCTACTAAAAATCTTATGGAAATCCAAAGGAATCAAAGTGAATATCAACTATATTTACTCAAATTCTGCACCTTTAAGTAAAAAACATTAAAAAATGCAAAGAAATTTAATTTAATTTCACCAAAATATCATCAATTTCAGCTCCTTCTACTAAAAATCTTATGGAAATCCAAAGGAATCGAAGTGAATATCAACTAAATTTACTCAAATTCTGCATCTGTAACTAAAAATCATAAAAAAATTCAAAAAGATTTGATTTATATCACCAACATTTCTTCATTTTCAGCACCTCCTACAAAAAATCTTAAGAAAATCCAAAGGAATCGAAGTGAATATCAACTATATTATCTCAAATTCTGCACCTTTAAGTAAAAAACATTAAAAAATGCAAAGAAATTTAATTTAATTTCACCAAAATATCATCAATTTCAGCTCCTTCTACTAAAAATCTTATGGAAATTCAAAGGAATCAAAGTGAATATCAACTAAATTTACTCAAATTCTGCACCTTTAACTAAAAATCATTAAAAAATGCAAAGAAATTTAATTTAATTTCTCAAAAATATCATCAATTTCAGCTCCTCCTACAAAAAATCTTAAGAAAATTCAAAGGAATCGAAGTGAATATCAACTAAATTTACTCAAATTCTGCATCTGTAACTAAAGATCATAAAAAAATTCAGAAAGATTTAATTTAATTTTACCAACATTTCTTCATTTTCAGCACCTCCTACAAAAAATCTTAAGAAAATTCAAAGGAATCGAAGTGAATATCAACTAAATTTACTCAAATACTGCACCTTTAACTAAAAATCATTAAAAAATGCAAAGAAATTTAATTTAATTTCTCAAAAATATCATCAATTTCAGCTCCTTCTACAGAAAATCTTAAGAAAATTCAAAGGAATCGAAGTGAATATCAACTAAATTTACTCAAATTCTGCACCTTTAACTAAAAATCATTAAAAAATGCAAAAAGATTTAATTTAATATCACCACAATTTCTCCAATTTCAGCTCCTCCTACAAAAAATCTTATGAAAATTCAAAGGAATCGAAGTGAATATCAACTAAATTTACTCAAATACTGCACCTTTAACTAAAAATCATTAAAAAATGCAAAGAAATTTAATTTAATTTCTCCAAAAATATCATCAATTTCAGCTCCTTCTCCTAAAATTCTTATGAAAATCCAAAGGAATCGAAGTGAATATCAACTAAATTTACTCAAATTCTGCATCTGTAACTAAAAATCATAAAATAATTAAAAAAGATTTAATTTAATTTTACCACAATTTCTCCAATTTCAGCTCCTCCTACAAAAAATCTTAAGAAAATTCAAAGGAATCAAAGTGAATATCAACTATATTATCTCAAATTCTGCACCTTTAAGTAAAAAACATTAAAAAATGCAAAGAAATTTAATTTAATTTCACCAAAATATCATCAATTTCAGCTCCTTCTACTAAAAATCTTATGGAAATTCAAAGGAATCAAAGTGAATATCAACTAAATTTACTCAAATTCTGCACCTTTAAATAAAAATCATTAAAAAATGCAAAGAAATTTAATTTAATTTCTCCAAAATATCATCAATTTCAGCTCCTTCTACAGAAAATCTTAAGAAAATTCAAAGGAATCGAAGTGAATATCAACTAAATTTACTCAAATACTGCACCTTTAACTAAAAATCATTAAAAAATGCAAAGAAATTTAATTTAATTTCTCCAAAATATCATCAATTTCAGCCCCTCCTACAGAAAATCTTAAGAAAATTCAAAGGAATCGAAGTGAATATCAACTAAATTTACTCAAATTCTGCATCTGTAACTAAAGATCATAAAAAAATTCAGAAAGATTTAATTTAATTTTACCAACATTTCTTCATTTTCAGCACCTCCTACAAAAAATCTTAAGAAAATCCAAAGGAATCGAAGTGAATATCAACTATATTATCTCAAATTCTGCACCTTTAAGTAAAAAACATTAAAAAATGCAAAGAAATTTAATTTAATTTCACCAAAATATCATCAATTTCAGCTCCTTCTACTAAAAATCTTATGGAAATTCAAAGGAATCAAAGTGAATATCAACTAAATTTACTCAAATTCTGCACCTTTAACTAAAAATCATTAAAAAATTCAAAGAAATTTAATTTAATTTCTCCAAAATATCATCAATTTCAGCTCCTTCTACAGAAAATCTTAAGAAAATTCAAAGGAATCGAAGTGAATATCAACTAAATTTACTCAAATTCTGCATCTGTAACTAAAAATCATAAAATAATTCAAAAAGATTTGATTTATATCACCAAAATTTTTTCAATTTCAGCACCTCCTACTAAAAATCTAAAGAAAATTCAAAGGAATCGAAGTGAATATCAACTAAATTTACTCAAATTCTGCACCTTTAACTAAAAATCATTAAAAAATTCAAAGAAATTTAATTTAATTTCACCAAAATATCATCAATTTCAGCTCCTTCTACAGAAAATCTTAAGAAAATTCAAAGGAATCGAAGTGAATATCAACTAAATTTACTCAAATTCTGCATCTGTAACTAAAAATCATAAAAAAATTCAAAAAGATTTAATTTATATCACCAAAATTTTTTCAATTTCAGCACCTCCTACTAAAAATCTAAAGAAAATTCAAAAGAATCGAAATGAATATCAACTAAATTTACTTAAATTCTGCACCTTTAACTAAAAATCATTAAAAAATTCAAAGAAATTTAATTTAATTTCACCAAAATATCATCAATTTCAGCTCCTTCTACTAAAAATCTTATGGAAATCCAAAGGAATCAAAGTGAATATCAACAAAATTTACTCAAATTCTGCACCTTTAACTAAAAAACATTAAAAAATGCAAAGAAATTTAATTTAATTTCACCAAAATATCATCAATTTCAGCTCCTTCTACTAAAAATCTTATGGAAATCCAAAGGAATCAAAGTGAATATCAACTATATTTACTCAAATTCTGCACCTTTAAGTAAAAAACATTAAAAAATGCAAAGAAATTTAATTTAATTTCACCAAAATATCATCAATTTCAGCTCCTTCTACTAAAAATCTTATGGAAATCCAAAGGAATCGAAGTGAATATCAACTAAATTTACTCAAATTCTGCATCTGTAACTAAAAATCATAAAAAAATTCAAAAAGATTTGATTTATATCACCAACATTTTTTCAATTTCAGCACCTCCTACTAAAAATCTAAAGAAAATTCAAAAGAATCGATGTGAATTTCAACTATATTATCTCAAATTCTGCACCTTTAACTAAAAACCATTAAAAAATGCAAAGAAATTTAATTTAATTTCACCAAAATATCATCAATTTCAGCTCCTTCTACAAAAAATCTTAAGAAAATTCAAAGGAATCGAGGTGAATATCAACTAAATTTACTCAAATTCTGCATCTGTAACTAAAAATCATAAAATAATTCAAAAAGATTTAATTTAATTTTACCACAGTTTCTCCAATTTCAGCTCCTCCTACAAAAAATCTGAAGAAAATTCAAAGGAATCAAAGTGAATATCAACTACATTTACTCAAATTCTGCACCTTTAACTAAAAATCATTAAAAAATGCAAAGAAATTTAATTTAATTTCTCCAAAATATCATCAATTTCAGCTCCTTCTACAGAAAATCTTAAGAAAATTCAAAGGAATCGAAGTGAATATCAACTAAATTTACTCAAATACTGCACCTTTAACTAAAAATCATTAAAAAATGCAAAGAAATTTAATTTAATTTCTCCAAAATATCATCAATTTCAGCTCCTTCTCCTAAAATTCTTATGAAAATCCAAAGGAATCGAAGTGAATATCAACTAAATTTACTCAAATTCTGCATCTGTAACTAAAAATCATAAAATAATTAAAAAAGATTTAATTTAATTTTACCACAATTTCTCCAATTTCAGCTCCTCCTACAAAAAATCTTAAGAAAATTCAAAGGAATCAAAGTGAATATCAACTATATTATCTCAAATTCTGCACCTTTAAGTAAAAAACATTAAAAAATGCAAAGAAATTTAATTTAATTTCACCAAAATATCATCAATTTCAGCTCCTCCTACAAAAAATCTTAAGAAAATTCAAAGGAATCAAAGTGAATATCAACTAAATTTACTCAAATTCTGCACCTTTAACTAAAAATCATTAAAAAATTCAAAGAAATTTAATTTAATTTCACCAAAATATCATCAATTTCAGCTCCTTCTACTAAAAATCTTATGGAAATCCAAAGGAATCAAAGTGAATATCAACAAAATTTACTCAAATTCTGCACCTTTAACTAAAAATCATTAAAAAATGCAAAGAAATTTAATTTAATTTCTCCAAAATATCATCAATTTCAGCTCCTTCTACAGAAAATCTTAAGAAAATTCAAAGGAATCGAAGTGAATATCAACTAAATTTACTCAAATACTGCACCTTTAACTAAAAATCATTAAAAAATGCAAAGAAATTTAATTTAATTTCTCCAAAATATCATCAATTTCAGCTCCTTCTACAGAAAATCTTAAGAAAATTCAAAGGAATCGAAGTGAATATCAACTAAATTTACTCAAATACTGCACCTTTAACTAAAAATCATTAAAAAATGCAAAGAAATTTAATTTAATTTCTCCAAAATATCATCAATTTCAGCTCCTTCTACTAAAAATCTTATGGAAATTCAAAGGAATCAAAGTGAATATCAACTAAATTTACTCAAATTCTGCACCTTTAACTAAAAATCATTAAAAAATGCAAAGAAATTTAATTTAATTTCTCCAAAATATCATCAATTTCAGCTCCTTCTACAGAAAATCTTAAGAAAATTCAAAGGAATCGAAGTGAATATCAACTAAATTTACTTAAATTCTGCACCTTTAACTAAAAATCATTAAAAAATTCAAAGAAATTTAATTTAATTTCACCAAAATATCATCAATTTCAGCTCCTTCTACTAAAAATCTTATGGAAATCCAAAGGAATCAAAGTGAATATCAACAAAATTTACTCAAATTCTGCACCTTTAACTAAAAATCATTAAAAAATGCAAAGAAATTTAATTTAATTTCTCCAAAATATCATCAATTTCAGCTCCTTCTACAGAAAATCTTAAGAAAATTCAAAGGAATCGAAGTGAATATCAACTAAATTTACTCAAATACTGCACCTTTAACTAAAAATCATTAAAAAATGCAAAGAAATTTAATTTAATTTCTCTAAAATATCATCAATTTCAGCTCCTTCTACTAAAAATCTTATGGAAATTCAAAGGAATTAAAGTGAATATCAACTAAATTTACTCAAATACTGCACCTTTAACTAAAAATCATTAAAAAATGCAAAGAAATTTAATTTAATTTCTCCAAAATATCATCAATTTCAGCCCCTCCTACAGAAAATCTTAAGAAAATTCAAAGGAATCGAAGTGAATATCAACTAAATTTACTCAAATTCTGCATCTGTAACTAAAGATCATAAAAAAATTCAGAAAGATTTAATTTAATTTTACCAACATTTCTTCATTTTCAGCACCTCCTACAAAAAATCTTAAGAAAATCCAAAGGAATCGAAGTGAATATCAACTATATTATCTCAAATTCTGCACCTTTAAGTAAAAAACATTAAAAAATGCAAAGAAATTTAATTTAATTTCACCAAAATATCATCAATTTCAGCTCCTTCTACTAAAAATCTTATGGAAATTCAAAGGAATCAAAGTGAATATCAACTAAATTTACTCAAATTCTGCACCTTTAACTAAAAATCATTAAAAAATGCAAAGAAATTTAATTTAATTTCTCAATAATATCATCAATTTCAGCTCCTCCTACAAAAAATCTTAAGAAAATTCAAAGGAATCGAAGTGAATATCAACTAAATTTACTCAAATTCTGCATCTGTAACTAAAGATCATAAAAAAATTCAGAAAGATTTAATTTAATTTTACCAACATTTCTTCATTTTCAGCACCTCCTACAAAAAATCTTAAGAAAATTCAAAGGAATCGAAGTGAATATCAACTAAATTTACTCAAATACTGCACCTTTAACTAAAAATCATTAAAAAATGCAAAGAAATTTAATTTAATTTCTCAAAAATATCATCAATTTCAGCTCCTTCTACAGAAAATCTTAAGAAAATTCAAAGGAATCGAAGTGAATATCAACTAAATTTACTCAAATTCTGCACCTTTAACTAAAAATCATTAAAAAATGCAAAAAGATTTAATTTAATATCACCACAATTTCTCCAATTTCAGCTCCTCCTACAAAAAATCTTAAGAAAATTCAAAGGAATCGAAGTGAATATCAACTAAATTTACTCAAATACTGCACCTTTAACTAAAAATCATTAAAAAATGCAAAGAAATTTAATTTAATTTCTCCAAAATATCATCAATTTCAGCTCCTTCTCCTAAAATTCTTATGAAAATCCAAAGGAATCGAAGTGAATATCAACAAAATTTACTCAAATTCTGCACCTTTAACTAAAAAACATTAAAAAATGCAAAGAAATTTAATTTAGTTTCACCAAAATATCATCAATTTCAGCTCCTTCTACTAAAAATCTTATGGAAATCCAAAGGAATCAAAGTGAATATCAACTATATTTACTCAAATTCTGCACCTTTAAGTAAAAAACATTAAAAAATGCAAAGAAATTTAATTTAATTTCACCAAAATATCATCAATTTCAGCTCCTTCTACTAAAAATCTTATGGAAATCCAAAGGAATCGAAGTGAATATCAACTAAATTTACTCAAATTCTGCATCTGTAACTAAAAATCATAAAAAAATTCAAAAAGATTTGATTTATATCACCAACATTTTTTCAATTTCAGCACCTCCTACTAAAAATCTAAAGAAAATTCAAAAGAATCGATGTGAATTTCAACTATATTATCTCAAATTCTGCACCTTTAACTAAAAACCATTAAAAAATGCAAAGAAATTTAATTTAATTTCACCAAAATATCATCAATTTCAGCTCCTTCTACAAAAAATCTTAAGAAAATTCAAAGGAATCGAGGTGAATATCAACTAAATTTACTCAAATTCTGCATCTGTAACTAAAAATCATAAAATAATTCAAAAAGATTTAATTTAATTTTACCACAGTTTCTCCAATTTCAGCTCCTCCTACAAAAAATCTTAAGAAAATTCAAAGGAATCAAAGTGAATATCAACTACATTTACTCAAATTCTGCACCTTTAACTAAAAATCATTAAAAAATGCAAAGAAATTTAATTTAATTTCTCCAAAATATCATCAATTTCAGCTCCTTCTACAGAAAATCTTAAGAAAATTCAAAGGAATCGAAGTGAATATCAACTAAATTTACTCAAATTCTGCATCTGTAACTAAAAATCATAAAATAATTCAAAAAGATTTAATTTAATTTTACCACAGTTTCTCCAATTTCAGCTCCTCCTACAAAAAATCTTAAGAAAATTCAAAGGAATCAAAGTGAATATCAACTAAATTTACTCAAATTCTGCATCTGTAACTAAAAATCATAAAATAATTCAAAAAGATTTAATTTAATTTTACCACAGTTTCTCCAATTTCAGCTCCTCCTACAAAAAATCTTAAGAAAATTCAAAGGAATCAAAGTGAATATCAACTAAATTTACTCAAATTCTGCACCTTTAACTAAAAATCATTAAAAAATGCAAAGAAATTTAATTTAATTTCTCCAAAATATCATCAATTTCAGCTCCTTCTACAGAAAATCTTAAGAAAATTCAAAGGAATCGAAGTGAATATCAACTAAATTTACTCAAATACTGCACCTTTAACTAAAAATCATTAAAAAATGCAAAGAAATTTAATTTAATTTCTCCAAAATATCATCAATTTCAGCTCCTTCTCCTAAAATTCTTATGAAAATCCAAAGGAATCGAAGTGAATATCAACTAAATTTACTCAAATTCTGCATCTGTAACTAAAAATCATAAAATAATTAAAAAAGATTTAATTTAATTTTACCACAATTTCTCCAATTTCAGCTCCTCCTACAAAAAATCTTAAGAAAATTCAAAGGAATCAAAGTGAATATCAACTAAATTTACTCAAATTCTGCACCTTTAACTAAAAATCATTAAAAAATGCAAAGAAATTTAATTTAATTTCTCCAAAATATCATCAATTTCAGCTCCTTCTACTAAAAATCTTATGGAAATTCAAAGGAATCAAAGTGAATATCAACTAAATTTACTCAAATTCTGCACCTTTAACTAAAAATCATTAAAAAATGCAAAGAAATTTAATTTAATTTCTCCAAAATATCATCAATTTCAGCTCCTTCTACAGAAAATCTTAAGAAAATTCAAAGGAATCGAAGTGAATATCAACTAAATTTACTCAAATTCTGCACCTTTAACTAAAAATCATTAAAAAATTCAAAGAAATTTAATTTAATTTCACCAAAATATCATCAATTTCAGCTCCTTCTACAGAAAATCTTAAGAAAATTCAAAGGAATCGAAGTGAATATCAACTAAATTTACTCAAATTCTACATCTGTAACTAAAAATCATAAAAAATTCAAAAAGATTTAATTTATATCACCAAAATTTTTTCAATTTCAGCACCTCCTACTAAAAATCTAAAGAAAATTCAAAAGAATCGAAATGAATATCAACTAAATTTACTTAAATTCTGCACCTTTAACTAAAAATCATTAAAAAATTCAAAGAAATTTAATTTAATTTCACCAAAATATCATCAATTTCAGCTCCTTCTACTAAAAATGTTATGGAAATCCAAAGGAATCAAAGTGAATATCAACAAAATTTACTCAAATTCTGCACCTTTAACTAAAAATCATTAAAAAATGCAAAGAAATTTAATTTAATTTCTCCAAAATATCATCAATTTCAGCTCCTTCTACAGAAAATCTTAAGAAAATACAAAGGAATCGAAGTGAATATCAACTAAATTTACTCAAATACTGCACCTTTAACTAAAAATCATTAAAAAATGCAAAGAAATTTAATTTAATTTCTCAAAAATATCATCAATTTCAGCTCCTTCTACAGAAAATCTTAAGAAAATTCAAAGGAATCGAAGTGAATATCAACTAAATTTACTCAAATACTGCACCTTTAACTAAAAATCATTAAAAAATGCAAAGAAATTTAATTTAATTTCTCAAAAATATCATCAATTTCAGCTCCTTCTACAGAAAATCTTAAGAAAATTCAACGGAATCGAAGTGAATATCAACTAAATTTACTCAAATTCTGCACCTTTAACTAAAAATCATTAAAAAATGCAAAAAGATTTAATTTAATATCACCACAATTTCTCCAATTTCAGCTCCTCCTACAAAAAATCTTAAGAAAATTCAAAGGAATCGAAGTGAATATCAACTAAATTTACTCAAATACTGCACCTTTAACTAAAAATCATTAAAAAATGCAAAGAAATTTAATTTAATTTCTCCAAAATATCATCAATTTCAGCTCCTTCTACAGAAAATCTTAAGAAAATTCAAAGGAATCGAAGTGAATATCAACTAAATTTACTCAAATACTGCACCTTTAACTAAAAATCATTAAAAAATGCAAAGAAATTTAATTTAATTTCACCAAAATATCATCAATTTCAGCTCCTTCTACTAAAAATCTTATGGAAATCCAAAGGAATCAAAGTGAATATCAACTATATTTACTCAAATTCTGCACCTTTAAGTAAAAAACATTAAAAAATGCAAAGAAATTTAATTTAATTTCACCAAAATATCATCAATTTCAGCTCCTTCTACTAAAAATCTTATGGAAATCCAAAGGAATCGAAGTGAATATCAACTAAATTTACTCAAATTCTGCATCTGTAACTAAAAATCATAAAAAAATTCAAAAAGATTTGATTTATATCACCAACATTTCTTCATTTTCAGCACCTCCTACAAAAAATCTTAAGAAAATCCAAAGGAATCGAAGTGAATATCAACTATATTATCTCAAATTCTGCACCTTTAAGTAAAAAACATTAAAAAATGCAAAGAAATTTAATTTAATTTCACCAAAATATCATCAATTTCAGCTCCTTCTACTAAAAATCTTATGGAAATTCAAAGGAATCAAAGTGAATATCAACTAAATTTACTCAAATTCTGCACCTTTAACTAAAAATCATTAAAAAATGCAAAGAAATTTAATTTAATTTCTCAAAAATATCATCAATTTCAGCTCCTCCTACAAAAAATCTTAAGAAAATTCAAAGGAATCGAAGTGAATATCAACTAAATTTACTCAAATTCTGCATCTGTAACTAAAGATCATAAAAAAATTCAGAAAGATTTAATTTAATTTTACCAACATTTCTTCATTTTCAGCACCTCCTACAAAAAATCTTAAGAAAATTCAAAGGAATCGAAGTGAATATCAACTAAATTTACTCAAATACTGCACCTTTAACTAAAAATCATTAAAAAATGCAAAAAGATTTAATTTAATATCACCACAATTTCTCCAATTTCAGCTCCTCCTACAAAAAATCTTAAGAAAATTCAAAGGAATCGAAGTGAATATCAACTAAATTTACTCAAATACTGCACCTTTAACTAAAAATCATTAAAAAATGCAAAGAAATTTAATTTAATTTCTCCAAAATATCATCAATTTCAGCTCCTTCTCCTAAAATTCTTATGAAAATCCAAAGGAATCGAAGTGAATATCAACTAAATTTACTCAAATTCTGCATCTGTAACTAAAAATCATAAAATAATTAAAAAAGATTTAATTTAATTTTACCACAATTTCTCCAATTTCAGCTCCTCCTACAAAAAATCTTAAGAAAATTCAAAGGAATCAAAGTGAATATCAACTATATTATCTCAAATTCTGCACCTTTAAGTAAAAAACATTAAAAAATGCAAAGAAATTTAATTTAATTTCACCAAAATATCATCAATTTCAGCTCCTTCTACTAAAAATCTTATGGAAATTCAAAGGAATCAAAGTGAATATCAACTAAATTTACTCAAATTCTGCACCTTTAACTAAAAATCATTAAAAAATGCAAAGAAATTTAATTTAATTTCTCCAAAATATCATCAATTTCAGCTCCTTCTACAGAAAATCTTAAGAAAATTCAAAGGAATCGAAGTGAATATCAACTAAATTTACTCAAATACTGCACCTTTAACTAAAAATCATTAAAAAATGCAAAGAAATTTAATTTAATTTCTCCAAAATATCATCAATTTCAGCCCCTCCTACAGAAAATCTTAAGAAAATTCAAAGGAATCGAAGTGAATATCAACTAAATTTACTCAAATTCTGCATCTGTAACTAAAGATCATAAAAAAATTCAGAAAGATTTAATTTAATTTTACCAACATTTCTTCATTTTCAGCACCTCCTACAAAAAATCTTAAGAAAATCCAAAGGAATCGAAGTGAATATCAACTATATTATCTCAAATTCTGCACCTTTAAGTAAAAAACATTAAAAAATGCAAAGAAATTTAATTTAATTTCACCAAAATATCATCAATTTCAGCTCCTTCTACTAAAAATCTTATGGAAATTCAAAGGAATCAAAGTGAATATCAACTAAATTTACTCAAATTCTGCACCTTTAACTAAAAATCATTAAAAAATGCAAAGAAATTTAATTTAATTTCTCCAAAATATCATCAATTTCAGCTCCTTCTACAGAAAATCTTAAGAAAATTCAAAGGAATCGAAGTGAATATCAACTAAATTTACTCAAATTCTGCATCTGTAACTAAAAATCATAAAATAATTCAAAAAGATTTGATTTATATCACCAAAATTTTTTCAATTTCAGCACCTCCTACTAAAAATCTAAAGAAAATTCAAAGGAATCGAAGTGAATATCAACTAAATTTACTCAAATTCTGCACCTTTAACTAAAAATCATTAAAAAATTCAAAGAAATTTAATTTAATTTCACCAAAATATCATCAATTTCAGCTCCTTCTACAGAAAATCTTAAGAAAATTCAAAGGAATCGAAGTGAATATCAACTAAATTTACTTCAAAATTCTGCATCTGTAACTAAAAATCATAAAAAATTCAAAAAGATTTAATTTATATCACCAAAATTTTTTCAATTTCAGCACCTCCTACTAAAAATCTAAAGAAAATTCAAAAGAATCGAAATGAATATCAACTAAATTTACTTAAATTCTGCACCTTTAACTAAAAATCATTAAAAAATTCAAAGAAATTTAATTTAATTTCACCAAAATATCATCAATTTCAGCTCCTTCTACTAAAAATCTTATGGAAATCCAAGAATCAAAGTGAATATCAACAAAATTTACTCAAATTCTGCACCTTTAACTAAAAAACATTAAAAAATGCAAAGAAATTTAATTTAATTTCACCAAAATATCATCAATTTCAGCTCCTTCTACTAAAAATCTTATGGAAATCCAAAGGAATCAAAGTGAATATCAACTATATTTACTCAAATTCTGCACCTTTAAGTAAAAAACATTAAAAAATGCAAAGAAATTTAATTTAATTTCACCAAAATATCATCAATTTCAGCTCCTTCTACTAAAAATCTTATGGAAATCCAAAGGAATCGAAGTGAATATCAACTAAATTTACTCAAATTCTGCATCTGTAACTAAAAATCATAAAAAAATTCAAAAAGATTTGATTTATATCACCAACATTTTTTCAATTTCAGCACCTCCTACTAAAAATCTAAAGAAAATTCAAAAGAATCGATGTGAATTTCAACTATATTATCTCAAATTCTGCACCTTTAACTAAAAACCATTAAAAAATGCAAAGAAATTTAATTTAATTTCACCAAAATATCATCAATTTCAGCTCCTTCTACAAAAAATCTTAAGAAAATTCAAAGGAATCGAGGTGAATATCAACTAAATTTACTCAAATTCTGCATCTGTAACTAAAAATCATAAAATAATTCAAAAAGATTTAATTTAATTTTACCACAGTTTCTCCAATTTCAGCTCCTCCTACAAAAAATCTTAAGAAAATTCAAAGGAATCAAAGTGAATATCAACTACATTTACTCAAATTCTGCACCTTTAACTAAAAATCATTAAAAAATGCAAAGAAATTTAATTTAATTTCTCCAAAATATCATCAATTTCAGCTCCTTCTACAGAAAATCTTAAGAAAATTCAAAGGAATCGAAGTGAATATCAACTAAATTTACTCAAATACTGCACCTTTAACTAAAAATAATTAAAAAATCCAAAGAAATTTAATTTAATTTCACCAAAATATCATCAATTTCAGCTCCTTCTACAAAAAATCTTAAGAAAATTCAAAGGAATCGAGGTGAATATCAACTAAATTTACTCAAATTCTGCATCTGTAACTAAAAATCATAAAATAATTCAAAAAGATTTAATTTAATTTTACCACAGTTTCTCCAATTTCAGCTCCTCCTACAAAAAATCTTAAGAAAATTCAAAGGAATCAAAGTGAATATCAACTAAATTTACTCAAATTCTGCACCTTTAACTAAAAATCATTAAAAAATGCAAAGAAATTTAATTTAATTTCTCCAAAATATCATCAATTTCAGCTCCTTCTACAGAAAATCTTAAGAAAATTCAAAGGAATCGAAGTGAATATCAACTAAATTTACTCAAATACTGCACCTTTAACTAAAAATCATTAAAAAATGCAAAGAAATTTAATTTAATTTCTCCAAAATATCATCAATTTCAGCTCCTTCTCCTAAAATTCTTATGAAAATCCAAAGGAATCGAAGTGAATATCAACTAAATTTACTCAAATTCTGCATCTGTAACTAAAAATCATAAAATAATTAAAAAAGATTTAATTTAATTTTACCACAATTTCTCCAATTTCAGCTCCTCCTACAAAAAATCTTAAGAAAATTCAAAGGAATCAAAGTGAATATCAACTAAATTTACTCAAATTCTGCACCTTTAACTAAAAATCATTAAAAAATGCAAAGAAATTTAATTTAATTTCTCCAAAATATCATCAATTTCAGCTCCTTCTACAGAAAATCTTAAGAAAATTCAAAGGAATCAAAGTGAATATCAACTAAATTTACTCAAATTCTGCACCTTTAACTAAAAATCATTAAAAAATTCAAAGAAATTTAATTTAATTTCACCAAAATATCATCAATTTCAGCTCCTTCTACAGAAAATCTTAAGAAAATTCAAAGGAATCGAAGTGAATATCAACTAAATTTACTCAAATTCTACATCTGTAACTAAAAATCATAAAAAATTCAAAAAGATTTAATTTATATCACCAAAATTTTTTCAATTTCAGCACCTCCTACTAAAAATCTAAAGAAAATTCAAAAGAATCGAAATGAATATCAACTAAATTTACTTAAATTCTGCACCTTTAACTAAAAATCATTAAAAAATTCAAAGAAATTTAATTTAATTTCACCAAAATATCATCAATTTCAGCTCCTTCTACTAAAAATCTTATGGAAATCCAAAGGAATCAAAGTGAATATCAACAAAATTTACTCAAATTCTGCACCTTTAACTAAAAATCATTAAAAAATGCAAAGAAATTTAATTTAATTTCTCCAAAATATCATCAATTTCAGCTCCTTCTACAGAAAATCTTAAGAAAATTCAAAGGAATCGAAGTGAATATCAACTAAATTTACTCAAATACTGCACCTTTAACTAAAAATCATTAAAAAATGCAAAGAAATTTAATTTAATTTCTCAAAAATATCATCAATTTCAGCTCCTTCTACTAAAAATCTTATGGAAATTCAAAGGAATTAAAGTGAATATCAACTAAATTTACTCAAATACTGCACCTTTAACTAAAAATCATTAAAAAATGCAAAGAAATTTAATTTAATTTCTCCAAAATATCATCAATTTCAGCCCCTCCTACAGAAAATCTTAAGAAAATTCAAAGGAATCGAAGTGAATATCAACTAAATTTACTCAAATTCTGCATCTGTAACTAAAGATCATAAAAAAATTCAGAAAGATTTAATTTAATTTTACCAACATTTCTTCATTTTCAGCACCTCCTACAAAAAATCTTAAGAAAATCCAAAGGAATCGAAGTGAATATCAACTATATTATCTCAAATTCTGCACCTTTAAGTAAAAAACATTAAAAAATGCAAAGAAATTTAATTTAATTTCACCAAAATATCATCAATTTCAGCTCCTTCTACTAAAAATCTTATGGAAATTCAAAGGAATCAAAGTGAATATCAACTAAATTTACTCAAATTCTGCACCTTTAACTAAAAATCATTAAAAAATGCAAAGAAATTTAATTTAATTTCTCAAAAATATCATCAATTTCAGCTCCTCCTACAAAAAATCTTAAGAAAATTCAAAGGAATCGAAGTGAATATCAACTAAATTTACTCAAATTCTGCATCTGTAACTAAAGATCATAAAAAAATTCAGAAAGATTTAATTTAATTTTACCAACATTTCTTCATTTTCAGCACCTCCTACAAAAAATCTTAAGAAAATTCAAAGGAATCGAAGTGAATATCAACTAAATTTACTCAAATACTGCACCTTTAACTAAAAATCATTAAAAAATGCAAAGAAATTTAATTTAATTTCTCAAAAATATCATCAATTTCAGCTCCTTCTACAGAAAATCTTAAGAAAATTCAAAGGAATCGAAGTGAATATCAACTAAATTTACTCAAATTCTGCACCTTTAACTAAAAATCATTAAAAAATGCAAAAAGATTTAATTTAATATCACCACAATTTCTCCAATTTCAGCTCCTCCTACAAAAAATCTTAAGAAAATTCAAAGGAATCGAAGTGAATATCAACTAAATTTACTCAAATACTGCACCTTTAACTAAAAATCATTAAAAAATGCAAAGAAATTTAATTTAATTTCTCCAAAATATCATCAATTTCAGCTCCTTCTCCTAAAATTCTTATGAAAATCCAAAGGAATCGAAGTGAATATCAACAAAATTTACTCAAATTCTGCACCTTTAACTAAAAAACATTAAAAAATGCAAAGAAATTTAATTTAATTTCACCAAAATATCATCAATTTCAGCTCCTTCTACTAAAAATCTTATGGAAATCCAAAGGAATCAAAGTGAATATCAACTATATTTACTCAAATTCTGCACCTTTAAGTAAAAAACATTAAAAAATGCAAAGAAATTTAATTTAATTTCACCAAAATATCATCAATTTCAGCTCCTTCTACTAAAAATCTTATGGAAATCCAAAGGAATCGAAGTGAATATCAACTAAATTTACTCAAATTCTGCATCTGTAACTAAAAATCATAAAAAAATTCAAAAAGATTTGATTTATATCACCAACATTTTTTCAATTTCAGCACCTCCTACTAAAAATCTAAAGAAAATTCAAAAGAATCGATGTGAATTTCAACTATATTATCTCAAATTCTGCACCTTTAACTAAAAACCATTAAAAAATGCAAAGAAATTTAATTTAATTTCACCAAAATATCATCAATTTCAGCTCCTTCTACAAAAAATCTTAAGAAAATTCAAAGGAATCGAGGTGAATATCAACTAAATTTACTCAAATTCTGCATCTGTAACTAAAAATCATAAAATAATTCAAAAAGATTTAATTTAATTTTACCACAGTTTCTCCAATTTCAGCTCCTCCTACAAAAAATCTTAAGAAAATTCAAAGGAATCAAAGTGAATATCAACTACATTTACTCAAATTCTGCACCTTTAACTAAAAATCATTAAAAAATGCAAAGAAATTTAATTTAATTTCTCCAAAATATCATCAATTTCAGCTCCTTCTACAGAAAATCTTAAGAAAATTCAAAGGAATCGAAGTGAATATCAACTAAATTTACTCAAATTCTGCATCTGTAACTAAAAATCATAAAATAATTCAAAAAGATTTAATTTAATTTTACCACAGTTTCTCCAATTTCAGCTCCTCCTACAAAAAATCTTAAGAAAATTCAAAGGAATCAAAGTGAATATCAACTAAATTTACTCAAATTCTGCATCTGTAACTAAAAATCATAAAATAATTCAAAAAGATTTAATTTAATTTTACCACAGTTTCTCCAATTTCAGCTCCTCCTACAAAAAATCTTAAGAAAATTCAAAGGAATCAAAGTGAATATCAACTAAATTTACTCAAATTCTGCACCTTTAACTAAAAATCATTAAAAAATGCAAAGAAATTTAATTTAATTTCTCCAAAATATCATCAATTTCAGCTCCTTCTACAGAAAATCTTAAGAAAATTCAAAGGAATCGAAGTGAATATCAACTAAATTTACTCAAATACTGCACCTTTAACTAAAAATCATTAAAAAATGCAAAGAAATTTAATTTAATTTCTCCAAAATATCATCAATTTCAGCTCCTTCTCCTAAAATTCTTATGAAAATCCAAAGGAATCGAAGTGAATATCAACTAAATTTACTCAAATTCTGCATCTGTAACTAAAAATCATAAAATAATTAAAAAAGATTTAATTTAATTTTACCACAATTTCTCCAATTTCAGCTCCTCCTACAAAAAATCTTAAGAAAATTCAAAGGAATCAAAGTGAATATCAACTAAATTTACTCAAATTCTGCACCTTTAACTAAAAATCATTAAAAAATGCAAAGAAATTTAATTTAATTTCTCCAAAATATCATCAATTTCAGCTCCTTCTACTAAAAATCTTATGGAAATTCAAAGGAATCAAAGTGAATATCAACTAAATTTACTCAAATTCTGCACCTTTAACTAAAAATCATTAAAAAATGCAAAGAAATTTAATTTAATTTCTCCAAAATATCATCAATTTCAGCTCCTTCTACAGAAAATCTTAAGAAAATTCAAAGGAATCGAAGTGAATATCAACTAAATTTACTCAAATTCTGCACCTTTAACTAAAAATCATTAAAAAATTCAAAGAAATTTAATTTAATTTCACCAAAATATCATCAATTTCAGCTCCTTCTACAGAAAATCTTAAGAAAATTCAAAGGAATCGAAGTGAATATCAACTAAATTTACTCAAATTCTACATCTGTAACTAAAAATCATAAAAAATTCAAAAAGATTTAATTTATATCACCAAAATTTTTTCAATTTCAGCACCTCCTACTAAAAATCTAAAGAAAATTCAAAAGAATCGAAATGAATATCAACTAAATTTACTTAAATTCTGCACCTTTAACTAAAAATCATTAAAAAATTCAAAGAAATTTAATTTAATTTCACCAAAATATCATCAATTTCAGCTCCTTCTACTAAAAATCTTATGGAAATCCAAAGGAATCAAAGTGAATATCAACAAAATTTACTCAAATTCTGCACCTTTAACTAAAAATCATTAAAAAATGCAAAGAAATTTAATTTAATTTCTCCAAAATATCATCAATTTCAGCTCCTTCTACAGAAAATCTTAAGAAAATTCAAAGGAATCGAAGTGAATATCAACTAAATTTACTCAAATACTGCACCTTTAACTAAAAATCATTAAAAAATGCAAAGAAATTTAATTTAATTTCTCAAAAATATCATCAATTTCAGCTCCTTCTACTAAAAATCTTATGGAAATTCAAAGGAATCAAAGTGAATATCAACTAAATTTACTCAAATACTGCACCTTTAACTAAAAATCATTAAAAAATGCAAAGAAATTTAATTTAATTTCTCCAAAATATCATCAATTTCAGCCCCTCCTACAGAAAATCTTAAGAAAATTCAAAGGAATCGAAGTGAATATCAACTAAATTTACTCAAATTCTGCATCTGTAACTAAAGATCATAAAAAAATTCAGAAAGATTTAATTTAATTTTACCAACATTTCTTCATTTTCAGCACCTCCTACAAAAAATCTTAAGAAAATCCAAAGGAATCGAAGTGAATATCAACTATATTATCTCAAATTCTGCACCTTTAAGTAAAAAACATTAAAAAATGCAAAGAAATTTAATTTAATTTCACCAAAATATCATCAATTTCAGCTCCTTCTACTAAAAATCTTATGGAAATTCAAAGGAATCAAAGTGAATATCAACTAAATTTACTCAAATTCTGCACCTTTAACTAAAAATCATTAAAAAATGCAAAGAAATTTAATTTAATTTCTCAAAAATATCATCAATTTCAGCTCCTCCTACAAAAAATCTTAAGAAAATTCAAAGGAATCGAAGTGAATATCAACTAAATTTACTCAAATTCTGCATCTGTAACTAAAGATCATAAAAAAATTCAGAAAGATTTAATTTAATTTTACCAACATTTCTTCATTTTCAGCACCTCCTACAAAAAATCTTAAGAAAATTCAAAGGAATCGAAGTGAATATCAACTAAATTTACTCAAATACTGCACCTTTAACTAAAAATCATTAAAAAATGCAAAGAAATTTAATTTAATTTCTCAAAAATATCATCAATTTCAGCTCCTTCTACAGAAAATCTTAAGAAAATTCAAAGGAATCGAAGTGAATATCAACTAAATTTACTCAAATTCTGCACCTTTAACTAAAAATCATTAAAAAATGCAAAAAGATTTAATTTAATATCACCACAATTTCTCCAATTTCAGCTCCTCCTACAAAAAATCTTAAGAAAATTCAAAGGAATCGAAGTGAATATCAACTAAATTTACTCAAATACTGCACCTTTAACTAAAAATCATTAAAAAATGCAAAGAAATTTAATTTAATTTCTCCAAAATATCATCAATTTCAGCTCCTTCTCCTAAAATTCTTATGAAAATCCAAAGGAATCGAAGTGAATATCAACAAAATTTACTCAAATTCTGCACCTTTAACTAAAAAACATTAAAAAATGCAAAGAAATTTAATTTAATTTCACCAAAATATCATCAATTTCAGCTCCTTCTACTAAAAATCTTATGGAAATCCAAAGGAATCAAAGTGAATATCAACTATATTTACTCAAATTCTGCACCTTTAAGTAAAAAACATTAAAAAATGCAAAGAAATTTAATTTAATTTCACCAAAATATCATCAATTTCAGCTCCTTCTACTAAAAATCTTATGGAAATCCAAAGGAATCGAAGTGAATATCAACTAAATTTACTCAAATTCTGCATCTGTAACTAAAAATCATAAAAAAATTCAAAAAGATTTGATTTATATCACCAACATTTTTTCAATTTCAGCACCTCCTACTAAAAATCTAAAGAAAATTCAAAAGAATCGATGTGAATTTCAACTATATTATCTCAAATTCTGCACCTTTAACTAAAAACCATTAAAAAATGCAAAGAAATTTAATTTAATTTCACCAAAATATCATCAATTTCAGCTCCTTCTACAAAAAATCTTAAGAAAATTCAAAGGAATCGAGGTGAATATCAACTAAATTTACTCAAATTCTGCATCTGTAACTAAAAATCATAAAATAATTCAAAAAGATTTAATTTAATTTTACCACAGTTTCTCCAATTTCAGCTCCTCCTACAAAAAATCTTAAGAAAATTCAAAGGAATCAAAGTGAATATCAACTACATTTACTCAAATTCTGCACCTTTAACTAAAAATCATTAAAAAATGCAAAGAAATTTAATTTAATTTCTCCAAAATATCATCAATTTCAGCTCCTTCTACAGAAAATCTTAAGAAAATTCAAAGGAATCGAAGTGAATATCAACTAAATTTACTCAAATTCTGCATCTGTAACTAAAAATCATAAAATAATTCAAAAAGATTTAATTTAATTTTACCACAGTTTCTCCAATTTCAGCTCCTCCTACAAAAAATCTTAAGAAAATTCAAAGGAATCAAAGTGAATATCAACTAAATTTACTCAAATTCTGCATCTGTAACTAAAAATCATAAAATAATTCAAAAAGATTTAATTTAATTTTACCACAGTTTCTCCAATTTCAGCTCCTCCTACAAAAAATCTTAAGAAAATTCAAAGGAATCAAAGTGAATATCAACTACATTTACTCAAATTCTGCACCTTTAACTAAAAATCATTAAAAAATGCAAAGAAATTTAATTTAATTTCTCCAAAATATCATCAATTTCAGCTCCTTCTACAGAAAATCTTAAGAAAATTCAAAGGAATCGAAGTGAATATCAACTAAATTTACTCAAATACTGCACCTTTAACTAAAAATCATTAAAAAATGCAAAGAAATTTAATTTAATTTCTCCAAAATATCATCAATTTCAGCTCCTTCTCCTAAAATTCTTATGAAAATCCAAAGGAATCGAAGTGAATATCAACTAAATTTACTCAAATTCTGCATCTGTAACTAAAAATCATAAAATAATTAAAAAAGATTTAATTTAATTTTACCACAATTTCTCCAATTTCAGCTCCTCCTACAAAAAATCTTAAGAAAATTCAAAGGAATCAAAGTGAATATCAACTAAATTTACTCAAATTCTGCACCTTTAACTAAAAATCATTAAAAAATGCAAAGAAATTTAATTTAATTTCTCCAAAATATCATCAATTTCAGCTCCTTCTACTAAAAATCTTATGGAAATTCAAAGGAATCAAAGTGAATATCAACTAAATTTACTCAAATTCTGCACCTTTAACTAAAAATCATTAAAAAATGCAAAGAAATTTAATTTAATTTCTCCAAAATATCATCAATTTCAGCTCCTTCTACAGAAAATCTTAAGAAAATTCAAAGGAATCGAAGTGAATATCAACTAAATTTACTCAAATTCTGCACCTTTAACTAAAAATCATTAAAAAATTCAAAGAAATTTAATTTAATTTCACCAAAATATCATCAATTTCAGCTCCTTCTACAGAAAATCTTAAGAAAATTCAAAGGAATCGAAGTGAATATCAACTAAATTTACTCAAATTCTACATCTGTAACTAAAAATCATAAAAAATTCAAAAAGATTTAATTTATATCACCAAAATTTTTTCAATTTCAGCACCTCCTACTAAAAATCTAAAGAAAATTCAAAAGAATCGAAATGAATATCAACTAAATTTACTTAAATTCTGCACCTTTAACTAAAAATCATTAAAAAATTCAAAGAAATTTAATTTAATTTCACCAAAATATCATCAATTTCAGCTCCTTCTACTAAAAATCTTATGGAAATCCAAAGGAATCAAAGTGAATATCAACAAAATTTACTCAAATTCTGCACCTTTAACTAAAAATCATTAAAAAATGCAAAGAAATTTAATTTAATTTCTCAAAAATATCATCAATTTCAGCTCCTTCTACAGAAAATCTTAAGAAAATTCAAAGGAATCGAAGTGAATATCAACTAAATTTACTCAAATTCTGCACCTTTAACTAAAAATCATTAAAAAATGCAAAAAGATTTAATTTAATATCACCACAATTTCTCCAATTTCAGCTCCTCCTACAAAAAATCTTAAGAAAATTCAAAGGAATCGAAGTGAATATCAACTAAATTTACTCAAATACTGCACCTTTAACTAAAAATCATTAAAAAATGCAAAGAAATTTAATTTAATTTCTCCAAAATATCATCAATTTCAGCTCCTTCTACAGAAAATCTTAAGAAAATTCAAAGGAATCGAAGTGAATATCAACTAAATTTACTCAAATACTGCACCTTTAACTAAAAATCATTAAAAAATGCAAAGAAATTTAATTTAATTTCACCAAAATATCATCAATTTCAGCTCCTTCTACTAAAAATCTTATGGAAATCCAAAGGAATCAAAGTGAATATCAACTATATTTACTCAAATTCTGCACCTTTAAGTAAAAAACATTAAAAAATGCAAAGAAATTTAATTTAATTTCACCAAAATATCATCAATTTCAGCTCCTTCTACTAAAAATCTTATGGAAATCCAAAGGAATCGAAGTGAATATCAACTAAATTTACTCAAATTCTGCATCTGTAACTAAAAATCATAAAAAAATTCAAAAAGATTTGATTTATATCACCAACATTTCTTCATTTTCAGCACCTCCTACAAAAAATCTTAAGAAAATCCAAAGGAATCGAAGTGAATATCAACTATATTATCTCAAATTCTGCACCTTTAAGTAAAAAACATTAAAAAATGCAAAGAAATTTAATTTAATTTCACCAAAATATCATCAATTTCAGCTCCTTCTACTAAAAATCTTATGGAAATTCAAAGGAATCAAAGTGAATATCAACTAAATTTACTCAAATTCTGCACCTTTAACTAAAAATCATTAAAAAATGCAAAGAAATTTAATTTAATTTCTCAAAAATATCATCAATTTCAGCTCCTCCTACAAAAAATCTTAAGAAAATTCAAAGGAATCGAAGTGAATATCAACTAAATTTACTCAAATTCTGCATCTGTAACTAAAGATCATAAAAAAATTCAGAAAGATTTAATTTAATTTTACCAACATTTCTTCATTTTCAGCACCTCCTACAAAAAATCTTAAGAAAATTCAAAGGAATCGAAGTGAATATCAACTAAATTTACTCAAATACTGCACCTTTAACTAAAAATCATTAAAAAATGCAAAAAGATTTAATTTAATATCACCACAATTTCTCCAATTTCAGCTCCTCCTACAAAAAATCTTAAGAAAATTCAAAGGAATCGAAGTGAATATCAACTAAATTTACTCAAATACTGCACCTTTAACTAAAAATCATTAAAAAATGCAAAGAAATTTAATTTAATTTCTCCAAAATATCATCAATTTCAGCTCCTTCTCCTAAAATTCTTATGAAAATCCAAAGGAATCGAAGTGAATATCAACTAAATTTACTCAAATTCTGCATCTGTAACTAAAAATCATAAAATAATTAAAAAAGATTTAATTTAATTTTACCACAATTTCTCCAATTTCAGCTCCTCCTACAAAAAATCTTAAGAAAATTCAAAGGAATCAAAGTGAATATCAACTATATTATCTCAAATTCTGCACCTTTAAGTAAAAAACATTAAAAAATGCAAAGAAATTTAATTTAATTTCACCAAAATATCATCAATTTCAGCTCCTTCTACTAAAAATCTTATGGAAATTCAAAGGAATCAAAGTGAATATCAACTAAATTTACTCAAATTCTGCACCTTTAACTAAAAATCATTAAAAAATGCAAAGAAATTTAATTTAATTTCTCCAAAATATCATCAATTTCAGCCCCTCCTACAGAAAATCTTAAGAAAATTCAAAGGAATCGAAGTGAATATCAACTAAATTTACTCAAATTCTGCATCTGTAACTAAAGATCATAAAAAAATTCAGAAAGATTTAATTTAATTTTACCAACATTTCTTCATTTTCAGCACCTCCTACAAAAAATCTTAAGAAAATCCAAAGGAATCGAAGTGAATATCAACTATATTATCTCAAATTCTGCACCTTTAAGTAAAAAACATTAAAAAATGCAAAGAAATTTAATTTAATTTCACCAAAATATCATCAATTTCAGCTCCTTCTACTAAAAATCTTATGGAAATTCAAAGGAATCAAAGTGAATATCAACTAAATTTACTCAAATTCTGCACCTTTAACTAAAAATCATTAAAAAATGCAAAGAAATTTAATTTAATTTCTCCAAAATATCATCAATTTCAGCTCCTTCTACAGAAAATCTTAAGAAAATTCAAAGGAATCGAAGTGAATATCAACTAAATTTACTCAAATTCTGCATCTGTAACTAAAAATCATAAAATAATTCAAAAAGATTTGATTTATATCACCAAAATTTTTTCAATTTCAGCACCTCCTACTAAAAATCTAAAGAAAATTCAAAGGAATCGAAGTGAATATCAACTAAATTTACTCAAATTCTGCACCTTTAACTAAAAATCATTAAAAAATTCAAAGAAATTTAATTTAATTTCACCAAAATATCATCAATTTCAGCTCCTTCTACAGAAAATCTTAAGAAAATTCAAAGGAATCGAAGTGAATATCAACTAAATTTACTCAAATTCTGCATCTGTAACTAAAAATCATAAAAAATTCAAAAAGATTTAATTTATATCACCAAAATTTTTTCAATTTCAGCACCTCCTACTAAAAATCTAAAGAAAATTCAAAAGAATCGAAATGAATATCAACTAAATTTACTTAAATTCTGCACCTTTAACTAAAAATCATTAAAAAATTCAAAGAAATTTAATTTAATTTCACCAAAATATCATCAATTTCAGCTCCTTCTACTAAAAATCTTATGGAAATCCAAAGGAATCAAAGTGAATATCAACAAAATTTACTCAAATTCTGCACCTTTAACTAAAAAACATTAAAAAATTCAAAGAAATTTAATTTAATTTCACCAAAATATCATCAATTTCAGCTCCTTCTACTAAAAATCTTATGGAAATCCAAAGGAATCAAAGTGAATATCAACTATATTTACTCAAATTCTGCACCTTTAAGTAAAAAACATTAAAAAATGCAAAGAAATTTAATTTAATTTCACCAAAATATCATCAATTTCAGCTCCTTCTACTAAAAATCTTATGGAAATCCAAAGGAATCGAAGTGAATATCAACTAAATTTACTCAAATTCTGCATCTGTAACTAAAAATCATAAAAAAATTCAAAAAGATTTGATTTATATCACCAACATTTTTTCAATTTCAGCACCTCCTACTAAAAATCTAAAGAAAATTCAAAAGAATCGATGTGAATTTCAACTATATTATCTCAAATTCTGCACCTTTAACTAAAAACCATTAAAAAATGCAAAGAAATTTAATTTAATTTCACCAAAATATCATCAATTTCAGCTCCTTCTACAAAAAATCTTAAGAAAATTCAAAGGAATCGAGGTGAATATCAACTAAATTTACTCAAATTCTGCATCTGTAACTAAAAATCATAAAATAATTCAAAAAGATTTAATTTAATTTTACCACAGTTTCTCCAATTTCAGCTCCTCCTACAAAAAATCTTAAGAAAATTCAAAGGAATCAAAGTGAATATCAACTACATTTTCTCAAATTCTGCACCTTTAACTAAAAATCATTAAAAAATGCAAAGAAATTTAATTTAATTTCTCCAAAATATCATCAATTTCAGCTCCTTCTACAGAAAATCTTAAGAAAATTCAAAGGAATCGAAGTGAATATCAACTAAATTTACTCAAATACTGCACCTTTAACTAAAAATAATTAAAAAATGCAAAGAAATTTAATTTAATTTCACCAAAATATCATCAATTTCAGCTCCTTCTACAAAAAATCTTAAGAAAATTCAAAGGAATCGAGGTGAATATCAACTAAATTTACTCAAATTCTGCATCTGTAACTAAAAATCATAAAATAATTCAAAAAGATTTAATTTAATTTTACCACAGTTTCTCCAATTTCAGCTCCTCCTACAAAAAATCTTAAGAAAATTCAAAGGAATCAAAGTGAATATCAACTAAATTTACTCAAATTCTGCACCTTTAACTAAAAATCATTAAAAAATGCAAAGAAATTTAATTTAATTTCTCCAAAATATCATCAATTTCAGCTCCTTCTACAGAAAATCTTAAGAAAATTCAAAGGAATCGAAGTGAATATCAACTAAATTTACTCAAATACTGCACCTTTAACTAAAAATCATTAAAAAATGCAAAGAAATTTAATTTAATTTCTCCAAAATATCATCAATTTCAGCTCCTTCTCCTAAAATTCTTATGAAAATCCAAAGGAATCGAAGTGAATATCAACTAAATTTACTCAAATTCTGCATCTGTAACTAAAAATCATAAAATAATTAAAAAAGATTTAATTTAATTTTACCACAATTTCTCCAATTTCAGCTCCTCCTACAAAAAATCTTAAGAAAATTCAAAGGAATCAAAGTGAATATCAACTAAATTTACTCAAATTCTGCACCTTTAACTAAAAATCATTAAAAAATGCAAAGAAATTTAATTTAATTTCTCCAAAATATCATCAATTTCAGCTCCTTCTACAGAAAATCTTAAGAAAATTCAAAGGAATCAAAGTGAATATCAACTAAATTTACTCAAATTCTGCACCTTTAACTAAAAATCATTAAAAAATTCAAAGAAATTTAATTTAATTTCACCAAAATATCATCAATTTCAGCTCCTTCTACAGAAAATCTTAAGAAAATTCAAAGGAATCGAAGTGAATATCAACTAAATTTACTCAAATTCTACATCTGTAACTAAAAATCATAAAAAATTCAAAAAGATTTAATTTATATCACCAAAATTTTTTCAATTTCAGCACCTCCTACTAAAAATCTAAAGAAAATTCAAAAGAATCGAAATGAATATCAACTAAATTTACTTAAATTCTGCACCTTTAACTAAAAATCATTAAAAAATTCAAAGAAATTTAATTTAATTTCACCAAAATATCATCAATTTCAGCTCCTTCTACTAAAAATCTTATGGAAATCCAAAGGAATCAAAGTGAATATCAACAAAATTTACTCAAATTCTGCACCTTTAACTAAAAATCATTAAAGAATGCAAAGAAATTTAATTTAATTTCTCCAAAATATCATCAATTTCAGCTCCTTCTACAGAAAATCTTAAGAAAATTCAAAGGAATCGAAGTGAATATCAACTAAATTTACTCAAATACTGCACCTTTAACTAAAAATCATTAAAAAATGCAAAGAAATTTAATTTAATTTCTCAAAAATATCATCAATTTCAGCTCCTTCTACTAAAAATCTTATGGAAATTCAAAGGAATTAAAGTGAATATCAAAGAAATTTAATTTAATTTCTCCAAAATATCATCAATTTCAGCCCCTCCTACAGAAAATCTTAAGAAAATTCAAAGGAATCGAAGTGAATATCAACTAAATTTACTCAAATTCTGCATCTGTAACTAAAGATCATAAAAAAATTCAGAAAGATTTAATTTAATTTTACCAACATTTCTTCATTTTCAGCACCTCCTACAAAAAATCTTAAGAAAATCCAAAGGAATCGAAGTGAATATCAACTATATTATCTCAAATTCTGCACCTTTAAGTAAAAAACATTAAAAAATGCAAAGAAATTTAATTTAATTTCACCAAAATATCATCAATTTCAGCTCCTTCTACTAAAAATCTTATGGAAATTCAAAGGAATCAAAGAGAATATCAACTAAATTTACTCAAATTCTGCACCTTTAACTAAAAATCATTAAAAAATGCAAAGAAATTTAATTTAATTTCTCAAAAATATCATCAATTTCAGCTCCTCCTACAAAAAATCTTAAGAAAATTCAAAGGAATCGAAGTGAATATCAACTAAATTTACTCAAATTCTGCATCTGTAACTAAAGATCATAAAAAAATTCAGAAAGATTTAATTTAATTTTACCAACATTTCTTCATTTTCAGCACCTCCTACAAAAAATCTTAAGAAAATTCAAAGGAATCGAAGTGAATATCAACTAAATTTACTCAAATACTGCACCTTTAACTAAAAATCATTAAAAAATGCAAAGAAATTTAATTTAATTTCTCAAAAATATCATCAATTTCAGCTCCTTCTACAGAAAATCTTAAGAAAATTCAAAGGAATCGAAGTGAATATCAACTAAATTTACTCAAATTCTGCACCTTTAACTAAAAATCATTAAAAAATGCAAAAAGATTTAATTTAATATCACCACAATTTCTCCAATTTCAGCTCCTCCTACAAAAAATCTTAAGAAAATTCAAAGGAATCGAAGTGAATATCAACTAAATTTACTCAAATACTGCACCTTTAACTAAAAATCATTAAAAAATGCAAAGAAATTTAATTTAATTTCTCCAAAATATCATCAATTTCAGCTCCTTCTCCTAAAATTCTTATGAAAATCCAAAGGAATCGAAGTGAATATCAACAAAATTTACTCAAATTCTGCACCTTTAACTAAAAAACATTAAAAAATGCAAAGAAATTTAATTTAATTTCACCAAAATATCATCAATTTCAGCTCCTTCTACTAAAAATCTTATGGAAATCCAAAGGAATCAAAGTGAATATCAACTATATTTACTCAAATTCTGCACCTTTAAGTAAAAAACATTAAAAAATGCAAAGAAATTTAATTTAATTTCACCAAAATATCATCAATTTCAGCTCCTTCTACTAAAAATCTTATGGAAATCCAAAGGAATCGAAGTGAATATCAACTAAATTTACTCAAATTCTGCATCTGTAACTAAAAATCATAAAAAAATTCAAAAAGATTTGATTTATGTCACCAACATTTTTTCAATTTCAGCACCTCCTACTAAAAATCTAAAGAAAATTCAAAAGAATCGATGTGAATTTCAACTATATTATCTCAAATTCTGCACCTTTAACTAAAAACCATTAAAAAATGCAAAGAAATTTAATTTAATTTCACCAAAATATCATCAATTTCAGCTCCTTCTACAAAAAATCTTAAGAAAATTCAAAGGAATCGAGGTGAATATCAACTAAATTTACTCAAATTCTGCATCTGTAACTAAAAATCATAAAATAATTCAAAAAGATTTAATTTAATTTTACCACAGTTTCTCCAATTTCAGCTCCTCCTACAAAAAATCTTAAGAAAATTCAAAGGAATCAAAGTGAATATCAACTACATTTACTCAAATTCTGCACCTTTAACTAAAAATCATTAAAAAATGCAAAGAAATTTAATTTAATTTCTCCAAAATATCATCAATTTCAGCTCCTTCTACAGAAAATCTTAAGAAAATTCAAAGGAATCGAAGTGAATATCAACTAAATTTACTCAAATTCTGCATCTGTAACTAAAAATCATAAAATAATTCAAAAAGATTTAATTTAATTTTACCACAGTTTCTCCAATTTCAGCTCCTCCTACAAAAAATCTTAAGAAAATTCAAAGGAATCAAAGTGAATATCAACTAAATTTACTCAAATTCTGCATCTGTAACTAAAAATCATAAAATAATTCAAAAAGATTTAATTTAATTTTACCACAGTTTCTCCAATTTCAGCTCCTCCTACAAAAAATCTTAAGAAAATTCAAAGGAATCAAAGTGAATATCAACTAAATTTACTCAAATTCTGCACCTTTAACTAAAAATCATTAAAAAATGCAAAGAAATTTAATTTAATTTCTCCAAAATATCATCAATTTCAGCTCCTTCTACTAAAAATCTTATGGAAATCCAAAGGAATCAAAGTGAATATCAACAAAATTTACTCAAATTCTGCACCTTTAACTAAAAATCATTAAAAAATGCAAAGAAATTTAATTTAATTTCTCCAAAATATCATCAATTTCAGCTCCTTCTACAGAAAATCTTAAGAAAATTCAAAGGAATCGAAGTGAATATCAACTAAATTTACTCAAATACTGCACCTTTAACTAAAAATCATTAAAAAATGCAAAGAAATTTAATTTAATTTCTCAAAAATATCATCAATTTCAGCTCCTTCTACAGAAAATCTTAAGAAAATTCAAAGGAATCGAAGTGAATATCAACTAAATTTACTCAAATACTGCACCTTTAACTAAAAATCATTAAAAAATGCAAAGAAATTTAATTTAATTTCTCAAAAATATCATCAATTTCAGCTCCTTCTACAGAAAATCTTAAGAAAATTCAAAGGAATCGAAGTGAATATCAACTAAATTTACTCAAATTCTGCACCTTTAACTAAAAATCATTAAAAAATGCAAAAAGATTTAATTTAATATCACCACAATTTCTCCAATTTCAGCTCCTCCTACAAAAAATCTTAAGAAAATTCAAAGGAATCGAAGTGAATATCAACTAAATTTACTCAAATACTGCACCTTTAACTAAAAATCATTAAAAAATGCAAAGAAATTTAATTTAATTTCTCCAAAATATCATCAATTTCAGCTCCTTCTCCTAAAATTCTTAAGAAAATTCAAAGGAATCGAAGTGAATATCAACTAAATTTACTCAAATTCTGCATCTGTAACTGAAAATCATAAAAAAATTCAAAAAGATTTAATTTAATTTCTCCAAAATATCATCAATTTCAGCTCCTTCTACTAAAAATCTTATGAAAATCCAAAGGAATCGAAGTGAATATCAACTAAATTTACTCAAATTCTGCATCTGTAACTAAAAATCATAAAAAAATTCAAAAAGATTTAATTTAATTTCTCCAAAATATCATCAATTTCAGCTCCTTCTACTAAAAATCTTATGAAAATCCAAAGGAATCGAAGTGAATATCAACTAAATTTACTCAAATTCTGCATCTGTAACTAAAAATCATAAAAAAATTCAAAAAGATTTGATTTATATCACCAACATTTCTTCATTTTCAGCACCTCCTACAAAAAATCTTAAGAAAATCCAAAGGAATCGAAGTGAATATCAACTAAATTTACTCAAATTCTGCACCTTTAACTAAAAATCATTAAAAAATGCAAAAAGATTTAATTTAATATCACCACAATTTCTCCAATTTCAGCTCCTCCTACAAAAAATCTTAAGAAAATTCAAAGGAATCGAAGTGAATATCAACTAAATTTACTCAAATACTGCACCTTTAACTAAAAATCATTAAAAAATGCAAAGAAATTTAATTTAATTTCTCCAAAATATCATCAATTTCAGCTCCTTCTCCTAAAATTCTTATGAAAATCCAAAGGAATCGAAGTGAATATCAACTAAATTTACTCAAATTCTGCATCTGTAACTAAAAATCATAAAATAATTAAAAAAGATTTAATTTAATTTTACCACAATTTCTCCAATTTCAGCTCCTCCTACAAAAAATCTTAAGAAAATTCAAAGGAATCAAAGTGAATATCAACTATATTATCTCAAATTCTGCACCTTTAAGTAAAAAACATTAAAAAATGCAAAGAAATTTAATTTAATTTCGCCAAATTATCATCAATTTCAGCTCCTTCTACTAAAAATCTTATGGAAATTCAAAGGAATCAAAGTGAATATCAACTAAATTTACTCAAATTCTGCACCTTTAACTAAAAATCATTAAAAAATGCAAAGAAATTTAATTTAATTTCTCCAAAATATCATCAATTTCAGCTCCTTCTACAGAAAATCTTAAGAAAATTCAAAGGAATCGAAGTGAATATCAACTAAATTTACTCAAATACTGCACCTTTAACTAAAAATCATTAAAAAATGCAAAGAAATTTAATTTAATTTCTCCAAAATATCATCAATTTCAGCCCCTCCTACAGAAAATCTTAAGAAAATTCAAAGGAATCGAAGTGAATATCAACTAAATTTACTCAAATTCTGCATCTGTAACTAAAGATCATAAAAAAATTCAGAAAGATTTAATTTAATTTTACCAACATTTCTTCATTTTCAGCACCTCCTACAAAAAATCTTAAGAAAATCCAAAGGAATCGAAGTGAATATCAACTATATTATCTCAAATTCTGCACCTTTAAGTAAAAAACATTAAAAAATGCAAAGAAATTTAATTTAATTTCACCAAAATATCATCAATTTCAGCTCCTTCTACTAAAAATCTTATGGAAATTCAAAGGAATCAAAGTGAATATCAACTAAATTTACTCAAATTCTGCACCTTTAACTAAAAATCATTAAAAAATGCAAAGAAATTTAATTTAATTTCTCAAAAATATCATCAATTTCAGCTCCTCCTACAAAAAATCTTAAGAAAATTCAAAGGAATCGAAGTGAATATCAACTAAATTTACTCAAATTCTGCATCTGTAACTAAAGATCATAAAAAAATTCAGAAAGATTTAATTTAATTTTACCAACATTTCTTCATTTTCAGCACCTCCTACAAAAAATCTTAAGAAAATTCAAAGGAATCGAAGTGAATATCAACTATATTATCTCAAATTCTGCACCTTTAAGTAAAAAACATTAAAAAATGCAAAGAAATTTAATTTAATTTCACCAAAATATCATCAATTTCAGCTCCTTCTACTAAAAATCTTATGGAAATTCAAAGGAATCAAAGTGAATATCAACTAAATTTACTCAAATTCTGCACCTTTAACTAAAAATCATTAAAAAATGCAAAGAAATTTAATTTAATTTCTCAAAAATATCATCAATTTCAGCTCCTCCTACAAAAAATCTTAAGAAAATTCAAAGGAATCGAAGTGAATATCAACTAAATTTACTCAAATTCTGCATCTGTAACTAAAGATCATAAAAAAATTCAGAAAGATTTAATTTAATTTTACCAACATTTCTTCATTTTCAGCACCTCCTACAAAAAATCTTAAGAAAATTCAAAGGAATCGAAGTGAATATCAACTAAATTTACTCAAATACTGCACCTTTAACTAAAAATCATTAAAAAATGCAAAGAAATTTAATTTAATTTCTCAAAAATATCATCAATTTCAGCTCCTTCTACAGAAAATCTTAAGAAAATTCAAAGGAATCGAAGTGAATATCAACTAAATTTACTCAAATTCTGCACCTTTAACTAAAAATCATTAAAAAATGCAAAAAGATTTAATTTAATATCACCACAATTTCTCCAATTTCAGCTTCTCCTACAAAAAATCTTAAGAAAATTCAAAGGAATCGAAGTGAATATCAACTAAATTTACTCAAATACTGCACCTTTAACTAAAAATCATTAAAAAATGCAAAGAAATTTAATTTAATTTCTCCAAAATATCATCAATTTCAGCTCCTTCTCCTAAAATTCTTATGAAAATCCAAAGGAATCGAAGTGAATATCAACTAAATTTACTCAAATTCTGCATCTGTAACTAAAAATCATAAAATAATTAAAAAAGATTTAATTTAATTTTACCACAATTTCTCCAATTTCAGCTCCTCCTACAAAAAATCTTAAGAAAATTCAAAGGAATCAAAGTGAATATCAACTATATTATCTCAAATTCTGCACCTTTAAGTAAAAAACATTAAAAAATGCAAAGAAATTTAATTTAATTTCACCAAAATATCATCAATTTCAGCTCCTTCTACTAAAAATCTGATGGAAATTCAAAGGAATCAAAGTGAATATCAACTAAATTTACTCAAATTCTGCACCTTTAACTAAAAATCATTAAAAAATGCAAAGAAATTTAATTTAATTTCTCCAAAATATCATCAATTTCAGCTCCTTCTACAGAAAATCTTAAGAAAATTCAAAGGAATCGAAGTGAATATCAACTAAATTTACTCAAATACTGCACCTTTAACTAAAAATCATTAAAAAATGCAAAGAAATTTAATTTAATTTCTCCAAAATATCATCAATTTCAGCTCCTTCTCCTAAAATTCTTATGAAAATCCAAAGGAATCGAAGTGAATATCAACTAAATTTACTCAAATTCTGCATCTGTAACTAAAAATCATAAAATAATTAAAAAAGATTTAATTTAATTTTACCACAATTTCTCCAATTTCAGCTCCTCCTACAAAAAATCTTAAGAAAATTCAAAGGAATCAAAGTGAATATCAACTAAATTTACTCAAATTCTGCACCTTTAACTAAAAATCATTAAAAAATGCAAAGAAATTTAATTTAATTTCTCCAAAATATCATCAATTTCAGCTCCTTCTACTAAAAATCTTATGGAAATTCAAAGGAATCAAAGTGAATATCAACTAAATTTACTCAAATTCTGCACCTTTAACTAAAAATCATTAAAAAATGCAAAGAAATTTAATTTAATTTCTCCAAAATATCATCAATTTCAGCTCCTTCTACAGAAAATCTTAAGAAAATTCAAAGGAATCGAAGTGAATATCAACTAAATTTACTCAAATTCTGCACCTTTAACTAAAAATCATTAAAAAATTCAAAGAAATTTAATTTAATTTCACCAAAATATCATCAATTTCAGCTCCTTCTACAGAAAATCTTAAGAAAATTCAAAGGAATCGAAGTGAATATCAACTAAATTTACTCAAATTCTACATCTGTAACTAAAAATCATAAAAAATTCAAAAAGATTTAATTTATATCACCAAAATTTTTTCAATTTCAGCACCTCCTACTAAAAATCTAAAGAAAATTCAAAAGAATCGAAATGAATATCAACTAAATTTACTTAAATTCTGCACCTTTAACTAAAAATCATTAAAAAATTCAAAGAAATTTAATTTAATTTCACCAAAATATCATCAATTTCAGCTCCTTCTACTAAAAATCTTATGGAAATCCAAAGGAATCAAAGTGAATATCAACAAAATTTACTCAAATTCTGCACCTTTAACTAAAAATCATTAAAAAATGCAAAGAAATTTAATTTAATTTCTCCAAAATATCATCAATTTCAGCTCCTTCTACAGAAAATCTTAAGAAAATTCAAAGGAATCGAAGTGAATATCAACTAAATTTACTCAAATACTGCACCTTTAACTAAAAATCATTAAAAAATGCAAAGAAATTTAATTTAATTTCTCAAAAATATCATCAATTTCAGCTCCTTCTACAGAAAATCTTAAGAAAATTCAAAGGAATCGAAGTGAATATCAACTAAATTTACTCAAATACTGCACCTTTAACTAAAAATCATTAAAAAATGCAAAGAAATTTAATTTAATTTCTCAAAAATATCATCAATTTCAGCTCCTTCTACAGAAAATCTTAAGAAAATTCAAAGGAATCGAAGTGAATATCAACTAAATTTACTCAAATTCTGCACCTTTAACTAAAAATCATTAAAAAATGCAAAAAGATTTAATTTAATATCACCACAATTTCTCCAATTTCAGCTCCTCCTACAAAAAATCTTAAGAAAATTCAAAGGAATCGAAGTGAATATCAACTAAATTTACTCAAATACTGCACCTTTAACTAAAAATCATTAAAAAATGCAAAGAAATTTAATTTAATTTCTCCAAAATATCATCAATTTCAGCTCCTTCTCCTAAAATTCTTAAGAAAATTCAAAGGAATCGAAGTGAATATCAACTAAATTTACTCAAATTCTGCATCTGTAACTGAAAATCATAAAAAAATTCAAAAAGATTTAATTTAATTTCTCCAAAATATCATCAATTTCAGCTCCTTCTACTAAAAATCTTATGAAAATCCAAAGGAATCGAAGTGAATATCAACTAAATTTACTCAAATTCTGCATCTGTAACTAAAAATCATAAAAAAATTCAAAAAGATTTAATTTAATTTCTCCAAAATATCATCAATTTCAGCTCCTTCTACTAAAAATCTTATGAAAATCCAAAGGAATCGAAGTGAATATCAACTAAATTTACTCAAATTCTGCATCTGTAACTAAAAATCATAAAAAAATTCAAAAAGATTTGATTTATATCACCAACATTTCTTCATTTTCAGCACCTCCTACAAAAAATCTTAAGAAAATCCAAAGGAATCGAAGTGAATATCAACTATATTATCTCAAATTCTGCACCTTTAAGTAAAAAACATTAAAAAATGCAAAGAAATTTAATTTAATTTCACCAAAATATCATCAATTTCAGCTCCTTCTACTAAAAATCTTATGGAAATTCAAAGGAATCAAAGTGAATATCAACTAAATTTACTCAAATTCTGCACCTTTAACAAAAAATCATTAAAAAATGCAAAGAAATTTAATTTAATTTCTCAAAAATATCATCAATTTCAGCTCCTCCTACAAAAAATCTTAAGAAAATTCAAAGGAATCGAAGTGAATATCAACTAAATTTACTCAAATTCTGCATCTGTAACTAAAGATCATAAAAAAATTCAGAAAGATTTAATTTAATTTTACCAACATTTCTTCATTTTCAGCACCTCCTACAAAAAATCTTAAGAAAATTCAAAGGAATCGAAGTGAATATCAACTAAATTTACTCAAATACTGCACCTTTAACTAAAAATCATTAAAAAATGCAAAGAAATTTAATTTAATTTCTCAAAAATATCATCAATTTCAGCTCCTTCTACAGAAAATCTTAAGAAAATTCAAAGGAATCGAAGTGAATATCAACTAAATTTACTCAAATTCTGCACCTTTAACTAAAAATCATTAAAAAATGCAAAAAGATTTAATTTAATATCACCACAATTTCTCCAATTTCAGCTCCTCCTACAAAAAATCTTAAGAAAATTCAAAGGAATCGAAGTGAATATCAACTAAATTTACTCAAATACTGCACCTTTAACTAAAAATCATTAAAAAATGCAAAGAAATTTAATTTAATTTCTCCAAAATATCATCAATTTCAGCTCCTTCTCCTAAAATTCTTATGAAAATCCAAAGGAATCGAAGTGAATATCAACTAAATTTACTCAAATTCTGCATCTGTAACTAAAAATCATAAAATAATTAAAAAGATTTAATTTAATTTTACCACAATTTCTCCAATTTCAGCTCCTCCTACAAAAAATCTTAAGAAAATTCAAAGGAATCAAAGTGAATATCAACTATATTATCTCAAATTCTGCACCTTTAAGTAAAAAACATTAAAAAATGCAAAGAAATTTAATTTAATTTCACCAAAATATCATCAATTTCAGCTCCTTCTACTAAAAATCTTATGGAAATTCAAAGGAATCAAAGTGAATATCAACTAAATTTACTCAAATTCTGCACCTTTAACTAAAAATCATTAAAAAATGCAAAGAAATTTAATTTAATTTCTCCAAAATATCATCAATTTCAGCTCCTTCTACAGAAAATCTTAAGAAAATTCAAAGGAATCGAAGTGAATATCAACTAAATTTACTCAAATACTGCACCTTTAACTAAAAATCATTAAAAAATGCACAGAAATTTAATTTAATTTCTCCAAAATATCATCAATTTCAGCCCCTCCTACAGAAAATCTTAAGAAAATTCAAAGGAATCGAAGTGAATATCAACTAAATTTACTCAAATTCTGCATCTGTAACTAAAGATCATAAAAAAATTCAGAAAGATTTAATTTAATTTTACCAACATTTCTTCATTTTCAGCACCTCCTACAAAAAATCTTAAGAAAATCCAAAGGAATCGAAGTGAATATCAACTATATTATCTCAAATTCTGCACCTTTAAGTAAAAAACATTAAAAAATGCAAAGAAATTTAATTTAATTTCACCAAAATATCATCAATTTCAGCTCCTTCTACTAAAAATCTTATGGAAATTCAAAGGAATCAAAGTGAATATCAACTAAATTTACTCAAATTCTGCACCTTTAACTAAAAATCATTAAAAAATGCAAAGAAATTTAATTTAATTTCTCAAAAATATCATCAATTTCAGCTCCTCCTACAAAAAATCTTAAGAAAATTCAAAGGAATCGAAGTGAATATCAACTAAATTTACTCAAATTCTGCATCTGTAACTAAAGATCATAAAAAAATTCAGAAAGATTTAATTTAATTTTACCAACATTTCTTCATTTTCAGCACCTCCTACAAAAAATCTTAAGAAAATTCAAAGGAATCGAAGTGAATATCAACTATATTATCTCAAATTCTGCACCTTTAAGTAAAAAACATTAAAAAATGCAAAGAAATTTAATTTAATTTCACCAAAATATCATCAATTTCAGCTCCTTCTACTAAAAATCTTATGGAAATTCAAAGGAATCAAAGTGAATATCAACTAAATTTACTCAAATTCTGCACCTTTAACTAAAAATCATTAAAAAATGCAAAGAAATTTAATTTAATTTCTCAAAAATATCATCAATTTCAGCTCCTCCTACAAAAAATCTTAAGAAAATTCAAAGGAATCGAAGTGAATATCAACTAAATTTACTCAAATTCTGCATCTGTAACTAAAGATCATAAAAAAATTCAGAAAGATTTAATTTAATTTTACCAACATTTCTTCATTTTCAGCACCTCCTACAAAAAATCTTAAGAAAATTCAAAGGAATCGAAGTGAATATCAACTAAATTTACTCAAATACTGCACCTTTAACTAAAAATCATTAAAAAATGCAAAGAAATTTAATTTAATTTCTCAAAAATATCATCAATTTCAGCTCCTTCTACAGAAAATCTTAAGAAAATTCAAAGGAATCGAAGTGAATATCAACTAAATTTACTCAAATTCTGCACCTTTAACTAAAAATCATTAAAAAATGCAAAAAGATTTAATTTAATATCACCACAATTTCTCCAATTTCAGCTCCTCCTACAAAAAATCTTAAGAAAATTCAAAGGAATCGAAGTGAATATCAACTAAATTTACTCAAATACTGCACCTTTAACTAAAAATCATTAAAAAATGCAAAGAAATTTAATTTAATTTCTCCAAAATATCATCAATTTCAGCTCCTTCTCCTAAAATTCTTATGAAAATCCAAAGGAATCGAAGTGAATATCAACTAAATTTACTCAAATTCTGCATCTGTAACTAAAAATCATAAAATAATTAAAAAAGATTTAATTTAATTTTACCACAATTTCTCCAATTTCAGCTCCTCCTACAAAAAATCTTAAGAAAATTCAAAGGAATCAAAGTGAATATCAACTATATTATCTCAAATTCTGCACCTTTAAGTAAAAAACATTAAAAAATGCAAAGAAATTTAATTTAATTTCACCAAAATATCATCAATTTCAGCTCCTTCTACTAAAAATCTGATGGAAATTCAAAGGAATCAAAGTGAATATCAACTAAATTTACTCAAATTCTGCACCTTTAACTAAAAATCATTAAAAAATGCAAAGAAATTTAATTTAATTTCTCCAAAATATCATCAATTTCAGCTCCTTCTACAGAAAATCTTAAGAAAATTCAAAGGAATCGAAGTGAATATCAACTAAATTTACTCAAATACTGCACCTTTAACTAAAAATCATTAAAAAATGCAAAGAAATTTAATTTAATTTCTCCAAAATATCATCAATTTCAGCCCCTCCTACAGAAAATCTTAAGAAAATTCAAAGGAATCGAAGTGAATATCAACTAAATTTACTCAAATTCTGCATCTGTAACTAAAGATCATAAAAAAATTCAGAAAGATTTAATTTAATTTTACCAACATTTCTTCATTTTCAGCACCTCCTACAAAAAATCTTAAGAAAATCCAAAGGAATCGAAGTGAATATCAACTATATTATCTCAAATTCTGCACCTTTAAGTAAAAAACATTAAAAAATGCAAAGAAATTTAATTTAATTTCACCAAAATATCATCAATTTCAGCTCCTTCTACTAAAAATCTTATGGAAATTCAAAGGAATCAAAGTGAATATCAACTAAATTTACTCAAATTCTGCACCTTTAACTAAAAATCATTAAAAAATGCAAAGAAATTTAATTTAATTTCTCCAAAATATCATCAATTTCAGCTCCTTCTACAGAAAATCTTAAGAAAATTCAAAGGAATCGAAGTGAATATCAACTAAATTTACTCAAATTCTGCATCTGTAACTAAAAATCATAAAATAATTCAAAAAGATTTGATTTATATCACCAAAATTTTTTCAATTTCAGCACCTCCTACTAAAAATCTAAAGAAAATTCAAAGGAATCGAAGTGAATATCAACTAAATTTACTCAAATTCTGCACCTTTAACTAAAAATCATTAAAAAATTCAAAGAAATTTAATTTAATTTCACCAAAATATCATCAATTTCAGCTCCTTCTACTAAAAATCTTATGGAAATCCAAAGGAATCAAAGTGAATATCAACAAAATTTACTCAAATTCTGCACCTTTAACTAAAAAACATTAAAAAATGCAAAGAAATTTAATTTAATTTCACCAAAATATCATCAATTTCAGCTCCTTCTACTAAAAATCTTATGGAAATCCAAAGGAATCAAAGTGAATATCAACTATATTTACTCAAATTCTGCACCTTTAAGTAAAAAACATTAAAAAATGCAAAGAAATTTAATTTAATTTCACCAAAATATCATCAATTTCAGCTCCTTCTACTAAAAATCTTATGGAAATCCAAAGGAATCGAAGTGAATATCAACTAAATTTACTCAAATTCTGCATCTGTAACTAAAAATCATAAAAAAATTCAAAAAGATTTGATTTATATCACCAACATTTTTTCAATTTCAGCACCTCCTACTAAAAATCTAAAGAAAATTCAAAAGAATCGATGTGAATTTCAACTATATTATCTCAAATTCTGCACCTTTAACTAAAAACCATTAAAAAATGCAAAGAAATTTAATTTAATTTCACCAAAATATCATCAATTTCAGCTCCTTCTACAAAAAATCTTAAGAAAATTCAAAGGAATCGAGGTGAATATCAACTAAATTTACTCAAATTCTGCATCTGTAACTAAAAATCATAAAATAATTCAAAAAGATTTAATTTAATTTTACCACAGTTTCTCCAATTTCAGCTCCTCCTACAAAAAATCTTAAGAAAATTCAAAGGAATCAAAGTGAATATCAACTACATTTACTCAAATTCTGCACCTTTAACTAAAAATCATTAAAAAATGCAAAGAAATTTAATTTAATTTCTCCAAAATATCATCAATTTCAGCTCCTTCTACAGAAAATCTTAAGAAAATTCAAAGGAATCGAAGTGAATATCAACTAAATTTACTCAAATTCTGCACCTTTAACTAAAAATCATTAAAAAATTCAAAGAAATTTAATTTAATTTCACCAAAATATCATCAATTTCAGCTCCTTCTACAGAAAATCTTAAGAAAATTCAAAGGAATCGAAGTGAATATCAACTAAATTTACTCAAATTCTACATCTGTAACTAAAAATCATAAAAAATTCAAAAAGATTTAATTTATATCACCAAAATTTTTTCAATTTCAGCACCTCCTACTAAAAATCTAAAGAAAATTCAAAAGAATCGAAATGAATATCAACTAAATTTACTTAAATTCTGCACCTTTAACTAAAAATCATTAAAAAATTCAAAGAAATTTAATTTAATTTCACCAAAATATCATCAATTTCAGCTCCTTCTACTAAAAATCTTATGGAAATCCAAAGGAATCAAAGTGAATATCAACAAAATTTACTCAAATTCTGCACCTTTAACTAAAAATCATTAAAAAATGCAAAGAAATTTAATTTAATTTCTCCAAAATATCATCAATTTCAGCTCCTTCTACAGAAAATATTAAGAAAATTCAAAGGAATCGAAGTGAATATCAACTAAATTTACTCAAATTCTGCACCTTTAACTAAAAATCATTAAAAAATGCAAAGAAATTTAATTTAATTTCTCCAAAATATCATCAATTTCAGCTCCTTCTACAGAAAATCTTAAGAAAATTCAAAGGAATCGAAGTGAATATCAACTAAATTTACTCAAATACTGCACCTTTAACTAAAAATCATTAAAAAATGCAAAGAAATTTAATTTAATTTCTCCAAAATATCATCAATTTCAGCTCCTTCTCCTAAAATTCTTATGAAAATCCAAAGGAATCGAAGTGAATATCAACTAAATTTACTCAAATTCTGCATCTGTAACTAAAAATCATAAAATAATTAAAAAAGATTTAATTTAATTTTACCACAATTTCTCCAATTTCAGCTCCTCCTACAAAAAATCTTAAGAAAATTCAAAGGAATCAAAGTGAATATCAACTAAATTTACTCAAATTCTGCACCTTTAACTAAAAATCATTAAAAAATGCAAAGAAATTTAATTTAATTTCTCCAAAATATCATCAATTTCAGCTCCTTCTACTAAAAATCTTATGGAAATTCAAAGGAATCAAAGTGAATATCAACTAAATTTACTCAAATTCTGCACCTTTAACTAAAAATCATTAAAAAATGCAAAGAAATTTAATTTAATTTCTCCAAAATATCATCAATTTCAGCTCCTTCTACAGAAAATCTTAAGAAAACTCAAAGGAATCGAAGTGAATATCAACTAAATTTACTCAAATTCTGCACCTTTAACTAAAAATCATTAAAAAATTCAAAGAAATTTAATTTAATTTCACCAAAATATCATCAATTTCAGCTCCTTCTACAGAAAATCTTAAGAAAATTCAAAGGAATCGAAGTGAATATCAACTAAATTTACTCAAATACTGCACCTTTAACTAAAAATCATTAAAAAATGCAAAGAAATTTAATTTAATTTCACCAAAATATCATCAATTTCAGCTCCTTCTACTAAAAATCTTATGGAAATCCAAAGGAATCAAAGTGAATATCAACAAAATTTACTCAAATTCTGCACCTTTAACTAAAAATCATTAAAAAATGCAAAGAAATTTAATTTAATTTCACCAAAATATCATCAATTTCAGCTCCTTCTACTAAAAATCTTATGGAAATCCAAAGGAATCAAAGTGAATATCAACAAAATTTACTCAAATTCTGCACCTTTAACTAAAAATCATTAAAAAATGCAAAGAAATTTAATTTAATTTCTCCAAAATATCATCAATTTCAGCTCCTTCTACAGAAAATCTTAAGAAAATTCAAAGGAATCGAAGTGAATATCAACTAAATTTACTCAAATACTGCACCTTTAACTAAAAATAATTAAAAAATGCAAAGAAATTTAATTTAATTTCACCAAAATATCATCAATTTCAGCTCCTTCTACAAAAAATCTTAAGAAAATTCAAAGGAATCGAGGTGAATATCAACTAAATTTACTCAAATTCTGCATCTGTAACTAAAAATCATAAAATAATTCAAAAAGATTTAATTTAATTTTACCACAGTTTCTCCAATTTCAGCTCCTCCTACAAAAAATCTTAAGAAAATTCAAAGGAATCAAAGTGAATATCAACTAAATTTACTCAAATTCTGCACCTTTAACTAAAAATCATTAAAAAATGCAAAGAAATTTAATTTAATTTCTCCAAAATATCATCAATTTCAGCTCCTTCTACAGAAAATCTTAAGAAAATTCAAAGGAATCGAAGTGAATATCAACTAAATTTACTCAAATACTGCACCTTTAACTAAAAATCATTAAAAAATGCAAAGAAATTTAATTTAATTTCTCCAAAATATCATCAATTTCAGCTCCTTCTCCTAAAATTCTTATGAAAATCCAAAGGAATCGAAGTGAATATCAACTAAATTTACTCAAATTCTGCACCTTAACTAAAAATCATTAAAAAATGCAAAGAAATTTAATTTAATTTCTCCAAAATATCATCAATTTCAGCTCCTTCTACTAAAAATCTTATGGAAATTCAAAGGAATCAAAGTGAATATCAACTAAATTTACTCAAATTCTGCACCTTTAACTAAAAATCATTAAAAAATGCAAAGAAATTTAATTTAATTTCTCCAAAATATCATCAATTTCAGCTCCTTCTACAGAAAATCTTAAGAAAATTCAAAGGAATCGAAGTGAATATCAACTAAATTTACTCAAATTCTGCACCTTTAACTAAAAATCATTAAAAAATTCAAAGAAATTTAATTTAATTTCACCAAAATATCATCAATTTCAGCTCCTTCTACAGAAAATCTTAAGAAAATTCAAAGGAATCGAAGTGAATATCAACTAAATTTACTCAAATTCTACATCTGTAACTAAAAATCATAAAAAATTCAAAAAGATTTAATTTATATCACCAAAATTTTTTCAATTTCAGCACCTCCTACTAAAAATCTAAAGAAAATTCAAAAGAATCGAAATGAATATCAACTAAATTTACTTAAATTCTGCACCTTTAACTAAAAATCATTAAAAAATTCAAAGAAATTTAATTTAATTTCACCAAAATATCATCAATTTCAGCTCCTTCTACTAAAAATCTTATGGAAATCCAAAGGAATCAAAGTGAATATCAACAAAATTTACTCAAATTCTGCACCTTTAACTAAAAATCATTAAAAAATGCAAAGAAATTTAATTTAATTTCTCCAAAATATCATCAATTTCAGCTCCTTCTACAGAAAATATTAAGAAAATTCAAAGGAATCGAAGTGAATATCAACTAAATTTACTCAATTACTGCACCTTTAACTAAAAATCATTAAAAAATGCAAAGAAATTTAATTTAATTTCTCAAAAATATCATCAATTTCAGCTCCTTCTACTAAAAATCTTATGGAAATTCAAAGGAATTAAAGTGAATATCAACTAAATTTACTCAAATTCTGCACCTTTAACTAAAAATCATTAAAAAATGCAAAGAAATTTAATTTAATTTCTCCAAAATATCATCAATTTCAGCTCCTTCTACAGAAAATCTTAAGAAAATTCAAAGGAATCGAAGTGAATATCAACTAAATTTACTCAAATACTGCACCTTTAACTAAAAATCATTAAAAAATGCAAAGAAATTTAATTTAATTTCTCCAAAATATCATCAATTTCAGCTCCTTCTCCTAAAATTCTTATGAAAATCCAAAGGAATCGAAGTGAATATCAACTAAATTTACTCAAATTCTGCATCTGTAACTAAAAATCATAAAATAATTAAAAAAGATTTAATTTAATTTTACCACAATTTCTCCAATTTCAGCTCCTCCTACAAAAAATCTTAAGAAAATTCAAAGGAATCAAAGTGAATATCAACTAAATTTACTCAAATTCTGCACCTTTAACTAAAAATCATTAAAAAATGCAAAGAAATTTAATTTAATTTCTCCAAAATATCATCAATTTCAGCTCCTTCTACTAAAAATCTTATGGAAATTCAAAGGAATCAAAGTGAATATCAACTAAATTTACTCAAATTCTGCACCTTTAACTAAAAATCATTAAAAAATGCAAAGAAATTTAATTTAATTTCTCAAAAATATCATCAATTTCAGCTCCTTCTACAGAAAATCTTAAGAAAATTCAAAGGAATCGAAGTGAATATCAACTAAATTTACTCAAATTCTGCACCTTTAACTAAAAATCATTAAAAAATTCAAAGAAATTTAATTTAATTTCACCAAAATATCATCAATTTCAGCTCCTTCTACAGAAAATCTTAAGAAAATTCAAAGGAATCGAAGTGAATATCAACTAAATTTACTCAAATACTGCACCTTTAACTAAAAATCATTAAAAAATGCAAAGAAATTTAATTTAATTTCACCAAAATATCATCAATTTCAGCTCCTTCTACTAAAAATCTTATGGAAATCCAAAGGAATCAAAGTGAATATCAACAAAATTTACTCAAATTCTGCACCTTTAACTAAAAATCATTAAAAAATGCAAAGAAATTTAATTTAATTTCTCCAAAATATCATCAATTTCAGCTCCTTCTACAGAAAATCTTAAGAAAATTCAAAGGAATCGAAGTGAATATCAACTAAATTTACTCAAATACTGCAGCTTTAACTAAAAATCATTAAAAAATGCAAAGAAATTTAATTTAATTTCTCAAAAATATCATCAATTTCAGCTCCTTCTACAGAAAATCTTAAGAAAATTCAAAGGAATCGAAGTGAATATCAACTGAATTTACTCAAATTCTGCAACTTTAACTAAAAATCATTAAAAAATGCAAAAAGATTTAATTTAATATCACCACAATTTCTCCAATTTCAGCTCATCCTACAAAAAATCTTAAGAAAATTCAAAGGAATCGAAGTGAATATCAACTAAATTTACTCAAATTCTGCACCTTTAACTAAAAATCATTAAAAAATGCAAAGAAATTTAATTTAATTTCTCAAAAATATCATCAATTTCAGCTCCTTCTACAAAAAATCTTAAGAAAATTCAAAGGAATCGAGGTGAATATCAACTAAATTTACTCAAATTCTGCATCTGTAACTAAAAATCATAAAATAATTCAAAAAGATTTAATTTAATTTTACCACAGTTTCTCCAATTTCAGCTCCTCCTACAAAAAATCTTAAGAAAATTCAAAGGAATCAAAGTGAATATCAACTAAATTTACTCAAATTCTGCACCTTTAACTAAAAATCATTAAAAAATGCAAAGAAATTTAATTTAATTTCTCCAAAATATCATCAATTTCAGCTCCTTCTACAGAAAATCTTAAGAAAATTCAAAGGAATCGAAGTGAATATCAACTAAATTTACTCAAATACTGCACCTTTAACTAAAAATCATTAAAAAATGCAAAGAAATTTAATTTAATTTCTCCAAAATATCATCAATTTCAGCTCCTTCTCCTAAAATTCTTATGAAAATCCAAAGGAATCGAAGTGAATATCAACTAAATTTACTCAAATTCTGCACCTTTAACTAAAAATCATTAAAAAATGCAAAGAAATTTAATTTAATTTCTCCAAAATATCATCAATTTCAGCTCCTTCTACTAAAAATCTTATGGAAATTCAAAGGAATCAAAGTGAATATCAACTAAATTTACTCAAATTCTGCACCTTTAACTAAAAATCATTAAAAAATGCAAAGAAATTTAATTTAATTTCTCCAAAATATCATCAATTTCAGCTCCTTCTACAGAAAATCTTAAGAAAATTCAAAGGAATCGAAGTGAATATCAACTAAATTTACTCAAATTCTGCACCTTTAACTAAAAATCATTAAAAAATTCAAAGAAATTTAATTTAATTTCACCAAAATATCATCAATTTCAGCTCCTTCTACAGAAAATCTTAAGAAAATTCAAAGGAATCGAAGTGAATATCAACTAAATTTACTCAAATTCTACATCTGTAACTAAAAATCATAAAAAATTCAAAAAGATTTAATTTATATCACCAAAATTTTTTCAATTTCAGCACCTCCTACTAAAAATCTAAAGAAAATTCAAAAGAATCGAAATGAATATCAACTAAATTTACTTAAATTCTGCACCTTTAACTAAAAATCATTAAAAAATTCAAAGAAATTTAATTTAATTTCACCAAAATATCATCAATTTCAGCTCCTTCTACTAAAAATCTTATGGAAATCCAAAGGAATCAAAGTGAATATCAACAAAATTTACTCAAATTCTGCACCTTTAACTAAAAATCATTAAAAAATGCAAAGAAATTTAATTTAATTTCTCCAAAATATCATCAATTTCAGCTCCTTCTACAGAAAATCTTAAGAAAATTCAAAGGAATCGAAGTGAATATCAACTAAATTTACTCAAATACTGCACCTTTAACTAAAAATCATTAAAAAATGCAAAGAAATTTAATTTAATTTCTCAAAAATATCATCAATTTCAGCTCCTTCTACTAAAAATCTTATGGAAATTCAAAGGAATTAAAGTGAATATCAACTAAATTTACTCAAATTCTGCACCTTTAACTAAAAATCATTAAAAAATGCAAAGAAATTTAATTTAATTTCTCCAAAATATCATCAATTTCAGCTCCTTCTACAGAAAATCTTAAGAAAATTCAAAGGAATCGAAGTGAATATCAACTAAATTTACTCAAATACTGCACCTTTAACTAAAAATCATTAAAAAATGCAAAGAAATTTAATTTAATTTCTCCAAAATATCATCAATTTCAGCTCCTTCTCCTAAAATTCTTATGAAAATCCAAAGGAATCGAAGTGAATATCAACTAAATTTACTCAAATTCTGCATCTGTAACTAAAAATCATAAAATAATTAAAAAAGATTTAATTTAATTTTACCACAATTTCTCCAATTTCAGCTCCTCCTACAAAAAATCTTAAGAAAATTCAAAGGAATCAAAGTGAATATCAACTAAATTTACTCAAATTCTGCACCTTTAACTAAAAATCATTAAAAAATGCAAAGAAATTTAATTTAATTTCTCCAAAATATCATCAATTTCAGCTCCTTCTACTAAAAATCTTATGGAAATTCAAAGGAATCAAAGTGAATATCAACTAAATTTACTCAAATTCTGCACCTTTAACTAAAAATCATTAAAAAATGCAAAGAAATTTAATTTAATTTCTCCAAAATATCATCAATTTCAGCTCCTTCTACAGAAAATCTTAAGAAAATTCAAAGGAATCGAAGTGAATATCAACTAAATTTACTCAAATTCTGCACCTTTAACTAAAAATCATTAAAAAATTCAAAGAAATTTAATTTAATTTCACCAAAATATCATCAATTTCAGCTCCTTCTACAGAAAATCTTAAGAAAATTCAAAGGAATCGAAGTGAATATCAACTAAATTTACTCAAATTCTACATCTGTAACTAAAAATCATAAAAAATTCAAAAAGATTTAATTTATATCACCAAAATTTTTTCAATTTCAGCACCTCCTACTAAAAATCTAAAGAAAATTCAAAAGAATCGAAATGAATATCAACTAAATTTACTTAAATTCTGCACCTTTAACTAAAAATCATTAAAAAATTCAAAGAAATTTAATTTAATTTCACCAAAATATCATCAATTTCAGCTCCTTCTACTAAAAATCTTATGGAAATCCAAAGGAATCAAAGTGAATATCAACAAAATTTACTCAAATTCTGCACCTTTAACTAAAAATCATTAAAAAATGCAAAGAAATTTAATTTAATTTCTCCAAAATATCATCAATTTCAGCTCCTTCTACAGAAAATATTAAGAAAATTCAAAGGAATCGAAGTGAATATCAACTAAATTTACTCAAATACTGCACCTTTAACTAAAAATCATTAAAAAATGCAAAGAAATTTAATTTAATTTCTCAAAAATATCATCAATTTCAGCTCCTTCTACTAAAAATCTTATGGAAATTCAAAGGAATTAAAGTGAATATCAACTAAATTTACTCAAATTCTGCACCTTTAACTAAAAATCATTAAAAAATGCAAAGAAATTTAATTTAATTTCTCCAAAATATCATCAATTTCAGCTCCTTCTACAGAAAATCTTAAGAAAATTCAAAGGAATCGAAGTGAATATCAACTAAATTTACTCAAATACTGCACCTTTAACTAAAAATCATTAAAAAATGCAAAGAAATTTAATTTAATTTCTCCAAAATATCATCAATTTCAGCTCCTTCTCCTAAAATTCTTATGAAAATCCAAAGGAATCGAAGTGAATATCAACTAAATTTACTCAAATTCTGCATCTGTAACTAAAAATCATAAAATAATTAAAAAAGATTTAATTTAATTTTACCACAATTTCTCCAATTTCAGCTCCTCCTACAAAAAATCTTAAGAAAATTCAAAGGAATCAAAGTGAATATCAACTAAATTTACTCAAATTCTGCACCTTTAACTAAAAATCATTAAAAAATGCAAAGAAATTTAATTTAATTTCTCCAAAATATCATCAATTTCAGCTCCTTCTACTAAAAATCTTATGGAAATTCAAAGGAATCAAAGTGAATATCAACTAAATTTACTCAAATTCTGCACCTTTAACTAAAAATCATTAAAAAATGCAAAGAAATTTAATTTAATTTCTCCAAAATATCATCAATTTCAGCTCCTTCTACAGAAAATCTTAAGAAAATTCAAAGGAATCGAAGTGAATATCAACTAAATTTACTCAAATTCTGCACCTTTAACTAAAAATCATTAAAAAATTCAAAGAAATTTAATTTAATTTCACCAAAATATCATCAATTTCAGCTCCTTCTACAGAAAATCTTAAGAAAATTCAAAGGAATCGAAGTGAATATCAACTAAATTTACTCAAATACTGCACCTTTAACTAAAAATCATTAAAAAATGCAAAGAAATTTAATTTAATTTCACCAAAATATCATCAATTTCAGCTCCTTCTACTAAAAATCTTATGGAAATCCAAAGGAATCAAAGTGAATATCAACAAAATTTACTCAAATTCTGCACCTTTAACTAAAAATCATTAAAAAATGCAAAGAAATTTAATTTAATTTCTCCAAAATATCATCAATTTCAGCTCCTTCTACAGAAAATCTTAAGAAAATTCAAAGGAATCGAAGTGAATATCAACTAAATTTACTCAAATACTGCAGCTTTAACTAAAAATCATTAAAAAATGCAAAGAAATTTAATTTAATTTCTCAAAAATATCATCAATTTCAGCTCCTTCTACAGAAAATCTTAAGAAAATTCAAAGGAATCGAAGTGAATATCAACTGAATTTACTCAAATTCTGCAACTTTAACTAAAAATCATTAAAAAATGCAAAAAGATTTAATTTAATATCACCACAATTTCTCCAATTTCAGCTCCTCCTACAAAAAATCTTAAGAAAATTCAAAGGAATCGAAGTGAATATCAACTAAATTTACTCAAATTCTGCACCTTTAACTAAAAATCATTAAAAAATGCAAAGAAATTTAATTTAATTTCTCAAAAATATCATCAATTTCAGCTCCTTCTACAAAAAATCTTAAGAAAATTCAAAGGAATCGAGGTGAATATCAACTAAATTTACTCAAATTCTGCATCTGTAACTAAAAATCATAAAATAATTCAAAAAGATTTAATTTAATTTTACCACAGTTTCTCCAATTTCAGCTCCTCCTACAAAAAATCTTAAGAAAATTCAAAGGAATCAAAGTGAATATCAACTAAATTTACTCAAATTCTGCACCTTTAACTAAAAATCATTAAAAAATGCAAAGAAATTTAATTTAATTTCTCCAAAATATCATCAATTTCAGCTCCTTCTACAGAAAATCTTAAGAAAATTCAAAGGAATCGAAGTGAATATCAACTAAATTTACTCAAATACTGCACCTTTAACTAAAAATCATTAAAAAATGCAAAGAAATTTAATTTAATTTCTCCAAAATATCATCAATTTCAGCTCCTTCTCCTAAAATTCTTATGAAAATCCAAAGGAATCGAAGTGAATATCAACTAAATTTACTCAAATTCTGCACCTTTAACTAAAAATCATTAAAAAATGCAAAGAAATTTAATTTAATTTCTCCAAAATATCATCAATTTCAGCTCCTTCTACTAAAAATCTTATGGAAATTCAAAGGAATCAAAGTGAATATCAACTAAATTTACTCAAATTCTGCACCTTTAACTAAAAATCATTAAAAAATGCAAAGAAATTTAATTTAATTTCTCCAAAATATCATCAATTTCAGCTCCTTCTACAGAAAATCTTAAGAAAATTCAAAGGAATCGAAGTGAATATCAACTAAATTTACTCAAATTCTGCACCTTTAACTAAAAATCATTAAAAAATTCAAAGAAATTTAATTTAATTTCACCAAAATATCATCAATTTCAGCTCCTTCTACAGAAAATCTTAAGAAAATTCAAAGGAATCGAAGTGAATATCAACTAAATTTACTCAAATTCTACATCTGTAACTAAAAATCATAAAAAATTCAAAAAGATTTAATTTATATCACCAAAATTTTTTCAATTTCAGCACCTCCTACTAAAAATCTAAAGAAAATTCAAAAGAATCGAAATGAATATCAACTAAATTTACATAAATTCTGCACCTTTAACTAAAAATCATTAAAAAATTCAAAGAAATTTAATTTAATTTCACCAAAATATCATCAATTTCAGCTCCTTCTACTAAAAATCTTATGGAAATCCAAAGGAATCAAAGTGAATATCAACAAAATTTACTCAAATTCTGCACCTTTAACTAAAAATCATTAAAAAATGCAAAGAAATTTAATTTAATTTCTCCAAAATATCATCAATTTCAGCTCCTTCTACAGAAAATCTTAAGAAAATTCAAAGGAATCGAAGTGAATATCAACTAAATTTACTCAAATACTGCACCTTTAACTAAAAATCATTAAAAAATGCAAAGAAATTTAATTTAATTTCTCAAAAATATCATCAATTTCAGCTCCTTCTACTAAAAATCTTATGGAAATTCAAAGGAATTAAAGTGAATATCAACTAAATTTACTCAAATTCTGCACCTTTAACTAAAAATCATTAAAAAATGCAAAGAAATTTAATTTAATTTCTCCAAAATATCATCAATTTCAGCTCCTTCTACAGAAAATCTTAAGAAAATTCAAAGGAATCGAAGTGAATATCAACTAAATTTACTCAAATACTGCACCTTTAACTAAAAATCATTAAAAAATGCAAAGAAATTTAATTTAATTTCTCCAAAATATCATCAATTTCAGCTCCTTCTCCTAAAATTCTTATGAAAATCCAAAGGAATCGAAGTGAATATCAACTAAATTTACTCAAATTCTGCATCTGTAACTAAAAATCATAAAATAATTAAAAAAGATTTAATTTAATTTTACCACAATTTCTCCAATTTCAGCTCCTCCTACAAAAAATCTTAAGAAAATTCAAAGGAATCAAAGTGAATATCAACTAAATTTACTCAAATTCTGCACCTTTAACTAAAAATCATTAAAAAATGCAAAGAAATTTAATTTAATTTCTCCAAAATATCATCAATTTCAGCTCCTTCTACTAAAAATCTTATGGAAATTCAAAGGAATCAAAGTGAATATCAACTAAATTTACTCAAATTCTGCACCTTTAACTAAAAATCATTAAAAAATGCAAAGAAATTTAATTTAATTTCTCCAAAATATCATCAATTTCAGCTCCTTCTACAGAAAATCTTAAGAAAATTCAAAGGAATCGAAGTGAATATCAACTAAATTTACTCAAATTCTGCACCTTTAACTAAAAATCATTAAAAAATTCAAAGAAATTTAATTTAATTTCACCAAAATATCATCAATTTCAGCTCCTTCTACAGAAAATCTTAAGAAAATTCAAAGGAATCGAAGTGAATATCAACTAAATTTACTCAAATTCTACATCTGTAACTAAAAATCATAAAAAATTCAAAAAGATTTAATTTATATCACCAAAATTTTTTCAATTTCAGCACCTCCTACTAAAAATCTAAAGAAAATTCAAAAGAATCGAAATGAATATCAACTAAATTTACTTAAATTCTGCACCTTTAACTAAAAATCATTAAAAAATTCAAAGAAATTTAATTTAATTTCACCAAAATATCATCAATTTCAGCTCCTTCTACTAAAAATCTTATGGAAATCCAAAGGAATCAAAGTGAATATCAACAAAATTTACTCAAATTCTGCACCTTTAACTAAAAATCATTAAAAAATGCAAAGAAATTTAATTTAATTTCTCCAAAATATCATCAATTTCAGCTCCTTCTACAGAAAATCTTAAGAAAATTCAAAGGAATCGAAGTGAATATCAACTAAATTTACTCAAATACTGCAGCTTTAACTAAAAATCATTAAAAAATGCAAAGAAATTTAATTTAATTTCTCAAAAATATCATCAATTTCAGCTCCTTCTACAGAAAATCTTAAGAAAATTCAAAGGAATCGAAGTGAATATCAACTGAATTTACTCAAATTCTGCAACTTTAACTAAAAATCATTAAAAAATGCAAAAAGATTTAATTTAATATCACCACAATTTCTCCAATTTCAGCTCCTCCTACAAAAAATCTTAAGAAAATTCAAAGGAATCGAAGTGAATATCAACTAAATTTACTCAAATTCTGCACCTTTAACTAAAAATCATTAAAAAATGCAAAGAAATTTAATTTAATTTCTCAAAAATATCATCAATTTCAGCTCCTCCTACAAAAAATCTTAAGAAAATTCAAAGGAATCGAAGTGAATATCAACTAAATTTACTCAAATTCTGCATCTGTAACTAAAGATCATAAAAAAATTCAGAAAGATTTAATTTAATTTTACCAACATTTCTTCATTTTCAGCACCTCCTACAAAAAATCTTTAGAAAATTCAAAGGAATCGAAGTGAATATCAACTAAATTTACTCAAATACTGCACCTTTAACTAAAAATCATTAAAAAATGCAAAGAAATTTAATTTAATTTCTCAAAAATATCATCAATTTCAGCTCCTTCTACAGAAAATCTTAAGAAAATTCAAAGGAATCGAAGTGAATATCAACTAAATTTACTCAAATTCTGCACCTTTAACTAAAAATCATTAAAAAATGCAAAAAGATTTAATTTAATATCACCACAATTTCTCTAATTTCAGCTCCTCCTACAAAAAATCTTAAGAAAATTCAAAGGAATCGAAGTGAATATCAACTAAATTTACTCAAATACTGCACCTTTAACTAAAAATCATTAAAAAATGCAAAGAAATTTAATTTAATTTCTCCAAAATATCATCAATTTCAGCTCCTTCTCCTAAAATTCTTATGAAAATCCAAAGGAATCGAAGTGAATATCAACTAAATTTACTCAAATTCTGCATCTGTAACTAAAAATCATAAAATAATTAAAAAAGATTTAATTTAATTTTACCACAATTTCTCCAATTTCAGCTCCTCCTACAAAAAATCTTAAGAAAATTCAAACGAATCAAAGTGAATATCAACTATATTATCTCAAATTCTGCACCTTTAAGTAAAAAACATTAAAAAATGCAAAGAAATTTAATTTAATTTCACCAAAATATCATCAATTTCAGCTCCTCCTACAAAAATCTTAAGAAAATTCAAAGGAATCGAAGTGAATATCAACTAAATTTAGTCAAATTCTGCATCTGTAACTAAACATCATAAAAAAATTCAAAAAGATTTAATTTAATATCACCAAAATTTTTTCCATTTCAGCACATCCTACAAAAAATCCTAAGAAAATTCAAAAGAATCGATGTGAATATCAATTAAATTTACTCAAATTCTGCATCTGAAACTAAAAATCATAAAAAAATTCAAAAAGATTTAATTTAATTTCTCCAAAATATCATCAATTTCAGCTCCTTCTACTAAAAATCTTATGAAAATTCAAAAGAATCGATGTGAATATCAATTAAATTTACTCAAATTCTACATCTGTAACTAAAAATCATAAAAAATTCAAAAAGATTTAATTTATATCACCAAAATTTTTTCAATTTCAGCACCTCCTACTAAAAATCTAAAGAAAATTCAAAAGAATCGAAATGAATATCAACTAAATTTACTTAAATTCTGCACCTTTAACTAAAAATCATTAAAAAATTCAAAGAAATTTAATTTAATTTCACCAAAATATCATCAATTTCAGCTCCTTCTACTAAAAATCTTATGGAAATCCAAAGGAATCAAAGTGAATATCAACAAAATTTACTCAAATTCTGCACCTTTAACTAAAAATCATTAAAAAATGCAAAGAAATTTAATTTAATTTCTCCAAAATATCATCAATTTCAGCTCCTTCTACAGAAAATATTAAGAAAATTCAAAGGAATCGAAGTGAATATCAACTAAATTTACTCAAATACTGCACCTTTAACTAAAAATCATTAAAAAATGCAAAGAAATTTAATTTAATTTCTCAAAAATATCATCAATTTCAGCTCCTTCTACTAAAAATCTTATGGAAATTCAAAGGAATTAAAGTGAATATCAACTAAATTTACTCAAATTCTGCACCTTTAACTAAAAATCATTAAAAAATGCAAAGAAATTTAATTTAATTTCTCCAAAATATCATCAATTTCAGCTCCTTCTACAGAAAATCTTAAGAAAATTCAAAGGAATCGAAGTGAATATCAACTAAATTTACTCAAATACTGCACCTTTAACTAAAAATCATTAAAAAATGCAAAGAAATTTAATTTAATTTCTCCAAAATATCATCAATTTCAGCTCCTTCTCCTAAAATTCTTATGAAAATCCAAAGGAATCGAAGTGAATATCAACTAAATTTACTCAAATTCTGCATCTGTAACTAAAAATCATAAAATAATTAAAAAAGATTTAATTTAATTTTACCACAATTTCTCCAATTTCAGCTCCTCCTACAAAAAATCTTAAGAAAATTCAAAGGAATCAAAGTGAATATCAACTAAATTTACTCAAATTCTGCACCTTTAACTAAAAATCATTAAAAAATGCAAAGAAATTTAATTTAATTTCTCCAAAATATCATCAATTTCAGCTCCTTCTACTAAAAATCTTATGGAAATTCAAAGGAATCAAAGTGAATATCAACTAAATTTACTCAAATTCTGCACCTTTAACTAAAAATCATTAAAAAATGCAAAGAAATTTAATTTAATTTCTCCAAAATATCATCAATTTCAGCTCCTTCTACAGAAAATCTTAAGAAAATTCAAAGGAATCGAAGTGAATATCAACTAAATTTACTCAAATACTGCAGCTTTAACTAAAAATCATTAAAAAATGCAAAGAAATTTAATTTAATTTCTCAAAAATATCATCAATTTCAGCTCCTTCTACAGAAAATCTTAAGAAAATTCAAAGGAATCGAAGTGAATATCAACTGAATTTACTCAAATTCTGCAACTTTAACTAAAAATCATTAAAAAATGCAAAAAGATTTAATTTAATATCACCACAATTTCTCCAATTTCAGCTCCTCCTACAAAAAATCTTAAGAAAATTCAAAGGAATCGAAGTGAATATCAACTAAATTTACTCAAATTCTGCACCTTTAACTAAAAATCATTAAAAAATGCAAAGAAATTTAATTTAATTTCTCAAAAATATCATCAATTTCAGCTCCTTCTACAAAAAATCTTAAGAAAATTCAAAGGAATCGAGGTGAATATCAACTAAATTTACTCAAATTCTGCATCTGTAACTAAAAATCATAAAATAATTCAAAAAGATTTAATTTAATTTTACCACAGTTTCTCCAATTTCAGCTCCTCCTACAAAAAATCTTAAGAAAATTCAAAGGAATCAAAGTGAATATCAACTAAATTTACTCAAATTCTGCACCTTTAACTAAAAATCATTAAAAAATGCAAAGAAATTTAATTTAATTTCTCCAAAATATCATCAATTTCAGCTCCTTCTACAGAAAATCTTAAGAAAATTCAAAGGAATCGAAGTGAATATCAACTAAATTTACTCAAATACTGCACCTTTAACTAAAAATCATTAAAAAATGCAAAGAAATTTAATTTAATTTCTCCAAAATATCATCAATTTCAGCTCCTTCTCCTAAAATTCTTATGAAAATCCAAAGGAATCTAAGTGAATATCAACTAAATTTACTCAAATTCTGCACCTTTAACTAAAAATCATTAAAAAATGCAAAGAAATTTAATTTAATTTCTCCAAAATATCATCAATTTCAGCTCCTTCTACTAAAAATCTTATGGAAATTCAAAGGAATCAAAGTGAATATCAACTAAATTTACTCAAATTCTGCACCTTTAACTAAAAATCATTAAAAAATGCAAAGAAATTTAATTTAATTTCTCCAAAATATCATCAATTTCAGCTCCTTCTACAGAAAATCTTAAGAAAATTCAAAGGAATCGAAGTGAATATCAACTAAATTTACTCAAATTCTGCACCTTTAACTAAAAATCATTAAAAAATTCAAAGAAATTTAATTTAATTTCACCAAAATATCATCAATTTCAGCTCCTTCTACAGAAAATCTTAAGAAAATTCAAAGGAATCGAAGTGAATATCAACTAAATTTACTCAAATTCTACATCTGTAACTAAAAATCATAAAAAATTCAAAAAGATTTAATTTATATCACCAAAATTTTTTCAATTTCAGCACCTCCTACTAAAAATCTAAAGAAAATTCAAAAGAATCGAAATGAATATCAACTAAATTTACTTAAATTCTGCACCTTTAACTAAAAATCATTAAAAAATTCAAAGAAATTTAATTTAATTTCACCAAAATATCATCAATTTCAGCTCCTTCTACTAAAAATCTTATGGAAATCCAAAGGAATCAAAGTGAATATCAACAAAATTTACTCAAATTCTGCACCTTTAACTAAAAATCATTAAAAAATGCAAAGAAATTTAATTTAATTTCTCCAAAATATCATCAATTTCAGCTCCTTCTACAGAAAATCTTAAGAAAATTCAAAGGAATCGAAGTGAATATCAACTAAATTTACTCAAATTCTGCAACTTTAACTAAAAATCATTAAAAAATGCAAAAAGATTTAATTTAATATCACCACAATTTCTCCAATTTCAGCTCCTCCTACAAAAAATCTTAAGAAAATTCAAAGGAATCGAAGTGAATATCAACTAAATTTACTCAAATTCTGCACCTTTAACTAAAAATCATTAAAAAATGCAAAGAAATTTAATTTAATTTCTCAAAAATATCATCAATTTCAGCTCCTCCTACAAAAAATCTTAAGAAAATTCAAAGGAATCGAAGTGAATATCAACTAAATTTACTCAAATTCTGCATCTGTAACTAAAGATCATAAAAAAATTCAGAAAGATTTAATTTAATTTTACCAACATTTCTTCATTTTCAGCACCTCCTACAAAAAATCTTTAGAAAATTCAAAGGAATCGAAGTGAATATCAACTAAATTTACTCAAATACTGCACCTTTAACTAAAAATCATTAAAAAATGCAAAGAAATTTAATTTAATTTCTCAAAAATATCATCAATTTCAGCTCCTTCTACAGAAAATCTTAAGAAAATTCAAAGGAATCGAAGTGAATATCAACTAAATTTACTCAAATTCTGCACCTTTAACTAAAAATCATTAAAAAATGCAAAAAGATTTAATTTAATATCACCACAATTTCTCTAATTTCAGCTCCTCCTACAAAAAATCTTAAGAAAATTCAAAGGAATCGAAGTGAATATCAACTAAATTTACTCAAATACTGCACCTTTAACTAAAAATCATTAAAAAATGCAAAGAAATTTAATTTAATTTCTCCAAAATATCATCAATTTCAGCTCCTTCTCCTAAAATTCTTATGAAAATCCAAAGGAATCGAAGTGAATATCAACTAAATTTACTCAAATTCTGCATCTGTAACTAAAAATCATAAAATAATTAAAAAAGATTTAATTTAATTTTACCACAATTTCTCCAATTTCAGCTCCTCCTACAAAAAATCTTAAGAAAATTCAAACGAATCAAAGTGAATATCAACTATATTATCTCAAATTCTGCACCTTTAAGTAAAAAACATTAAAAAATGCAAAGAAATTTAATTTAATTTCACCAAAATATCATCAATTTCAGCTCCTCCTACAAAAATCTTAAGAAAATTCAAAGGAATCGAAGTGAATATCAACTAAATTTAGTCAAATTCTGCATCTGTAACTAAACATCATAAAAAAATTCAAAAAGATTTAATTTAATATCACCAAAATTTTTTCCATTTCAGCACATCCTACAAAAAATCCTAAGAAAATTCAAAAGAATCGATGTGAATATCAATTAAATTTACTCAAATTCTGCATCTGAAACTAAAAATCATAAAAAAATTCAAAAAGATTTAATTTAATTTCTCCAAAATATCATCAATTTCAGCTCCTTCTACTAAAAATCTTATGAAAATTCAAAGGAATCGAAGTGAATATCAACTAAATTTACTCAAATTCTACATCTGTAACTAAAAATCATAAAAAATTCAAAAAGATTTAATTTATATCACCAAAATTTTTTCAATTTCAGCACCTCCTACTAAAAATCTAAAGAAAATTCAAAAGAATCGAAATGAATATCAACTAAATTTACTTAAATTCTGCACCTTTAACTAAAAATCATTAAAAAATTCAAAGAAATTTAATTTAATTTCACCAAAATATCATCAATTTCAGCTCCTTCTACTAAAAATCTTATGGAAATCCAAAGGAATCAAAGTGAATATCAACTAAATTTACTCAAATTCTGCACCTTTAACTAAAAATCATTAAAAAATGCAAAGAAATTTAATTTAATTTCTCCAAAATATCATCAATTTCAGCTCCTTCTACAGAAAATATTAAGAAAATTCAAAGGAATCGAAGTGAATATCAACTAAATTTACTCAAATACTGCACCTTTAACTAAAAATCATTAAAAAATGCAAAGAAATTTAATTTAATTTCTCAAAAATATCATCAATTTCAGCTCCTTCTACTAAAAATCTTATGGAAATTCAAAGGAATTAAAGTGAATATCAACTAAATTTACTCAAATTCTGCACCTTTAACTAAAAATCATTAAAAAATGCAAAGAAATTTAATTTAATTTCTCCAAAATATCATCAATTTCAGCTCCTTCTACAGAAAATCTTAAGAAAATTCAAAGGAATCGAAGTGAATATCAACTAAATTTACTCAAATACTGCACCTTTAACTAAAAATCATTAAAAAATGCAAAGAAATTTAATTTAATTTCTCCAAAATATCATCAATTTCAGCTCCTTCTCCTAAAATTCTTATGAAAATCCAAAGGAATCGAAGTGAATATCAACTAAATTTACTCAAATTCTGCATCTGTAACTAAAAATCATAAAATAATTAAAAAAGATTTAATTTAATTTTACCACAATTTCTCCAATTTCAGCTCCTCCTACAAAAAATCTTAAGAAAATTCAAAGGAATCAAAGTGAATATCAACTAAATTTACTCAAATTCTGCACCTTTAACTAAAAATCATTAAAAAATGCAAAGAAATTTAATTTAATTTCTCCAAAATATCATCAATTTCAGCTCCTTCTACTAAAAATCTTATGGAAATTCAAAGGAATCAAAGTGAATATCAACTAAATTTACTCAAATTCTGCACCTTTAACTAAAAATCATTAAAAAATGCAAAGAAATTTAATTTAATTTCTCCAAAATATCATCAATTTCAGCTCCTTCTACAGAAAATCTTAAGAAAATTCAAAGGAATCGAAGTGAATATCAACTAAATTTACTCAAATACTGCAGCTTTAACTAAAAATCATTAAAAAATGCAAAGAAATTTAATTTAATTTCTCAAAAATATCATCAATTTCAGCTCCTTCTACAGAAAATCTTAAGAAAATTCAAAGGAATCGAAGTGAATATCAACTGAATTTACTCAAATTCTGCAACTTTAACTAAAAATCATTAAAAAATGCAAAAAGATTTAATTTAATATCACCACAATTTCTCCAATTTCAGCTCCTCCTACAAAAAATCTTAAGAAAATTCAAAGGAATCGAAGTGAATATCAACTAAATTTACTCAAATTCTGCACCTTTAACTAAAAATCATTAAAAAATGCAAAGAAATTTAATTTAATTTCTCAAAAATATCATCAATTTCAGCTCCTTCTACAAAAAATCTTAAGAAAATTCAAAGGAATCGAGGTGAATATCAACTAAATTTACTCAAATTCTGCATCTGTAACTAAAAATCATAAAATAATTCAAAAAGATTTCATTTAATTTTACCACAGTTTCTCCAATTTCAGCTCCTCCTACAAAAAATCTTAAGAAAATTCAAAGGAATCAAAGTGAATATCAACTAAATTTACTCAAATTCTGCACCTTTAACTAAAAATCATTAAAAAATGCAAAGAAATTTAATTTAATTTCTCCAAAATATCATCAATTTCAGCTCCTTCTACAGAAAATCTTAAGAAAATTCAAAGGAATCGAAGTGAATATCAACTAAATTTACTCAAATACTGCACCTTTAACTAAAAATCATTAAAAAATGCAAAGAAATTTAATTTAATTTCTCCAAAATATCATCAATTTCAGCTCCTTCTCCTAAAATTCTTATGAAAATCCAAAGGAATCGAAGTGAATATCAACTAAATTTACTCAAATTCTGCACCTTTAACTAAAAATCATTAAAAAATGCAAAGAAATTTAATTTAATTTCTCCAAAATATCATCAATTTCAGCTCCTTCTACTAAAAATCTTATGGAAATTCAAAGGAATCAAAGTGAATATCAACTAAATTTACTCAAATTCTGCACCTTTAACTAAAAATCATTAAAAAATGCAAAGAAATTTAATTTAATTTCTCCAAAATATCATCAATTTCAGCTCCTTCTACAGAAAATCTTAAGAAAATTCAAAGGAATCGAAGTGAATATCAACTAAATTTACTCAAATTCTGCACCTTTAACTAAAAATCATTAAAAAATTCAAAGAAATTTAATTTAATTTCACCAAAATATCATCAATTTCAGCTCCTTCTACAGAAAATCTTAAGAAAATTCAAAGGAATCGAAGTGAATATCAACTAAATTTACTCAAATTCTACATCTGTAACTAAAAATCATAAAAAATTCAAAAAGATTTAATTTATATCACCAAAATTTTTTCAATTTCAGCACCTCCTACTAAAAATCTAAAGAAAATTCAAAAGAATCGAAATGAATATCAACTAAATTTACTTAAATTCTGCACCTTTAACTAAAAATCATTAAAAAATTCAAAGAAATTTAATTTAATTTCACCAAAATATCATCAATTTCAGCTCCTTCTACTAAAAATCTTATGGAAATCCAAAGGAATCAAAGTGAATATCAACAAAATTTACTCAAATTCTGCACCTTTAACTAAAAATCATTAAAAAATGCAAAGAAATTTAATTTAATTTCTCCAAAATATCATCAATTTCAGCTCCTTCTACAGAAAATCTTAAGAAAATTCAAAGGAATCGAAGTGAATATCAACTAAATTTACTCAAATACTGCACCTTTAACTAAAAATCATTAAAAAATGCAAAGAAATTTAATTTAATTTCTCAAAAATATCATCAATTTCAGCTCCTTCTACTAAAAATCTTATGGAAATTCAAAGGAATTAAAGTGAATATCAACTAAATTTACTCAAATTCTGCACCTTTAACTAAAAATCATTAAAAAATGCAAAGAAATTTAATTTAATTTCTCCAAAATATCATCAATTTCAGCTCCTTCTACAGAAAATCTTAAGAAAATTCAAAGGAATCGAAGTGAATATCAACTAAATTTACTCAAATACTGCACCTTTAACTAAAAATCATTAAAAAATGCAAAGAAATTTAATTTAATTTCTCCAAAATATCATCAATTTCAGCTCCTTCTCCTAAAATTCTTAAGAAAATCCAAAGGAATCGAAGTGAATATCAACTAAATTTACTCAAATTCTGCATCTGTAACTAAAAATCATAAAATAATTAAAAAAGATTTAATTTAATTTTACCACAATTTCTCCAATTTCAGCTCCTCCTACAAAAAATCTTAAGAAAATTCAAACGAATCAAAGTGAATATCAACTATATTATCTCAAATTCTGCACCTTTAAGTAAAAAACATTAAAAAATGCAAAGAAATTTAATTTAATTTCACAAAAATATCATCAATTTCAGCTCCTCCTACAAAAATCTTAAGAAAATTCAAAGGAATCGAAGTGAATATCAACTAAATTTAGTCAAATTCTGCATCTGTAACTAAACATCATAAAAAAATTCAAAAAGATTTAATTTAATATCACCAAAATTTTTTCCATTTCAGCACATCCTACAAAAAATCCTAAGAAAATTCAAAAGAATCGATGTGAATATCAATTAAATTTACTCAAATTCTGCATCTGAAACTAAAAATCATAAAAAAATTCAAAAAGATTTAATTTAATTTCTCCAAAATATCATCAATTTCAGCTCCTTCTACTAAAAATCTTATGAAAATCCAAAGGAATCGAAGTGAATTTCAACTATATTATCTCAAATTCTGCACCTTTAACTAAAAATCATTAAAAAATGCAATGAAATTTAATTTAATTTCACCAAAATATCATCAATTTCAACTCCTTCTACTAAAAATCTTAAGAAAATTCAAAGGAATCGAAGTGAATATCAACTAAATTTACTCAAATTCTGCATCTGTAACTGAAAATCATAAAAAAATTCAAAAAGATTTAATTTAATTTCTCCAAAATATCATCAATTTCAGCTCCTTCTACTAAAAATCTTATGAAAATCCAAAGGAATCGAAGTGAATATCAACTAAATTTACTCAAATTCTGCATCTGTAACTAAAAATCATAAAAAAATTCAAAAAGATTTAATTTAATTTCTCCAAAATATCATCAATTTCAGCTCCTTCTACTAAAAATCTTATGAAAATCCAAAGGAATCGAAGTGAATATCAACTAAATTTACTCAAATTCTGCATCTGTAACTAAAAATCATAAAATAATTCAAAAAGATTTAATTTAATTTTACCACAGTTTCTCCAATTTCAGCTCCTCCTACAAAAAATCTTAAGAAAATTCAAAGGAATCAAAGTGAATATCAACTACATTTACTCAAATACTGCACCTTTAACTAAAAATCATTAAAAAATGCAAAGAAATTTAATTTAATTTCACCAAAATATCATCAATTTCAGCTCCTTCTACAAAAAATCTTAAGAAAATTCAAAGGAATCAAAGTGAATATCAACTATATTATCTCAAATTCTGCACCTTTAAGTAAAAAACATTAAAAAATGCAAAGAAATTTAATTTAATTTCACCAAAATATCATCAATTTCAGCTCCTTCTACTAAAAATCTTATGGAAATTCAAAGGAATCAAAGTGAATATCAACTAAATTTACTCAAATTCTGCACCTTTAACTAAAAATCATTAAAAAATGCAAAGAAATTTGATTTAATTTCTCCAAAATATCATCAATTTCAGCTCCTCCTACAAAAAATCTTAAGAAAATCCAAAGGAATCGAAGTGAATATCAACTAAATTTACTCAAATTCTGCACCTTTAACTAAAAATCATTAAAAAATGCAAAAAGATTTAATTTAATATCACCACAATTTCTCCAATTTCAGCTCCTCCTACTAAAAATCTTATGGAAATTCAAAGGAATCAAAGTGAATATCAACTAAATTTACTCAAATTCTGCACCTTTAACTAAAAATCATTAAAAAATGCAAAGAAATTTAATTTAATTTCGCCAAAATATCATCAATTTCAGCTCCTTCTACAGAAAATCTTAAGAAAATTCAAAGGAATCGAAGTGAATATCAACTAAATTTACTCAAATACTGCACCTTTAACTAAAAATCATTAAAAAATGCAAAGAAATTTAATTTAATTTCTCAAAAATATCATCAATTTCAGCTCCTTCTACAGAAAATCTTAAGAAAATTCAAAGGAATCGAAGTGAATATCAACTAAATTTACTCAAATTCTGCACCTTTAACTAAAAATCATTAAAAAATGCAAAAAGATTTAATTTAATATCACCACAATTTCTCCAATTTCAGCTCCTCCTACAAAAAATCTTAAGAAAATTCAAAGGAATCGAAGTGAATATCAACTAAATTTACTCAAATACTGCACCTTTAACTAAAAATCATTAAAAAATGCAAAGAAATTTAATTTAATTTCTCCAAAATATCATCAATTTCAGCTCCTTCTCCTAAAATTCTTATGAAAATCCAAAGGAATCGAAGTGAATATCAACTAAATTTACTCAAATTCTGCATCTGTAACTAAAAATCATAAAATAATTAAAAAAGATTTAATTTAATTTTACCACAATTTCTCCAATTTCAGCTCCTCCTACAAAAAATCTTAAGAAAATTCAAAGGAATCAAAGTGAATATCAACCATATTATCTCAAATTCTGCACCTTTAAGTAAAAAACATTAAAAAATGCAAAGAAATTTAATTTAATTTCACCAAAATATCATCAATTTCAGCTCCTTCTACTAAAAATCTTATGGAAATTCAAAGGAATCAAAGTGAATATCAACTAAATTTACTCAAATTCTGCACCTTTAACTAAAAATCATTAAAAAATGCAAAGAAATTTAATTTAATTTCGCCAAAATATCATCAATTTCAGCTCCTTCTACAGAAAATCTTAAGAAAATTCAAAGGAATCGAAGTGAATATCAACTAAATTTACTCAAATACTGCACCTTTAACTAAAAATCATTAAAAAATGCAAAGAAATTTAATTTAATTTCACCAAAATATCATCAATTTCAGCTCCTTCTACAAAAAATCTTAAGAAAATTCAAAGGAATCAAAGTGAATATCAACTATATTATCTCAAATTCTGCACCTTTAAGTAAAAAACATTAAAAAATGCAAAGAAATTTAATTTAATTTCTCCAAAATATCATCAATTTCAGCTCCTTCTACAGAAAATCTTAAGAAAATTCAAAGGAATCGAAGTGAATATCAACTAAATTTACTCAAATTCTGCACCTTTAACTAAAAATCATTAAAAAATGCAAAGAAATTTAATTTAATTTCTCAAAAATATCATCAATTTCAGCTCCTTCTACAGAAAATCTTAAGAAAATTCAAAGGAATCGAAGTGAATATCAACTGAATTTACTCAAATTCTGCAACTTTAACTAAAAATCATTAAAAAATGCAAAAAGATTTAATTTAATATCACCACAATTTCTCCAATTTCAGCTCCCCCTACAAAAAATCTTAAGAAAATTCAAAGGAATCGAAGTGAATATCAACTAAATTTACTCAAATTCTGCACCTTTAACTAAAAATCATTAAAAAATGCAAAGAAATTTAATTTAATTTCTCAAAAATATCATCAATTTCAGCTCCTCCTACAAAAAATCTTAAGAAAATTCAAAGGAATCGATGTGAATATCAACTAAATTTACTCAAATTCTGCATCTGTAACTAAAGATCATAAAAAAATTCAGAAAGATTTAATTTAATTTTACCAACATTTCTTCATTTTCAGCACCTCCTACAAAAAATCTTAAGAAAATTCAAAGGAATCGAAGTGAATATCAACTAAATTTACTCAAATACTGCACCTTTAACTAAAAATCATTAAAAAATGCAAAGAAATTTAATTTAATTTCTCAAAAATATCATCAATTTCAGCTCCTTCTACAGAAAATCTTAAGAAAATTCAAAGGAATCGAAGTGAATATCAACTAAATTTACTCAAATTCTGCACCTTTAACTAAAAATCATTAAAAAATGCAAAAAGATTTAATTTAATATCACCACAATTTCTCCAATTTCAGCTACTCCTACAAAAAATCTTAAGAAAATTCAAAGGAATCGAAGTGAATATCAACTAAATTTACTCAAATACTGCACCTTTAACTAAAAATCATTAAAAAATGCAAAGAAATTTAATTTAATTTCTCCAAAATAGCATCAATTTCAGCTCCTTCTCCTAAAATTCTTATGAAAATCCAAAGGAATCGAAGTGAATATCAACTAAATTTACTCAAATTCTGCATCTGTAACTAAAAATCATAAAATAATTAAAAAAGCTTTAATTTAATTTTACCACAATTTCTCCAATTTCAGCTCCTCCTACAAAAAATCTTAAGAAAATTCAAACGAATCAAAGTGAATATCAACTATATTATCTCAAATTCTGCACCTTTAAGTAAAAAACATTAAAAAATGCAAAGAAATTTAATTTAATTTCACCAAAATATCATCAATTTCAGCTCCTCCTACAAAAATCTTAAGAAAATTCAAAGGAATCGAAGTGAATGTCACGTCCCGGGTTAAGGATTTAATGGGACAAATGACAAAGGGGTTTTTACATAAATTCCAGGCGCTGATCTATAGTTCAGCGCACCGGGAGGCGAGGAAATCAGGTATTTGACGACGTAATTCTGTACACCAGCCTTTTCGATTGTCAGGCGAGAAATGTGAAATTCTGCACGCTAATCGTCTCGAACGGCCGGGAGAATGTTAGATTCAGGGGATTGAAGATTAGGGAAGGTCAGGCGAGCAATGTTCAATTCTGCACACTAACCATTTCGAGCGTCAGGCGAGAAATGTGAAATTCTGCACACTAATTGTTTCGAATGGCAGGCGAGTAATGTTTAATTCTGCACACTGAGGATTTAGGGAAAGTCAGGCGAGCAATGTTCAATTCTGCACACTAACCATTTCGAACGTCAGGCGAGAAATGTGAAATTCTGCACACTAATCGTATCGAACGGCAGGCGAGTAATGTTTAATTCTGCACACTGAGAATGCAAGGAGAGTCAGGCGAGCAATGTTCAATTCTGCACACTAACCATTTCGAGCGTCAGGCGAGAAATGTGAAATTCTGCACACTAATTGTTTCGAATGGCAGGCGAGTAATGTTTAATTCTGCACACTGAGGATTTAGGTAGAAGGCGGGAGAGAAATGTGAAATTCTACGCACTAATGGATTTGGGACTGACAGGCGAGAAATGTTTAATTCTGCACACTAACCGTTTTTTGAACGTCAGGCGAGTAATGTTTAATTCTGCACACTAATCGACCAGGGAAGGTTTAAATGAACTGGTTTGTATTGGAGAGACACCCGTTAGAGCACTTGTTTTGATTTGCTTAGGTAATCGGATTTACCGCTGCATTATTGTAAAAGACACGTGTAATACTTCGCGAGATTCGACTAGTCATACGGTTAAGCGAAACCTATGCGTAAGTAAGTTTAGTAAACACCGTGACGCTTTCTGCGGTCGTTGCCCGGAATCAGCTGTTCCGGCAGCCTGTTTGGATTTCGGGATCTTCGTAGCCGAAGGATTGACACAAATAATTCGTAACAGATTTAAAGTAAAACTGTTTATTCACTTTATAGTTTTGATAATATATAATGCACTATCGTTGTGCAGATAGTTACGTTTTATAATAATGGATAGGCGATGAACATAGCATGTATATAATGGTTATGAGTTATGAATATGAACATGAAATACAAGATATATATATTAATAAGATAGAATGATTTACGCAATAGGCGTTAATAAGCAATGCAAACAGCAATACACGATAATATGAGCGCAATAAGCTTTGCAATACGAAATAATGTGAATAGCAATACAAGATAATATAAACGCAATAAGCGTTGTAATGTGAAACAATATGAAACAATAAGAATGTGAACAATTGTCATAGATGATGGTGATATACCGTGGTATTAATAGTAGTTATAATCTCTTACGATACTTGATGGTTGATGGTGTTTGAATTTATTTTAAATGATACTTTGATCAGCGAGACCTTAAATGGTTTCGAGTAATTAGCTTTCCTTCGGCAAAGGTATTTCGTCGAAAGAGGACTTCTGTCTCCGGGCCCTTGTATTTATATGATTTTGCAAGGGGTTGTGGGGTGTACCCGCGGTATGGACTTTGCCCTGCTTATATAATATTTTACAGTATGAAGGGGGGTGCGCAGTATGCACCTTGACCTAATTAGGAACATGCGTCGCAGTAACTTTTGGGGTTTTTTGTAGGGACCAAAGGTTGATCTATATTTGGATTCGCATCTATGCTTCCGGGGTTTTTATACATAGGATTTTGATTTGCTCAACTCCTCGAATGGATTTTGGGTGTTTTAATAGGAAAGGGACGTCGGAGGGTTTGACTGCTTTGGTCATTGAGAGGGTGTGAGACGTGGTCTCGATTTAAGATATTTGTGGGGCGAGGGACTTGTTTAGATTTGACGTAAGAGAGGAATTTGTGCCGCGTTGGGCGAATAAGGGAAGGAGATTTAATGATTGACCGTCTTGAGATGGGGACCGCTAAGGTACATCGCCAAGGCGGCCGTGTTCATGGAAAAGGGGTAAGAATTGAGGTTTTGGGGAAGATTTGAGCGGATTTGTATATAGATTTATAAATGAGTTGAAGTAACCGCGCGCGAAAAATCTTGGGGCGTCACACCTCCCCCCTTATATGAAGAAATGCCTGCATTTCTTCACCGTAAGGAGCAAAGGTGGATTTTGAAGTTATTGGTCCTGCTCGTCGCAGTGTCAAACAAAATAATTCTTTGGAGGAAAAAAAAAAATAAAATGTGATTATTCAAAAAACAAAGAAAGAAAACAAAATTATCTGCCAAAAGGGCTTTTGGTAAATACATATACATAAAAAGAAAGAAAAAACGTTTAAGGGATGTATTTATAAGGGACTATTTACATATATATATACAAGAAGTTTAAGGGGGATATGAATAGGAAAGGGTGGAAAAGGTGACATCCTCCAGGATGTACGCGAGGTTATGACCATCTTGATATTGGTCATTGAACCACCTTAGAAACTCCGGCGTCAGTTCCCTGGTGTCAGGGACTCTGATGGCTGACGCCGTGTCCAGGATTTCCACTACACCTGGATTTGGAGGAATTATAGAGGGGAAAGGGGTATTGCTGGGTCGGGGAGGAGGTGCATGTATTGCCCTTGGGGCGCGTTGCGGGAGTGGAGGCGTGATCGCCTCCATAAGGGTTACCCAGTCGATGGGTGTAGGGGCAGGGGAGTCGGTGAGATCGACGACCTCCATGGATGTGTCTGCCTCCCTGAGGATAGCCTCCGCGTGGGGATCTGCCTCCCTGAGGAGGTTTTCCAGGCGAGTCTCAGCTTCCCTGACTACGGTGTCGGCGATGACCCTTGGGAGGAGAGGAGAATTGCTCCTTCCCGCCAGGGTGTTCCTTCGGCGCCGCCACCGCATGCGGGAGAGCCTCCTTTTCTGGCCCCCCCCCCGAAATGGTGGGGTTGGCCCGCTATAGCGGTCCGCCTATGGGGCATGCTTCCCTGTGCGTTAACTTTTAACGATCTAAGATAAAGTAGGATTAGTATGTTTGGTTTGATAAAGGGGTCAACTTGGATTCTCGCGTAAGTGGCCAAGACGCGCTTTGTTCGCATGGATGATTTTACTTTTTCCCTTCCATGATATTCTGAGATTCTGAGAGGGAATCACCTCTAATATAGTGTGGGGACCAGAGTATTGGTCGCCAAATTTCCCTTTTCTCGGTTCTATTAATACAAAGACAGGGTCACCCGGTTTGAAGGTCTCTTCGTTTATATGTCTATCATAATATTTTTTGTAACGAAGCTTGGACTGATTCAACTTTTCAGCTGCAGCGATTTGCAGTTCTTGTAGCCTCGTACTTAATTTGGACAGGTAGTGGTTGTAAGTTTCATTTTCAAAATCTTCGGGCACCCGTTTCTGACTGGGTACCCGGGCTATTTTCCCGAATACTAGCTCGTGTGGAGTGTAACCAGTGCCCTCGTGGACGCTGGTATTATAAGAGAACGCGGCCATTTCAGTCCATTCGTCCCAGTCGCTGTACCTACTTATAAACATCTTTAAATATTCGGTTAACACGAGGTGCGATCGTTCTAGAGAGCCGTTTGTTTGCGGGTGAAAGGCTGTGGTTCGAAATTGTTCGATTTTAAATTTCTGCGCGATAGCTTTCATGAAATTACCGGTGAGATTTGCTCCTTGGTCAGTGAGGATGGCTCTAGGAGCTCCGAATTGACAAATAAATCGTTTTATAAATGCGTCTGCAATTTTTATCGCTGTGGATTGTTTAAGGGGTTCGCACACGAAGTATTTTGTTAGTAAATCCTGCATTGTTAGGATGTAGGTATTCCCCATTCTTGTAGTAGGTAACGGCCCTACTATATCTAACGCAACTTTATCGAAGGCGCGTCCAGGAGTATCGGTAAGGATCATTGGTTGTCTGGTTTTTACACGCACTAGTTTCTTTCGTTGGCAGTCCTCGCAGTTTCGGACGAAATCTTCCACGGCTTTCTTCATGCCTTTCCAAAAATAGTAGTGACGAATACGGTTATATGTTTTGGTTACTCCTTTATGACCGGCTAACGCGGATGCATGATTCTCCATAATAATGTTTCGTCGTTCCGCATCCTTCGGGATGCGGACTATTTGTAAACATATCGTGATACTAATGTCTTCTTCGTCGAGGGTTTCGAGAATATCTGTAATAATATCTTGCCAGCTTAACTGATCGATACTAGTAGTTTTAGCTATACTGAAAGAATATATTATGAGCTCACGTACTACATTTCTAAGGGAAGAAAGGGTTTCGCCCCATGTGGTAGTGACTAAAGGCGTATTTTGCGTTTCCTTAATAACTAACCCGATGAGAATTTGGCCCTTGTTGAATGTTACGTGTGCCCTGCCTAGTGTGAGGTCTTTTGTTATTGGCAGGATTCCCGCTTCCTGCAGTTGTTTCGCGCCATCGTCGCAAGTTTTCCCATCGGCGCTTAAAAAGAATACGAGCGTTTCTTTTCGAAGGGACAACGGGTCGCGACTGATTACTGGCGTTATCCTGAGGTCCTTATCAGGGTCTGCTTCGTAGGCTGGTTCCGGAGGATCGTTTGTCTCGATTATCGATGATTCCGAGTCCGATGTTGATTCATGTGAAGCGTTTGATGCCACATCGGAATCTGAGTCATCTTGTTCCGGCGGTGCTGGCGATTCTGGAAACGAGATAACCGAATACGGCTCCTCTGCAGGTTCCTCTTCTGCTACCTGGGTTTCTTCTTCTGTAGTATTTCCTGCTTCTGGTAGATTTAGCGACGGGGAATCCGGTGGCGCTATTATCGGCGTCAGGTCCTTGCGTACCTTTCGGCGTGGTTGCGTCCTCGTAGGAGCCGTTCTGTGGCGAATTTTACTTGTAGATTTTTGTGTGGAGGTGGACGCTTGGGAGCCCCGAGGTCTCCCTGGGCCTCGTTTAGGCGGGGGCAGATCTTCCCAGTCATCGTCATTTTCCTCTCGTGGTCGTATGGGGCATGTCTCCGCCGTAGGTGGATTACGGGATAAGGCGTCAGCAAGTTTGTTGCTTTTTCCCGGTTGATATCGAATGTCATAGTCGTATTCCGCTAATTTTAGGCGCCACCTAACGAGTCGCGACGTCGGGTCCTTTACCCTGTGTAACCAAACTAAAGGTTGGTGGTCGGTATATAAAATAAATTTCCTCCCATAAAGGTAAGGACGGAAGTATCTGACACAATAAACTATTGCTAGGAGTTCCTTTTCTATAGTCGCGTAATTGATTTCCGCTTTGTTTAAAAGACGGGACGCGTAAGCAATTGGTAGCTCTTTTTCGTCAATAGCCTGACTTAATATTCCTCCGATGGCGTATTCGGAGGCATCAGTAGTGACGTGGAATTCCAGGTTAAAATTCGGATATTGTAGGATAGGTTCTGTTTGCAAGGCTGACCTTAAGTGGTCGAAAGCAGTTTGCTGGGACGGTCCCCAATTAAATGTTGTGTCTTTCTTCAAAAGTTGGGTCAACGGGCGAGCAACCTTAGAAAAGTCTGGGATAAATCTTCGGTAATAACCGGTTAATCCAAGGAATTCTTTAATTCCTTTGGGTGTGCGAGGTGCTGGGTAGTTACGGACGGCTTGAATCTTCTGTTGATCCGGTTTTACCCCTTCCTCGGTGATCACGTGACCCAAGTATGCAACTTCCTTATGTAAAAATTTGCACTTGGAAGGTTGCAGTTTAAGGTTCGCTTCGCGGAGACGATAGGCGAGTTTCTTAAATTTTATTAAATGTTCGGTGAGGGAGCTCGCGTAAAGGACGATGTCGTCCAAATACACGAACATTTCCGTGCCCTGGAGTCCCGTAAGAGTGTGGTCCATCAGACGTTGGAACGTAGCTGGTGCGTTACAAAGTCCAAACGGCATCCTAACAAATTCGTAATGTCCATGAGGCGTAGAAAATGCTGTTTTTGGTGAGTCTTCCGGCTTCATGGGTATTTGATGAAATCCTGAAGCGAGGTCGAATACGGAGAAGTATTTTGCTCCTCCCAGTTGGTCCAATATTTCGTTGATGTTCGGGAGTGGATAGGCGTCAGGAACGGTTATTTTGTTTACGTCCCTGAAATCGATTACCATCCGCCACAGGAGTTCTCCATTGGGTCCTGGTTTCTTGGAGACGATCCAGATGGGTGAATTGTAGGGCGATAATGATGGCTTGATAATTTCGCTTTCCAACATCTTTTGTACTTGTTTGGTGATTTCTTTCTTGTGGACTTGAGGGAAGCGATATTGCTTCGTATTAACCGGCGCCGGGTCCGTTGTTTGGATTCCGTGTTGAATAGCGTTCGTGTGACCCAACTTCTCGTCTGGGAGATGGAAGAGGTCATGGTTTCGCTTTATTATTTCTTGAACGTGGCGCTGTTCTTCCGGATTCATGTGTTCCATGGAGATCGATTTTAATACTAGTTCCGCCCTTGAAGGAGATTCTTCAGAATTTTCTAATGGTTCCATAGTAAACGTTTTCGCGAGAGACTTGAGGGATTTTAAGGGAAGAGAAAATTTCGTGGGATGCGTAGGGGGTGGGAGTGAGTGCACTTTCGCAGATGCCTCGGGTTGGTGGATTGATAGGTCCAGGGCTAACAGGGACTTGATTTTCATTAGATTGGGGATGGGGTTGATGCCTGAAGGCGGTGTTGTCTCTCTTCTTCGTTTTTGTCTAGGTTCCGCGATTATCCGGTCGAATTCCTCCAGTTCAACGGTGGGTATTGTAATTATGGAGTCTTCTTCGTTTGAGTTTACCATTTGCAGGTATGCTTTGCCGTTTTGATTACGGACAAGAGCGTTACCAGCGTGAATTCCTGTGCCCAGATTTAATCGGGGCAAGTATCCTTCTTCGAGATTTAAATTCGATACGTACACGAAGGTACCTGTTCTCGATCTTGCGGGTAGCGTCACTTGATCCCTATTAATGAATGGGATGGAGTTTCCGTGAAAGTGTAGCTGTTTCTTAAGGTAGTCGATAGTGGCATTCCTTCCTGTTAGAAATTCGGCTCCTAGTATACCTTGTGGTCTAATTGGGAAGTCTTTTGGGACTACGTGGAACGTGGCATCTTCGCCCAAAAGAGTTATTTTGATTGTCCCGAGGGTAGGGACAGGGTCCGTAGAAATCCCTTTAAGTAATAACTTATTCTCTATATTGACGTCTTGGATTCTTTTTACGACCTGAACTTTTAGTAAGTTCACCTCTGATCCGGAGTCGATCATTAATTCGGCGTCTTCTTCGAAATCGGGGGAGTTGACTATTACGGACGGGGCTTCATTTACCGGATTTACCCGCGCAGTGGCGATTTTATGTTTGTTACCCTCTATTCCCTCTGTACGTTTATCGGACGCGCTCCCGCTTGGCCTGTCCCACGGTACGCGTCCATAGGTACCCGTGGAGGCGGGGCGTTTCCCGAGTTCGTCTCCTGGAAGGTTCCAGGGTTCCTTGCATTATAATTATATATACGCTTCCTACATTCTGAAATCAGGTGTCCGGGCTTCTTGCAATATCCGCAGATTCGCAGCTCCGTAGGCCTGGGGGGTGGAGGTCGAGTCTTGTCCCAATATGGGAGTAGTTGGCTTGATGCTCCATTCCCATAATCCGCAGGAAGGGTTGTGGGCTGCCTCTCGGAGGGTTGAGCTGGCGGACCTGGGTTGCTGCGACAGACTCGGGCGTCGTGACCGGTCTTGTTGCAGAGTTGGCACGTCAGTTTGGGGGTCTTCGGTTCTGAGAACCTGATGCGATCCCTTTCCATCTTCTTGTCTACTCGAATGGCCAGGTTGAACGCTTCGTCGAGCGTTTCGAACTGGTGCTGTAGTAGATTCGTCCTTACATGAGGTGGAAGTCCATCGACGAATGAGTCCAATGTCAGGCGATCTAGGTCCTCGGGGTGATTCCTAGCGAAATCGCGGTAGTATTCCCTATCCTCTTCTAGAATTGCGAACCGGAGGTCCTTAACGCGGGAGATATATTCTAACACGTGCTCGTTGGCTCCTTTCATAACGTTCGCGAGCTCACCGCGATAATGGTCAGCCGTTTTTGCAGGGGAGAAGGTTAATTTAAGTTGTTTAATTAAGTCTTTCACGGTGTCGAAGACCCTATCCTCAACGGCCAAGCTAGCATGGTCTTGTAATTTATTACGTAGTAACCTAGCCAACTGGGGTTCGGCTTGCGGGGGAACCAGAGCCTTAGCCCTATTACAGGCTCTCGCGAATTGCACCACGGGTATGTTATTCCCGTTAAAATTAGGGACTGTCTCTATGGCGTCCTTTAAGCTGATTTGGGGCGATGGACTGTGGTCGGTATCGCGGTCATAGTTTAAGTTTGGTTTCCTATCGAATCGCGAGGAACCGGGGGTGCCAAAATTGTTTACTAGTGGCGAGGGTACAAGAAGCTTTTCCATTATTTCGCGGATGGCTTGTATTTGATTTGAGAGATCTTCCGACGCGGGGCCGTCTGAACCGGCGGCTGCGTCCGAACGCGTTTTGGGTTGCGGATTTACGACATATTTCGCGTGCAAGCGTTCGATTTCAGCTTGTTTTTCCCGTAATAGTTGTATCCGGTCCATTAATTCGACGGTCGCGGTGTCAATTCGGTTAATGGAAGGGTCCGCGCCTTGGTCCACCACGCGAGATTCATTTGTGTCCCCGTACACGGACATGATTAATTGGATTGAATTTTTGGTGTGTTCGGAATTTATGGGGATTTCCCTACGTTTAGGCGTCCGGCCTTTGTTTAAACCCTGCAGTGCTCTAGACTTTGGTGTACGTTAAAACCGTTTTGTCTCTTATTGGAGAGGCGATCTTTTTTGGTGCACGCGGCACATTCGCTAATGGGACGTGCTCTGAATAGATGGTCTCTACAATGGGGACACTCGGGGAGTATGTCGTTTGGTCGGTAGTGGTGAGTTTGATAGATCTCGTCCACCTCTACCGGATCCAAATTGAAACAATTTTGACAAATATTGACGCCTTCCGTGGTCGTTACTACGGTGCCAGAAACACAAACCAATGCGTTTGAGTCAGATAATACGCCTCGGAATCTACGGCTTGGATAGTACAAATTGTCTATACTTGTGTGTTTATCACACATGCTAATCGGAAAATATTATTGGCGTTGAGTACTCGACAGGTCTTTGCCTGTCTGAAATAACAGACGTTCCACCTTGGCTACTAAGGTTACGTCGCCGTTTAAAAATCTAGTTCTTCTGGTTCCTCAAATCCGTCGTAGGTTTCTCCAGAAAGGATATAGAATTCTACGCATATGGGACAACTATGCATGGGGCGAGTATGGTATAGAGGAATTCCACACCATTTGCAAGGGGTAATCGGTTTTGGCGTTTCGTAATAATGAAGGAGCTGCTCCTTTTCTACTTTTTCTGGGTACAACCAGGAGCAGGGCAAGCAAATATCTTCCTTGTTGTAAGTTTTAGCTGAACGGCCTCTAAGACAAACTACGCTCTGCATGCACGCAATGGTGCGCGAAATGGTGCCTTGTAACCTTTGGCGTCGTTGACCTGCTATGATCACTTGTGAACGCGTGATATACATAAGTAATTTTTTTGTATGAAACTTAGTACTTTAGAATTTATTATAAATTTGAGATTGTACGTCTAGGGTTTTTATAATTTGTTATTATCGAACCTTAAGTAACTTTTACCCGTGAGAAGATAGCTTGCCGTGCACTCGGTGCAATCTCTTATGGGGCGGTTTGGTAATAGTAATTCCCTACACCGCGGGCAATTAACTGGGGTCCTATAAGTATAGTAGTAATGCGTCCAATATATTTCTATGGTGTCTGCGGGCGCTACGCTAGAACACCTTACGCAAATTTCGCTTCCGTCCTGTGTGGTAGCGATCCCTCCAGAAACACACGTCAGTGAATTCAAGTAAGCCGTTAGACTTTGTAGGCGGCGGCTTCTGTAAGTCGGTTCCCACCGATTTGGGTGCTCAATGCACATGAATGCTAAATATAGGGACCTTGTGGGCACCGTATTAAAATTTCTTTTTACAACGGTTGACGAAGATCCCACCGCTGTCACCAAAAATTTTGTCACGTCCCGGGTTAAGGATTTAATGGGACAAATGACAAAGGGGTTTTTACATAAATTCCAGGCGCTGATCTATAGTTCAGCGCACCGGGAGGCGAGGAAATCAGGTATTTGACGACGTAATTCTGTACACCAGCCTTTTCGATTGTCAGGCGAGAAATGTGAAATTCTGCACGCTAATCGTCTCGAACGGCCGGGAGAATGTTAGATTCAGGGGATTGAAGATTAGGGAAGGTCAGGCGAGCAATGTTCAATTCTGCACACTAACCATTTCGAGCGTCAGGCGAGAAATGTGAAATTCTGCACACTAATTGTTTCGAATGGCAGGCGAGTAATGTTTAATTCTGCACACTGAGGATTTAGGGAAAGTCAGGCGAGCAATGTTCAATTCTGCACACTAACCATTTCGAACGTCAGGCGAGAAATGTGAAATTCTGCACACTAATCGTATCGAACGGCAGGCGAGTAATGTTTAATTCTGCACACTGAGAATGCAAGGAGAGTCAGGCGAGCAATGTTCAATTCTGCACACTAACCATTTCGAGCGTCAGGCGAGAAATGTGAAATTCTGCACACTAATTGTTTCGAATGGCAGGCGAGTAATGTTTAATTCTGCACACTGAGGATTTAGGTAGAAGGCGGGAGAGAAATGTGAAATTCTACGCACTAATGGATTTGGGACTGACAGGCGAGAAATGTTTAATTCTGCACACTAACCGTTTTTTGAACGTCAGGCGAGTAATGTTTAATTCTGCACACTAATCGACCAGGGAAGGTTTAAATGAACTGGTTTGTATTGGAGAGACACCCGTTAGAGCACTTGTTTTGATTTGCTTAGGTAATCGGATTTACCGCTGCATTATTGTAAAAGACACGTGTAATACTTCGCGAGATTCGACTAGTCATACGGTTAAGCGAAACCTATGCGTAAGTAAGTTTAGTAAACACCGTGACGCTTTCTGCGGTCGTTGCCCGGAATCAGCTGTTCCGGCAGCCTGTTTGGATTTCGGGATCTTCGTAGCCGAAGGATTGACACAAATAATTCGTAACAGATTTAAAGTAAAACTGTTTATTCACTTTATAGTTTTGATAATATATAATGCACTATCGTTGTGCAGATAGTTACGTTTTATAATAATGGATAGGCGATGAACATAGCATGTATATAATGGTTATGAGTTATGAATATGAACATGAAATACAAGATATATATATTAATAAGATAGAATGATTTACGCAATAGGCGTTAATAAGCAATGCAAACAGCAATACACGATAATATGAGCGCAATAAGCTTTGCAATACGAAATAATGTGAATAGCAATACAAGATAATATAAACGCAATAAGCGTTGTAATGTGAAACAATATGAAACAATAAGAATGTGAACAATTGTCATAGATGATGGTGATATACCGTGGTATTAATAGTAGTTATAATCTCTTACGATACTTGATGGTTGATGGTGTTTGAATTTATTTTAAATGATACTTTGATCAGCGAGACCTTAAATGGTTTCGAGTAATTAGCTTTCCTTCGGCAAAGGTATTTCGTCGAAAGAGGACTTCTGTCTCCGGGCCCTTGTATTTATATGATTTTGCAAGGGGTTGTGGGGTGTACCCGCGGTATGGACTTTGCCCTGCTTATATAATATTTTACAGTATGAAGGGGGGTGCGCAGTATGCACCTTGACCTAATTAGGAACATGCGTCGCAGTAACTTTTGGGGTTTTTTGTAGGGACCAAAGGTTGATCTATATTTGGATTCGCATCTATGCTTCCGGGGTTTTTATACATAGGATTTTGATTTGCTCAACTCCTCGAATGGATTTTGGGTGTTTTAATAGGAAAGGGACGTCGGAGGGTTTGACTGCTTTGGTCATTGAGAGGGTGTGAGACGTGGTCTCGATTTAAGATATTTGTGGGGCGAGGGACTTGTTTAGATTTGACGTAAGAGAGGAATTTGTGCCGCGTTGGGCGAATAAGGGAAGGAGATTTAATGATTGACCGTCTTGAGATGGGGACCGCTAAGGTACATCGCCAAGGCGGCCGTGTTCATGGAAAAGGGGTAAGAATTGAGGTTTTGGGGAAGATTTGAGCGGATTTGTATATAGATTTATAAATGAGTTGAAGTAACCGCGCGCGAAAAATCTTGGGGCGTCACAGTGAATATCAACTAAATTTACTCAAATTCTGCATCTGTAACTGAAAATCATAAAAAAATTCAAAAAGATTTAATTTAATTTCTCCAAAATATCATCAATTTCAGCTCCTTCTACTAAAAATCTTATGAAAATCCAAAGGAATCGAAGTGAATTTCAACTATATTATCTCAAATTCTGCACCTTTAACTAAAAATCATTAAAAAATGCAATGAAATTTAATTTAATTTCACCAAAATATCATCAATTTCAACTCCTTCTACTAAAAATCTTAAGAAAATTCAAAGGAATCGAAGTGAATATCAACTGAATTTACTCAAATTCTGCAACTTTAACTAAAAATCATTAAAAAATGCAAAAAGATTTAATTTAATATCACCACAATTTCTCCAATTTCAGCTCCTCCTACAAAAAATCTTAAGAAAATTCAAAGGAATCGAAGTGAATATCAACTAAATTTACTCAAATTCTGCATCTTTAACTAAAAATCATTAAAAAATGCAAAGAAATTTAATTTAATTTCTCAAAAATATCATCAATTTCAGCTCCTCCTACAAAAAATCTTAAGAAAATTCAAAGGAATCGAAGTGAATATCAACTAAATTTACTCAAATTCTGCATCTGTAACTAAAGATCATAAAAAAATTCAGAAAGATTTAATTTAATTTTACCAACATTTCTTCATTTTCAGCACCTCCTACAAAAAATCTTAAGAAAATTCAAAGGAATCGAAGTGAATATCAACTAAATTTACTCAAATACTGCACCTTTAACTAAAAATCATTAAAAAATGCAAAGAAATTTAATTTAATTTCTCAAAAATATCATCAATTTCAGCTCCTTCTACAGAAAATCTTAAGAAAATTCAAAGGAATCGAAGTGAATATCAACTAAATTTACTCAAATTCTGCACCTTTAACTAAAAATCATTAAAAAATGCAAAAAGATTTAATTTAATATCACCACAATTTCTCCAATTTCAGCTACTCCTACAAAAAATCTTAAGAAAATTCAAAGGAATCGAAGTGAATATCAACTAAATTTACTCAAATACTGCACCTTTAACTAAAAATCATTAAAAAATGCAAAGAAATTTAATTTAATTTCTCCAAAATAGCATCAATTTCAGCTCCTTCTCCTAAAATTCTTATGAAAATCCAAAGGAATCGAAGTGAATATCAACTAAATTTACTCAAATTCTGCATCTGTAACTAAAAATCATAAAATAATTAAAAAAGATTTAATTTAATTTTACCACAATTTCTCCAATTTCAGCTCCTCCTACAAAAAATCTTAAGAAAATTCAAACGAATCAAAGTGAATATCAACTATATTATCTCAAATTCTGCACCTTTAAGTAAAAAACATTAAAAAATGCAAAGAAATTTAATTTAATTTCACCAAAATATCATCAATTTCAGCTCCTCCTACAAAAATCTTAAGAAAATTCAAAGGAATCGAAGTGAATATCAACTAAATTTACTCAAATTCTGCATCTGTAACTGAAAATCATAAAAAAATTCAAAAAGATTTAATTTAATTTCTCCAAAATATCATCAATTTCAGCTCCTTCTACTAAAAATCTTATGAAAATCCAAAGGAATCGAAGTGAATTTCAACTATATTATCTCAAATTCTGCACCTTTAACTAAAAATCATTAAAAAATGCAATGAAATTTAATTTAATTTCACCAAAATATCATCAATTTCAACTCCTTCTACTAAAAATCTTAAGAAAATTCAAAGGAATCGAAGTGAATATCAACTAAATTTACTCAAATTCTGCATCTGTAACTGAAAATCATAAAAAAATTCAAAAAGATTTAATTTAATTTCTCCAAAATATCATCAATTTCAGCTCCTTCTACTAAAAATCTTATGAAAATCCAAAGGAATCGAAGTGAATTTCAACTATATTATCTCAAATTCTGCACCTTTAACTAAAAATCATTAAAAAATGCAAAAAGATTTAATTTAATATCACCAAAATTTTTTCCATTTCAGCACATCCTACAAAAAATCCTAAGAATATTCAAAAGAATCGATGTGAATATCAATTAAATTTACTCAAATTCTGCATCTGAAACTAAAAATCATAAAAAAATTCAAAAAGATTTAATTTAATTTCTCCAAAATATCATCAATTTCAGCTCCTTCTACTAAAAATCTTATGAAAATCCAAAGGAATCGAAGTGAATTTCAACTATATTATCTCAAATTCTGCACCTTTAACTAAAAATCATTAAAAAATGCAATGAAATTTAATTTAATTTCACCAAAATATCATCAATTTCAACTCCTTCTACTAAAAATCTTAAGAAAATTCAAAGGAATCGAAGTGAATATCAACTAAATTTACTCAAATTCTGCATCTGTAACTGAAAATCATAAAAAAATTCAAAAAGATTTAATTTAATTTCTCCAAAATATCATCAATTTCAGCTCCTTCTACTAAAAATCTTATGAAAATCCAAAGGAATCGAAGTGAATATCAACTAAATTTACTCAAATTCTGCATCTGTAACTAAAAATCATAAAAAAATTCAAAAAGATTTAATTTAATTTCTCCAAAATATCATCAATTTCAGCTCCTTCTACAAAAAATCTTAAGAAAATTCAAAGGAATCGAAGTGAATATCAACTAAATTTACTCAAATACTGCACCTTTAACTAAAAATCATTAAAAAATGCAAAGAAATTTAATTTAATTTCTCCAAAATATCATCAATTTCAGCTCCTTCTCCTAAAATTCTTATGAAAATCCAAAGGAATCGAAGTGAATATCAACTAAATTTACTCAAATTCTGCATCTGTAACTAAAAATCATAAAATAATTAAAAAAGATTTAATTTAATTTTACCACAATTTCTCCAATTTCAGCTCCTCCTACAAAAAATCTTAAGAAAATTCAAAGGAATCAAAGTGAATATCAACTATATTATCTCAAATTCTGCACCTTTAAGTAAAAAACATTAAAAAATGCAAAGAAATTTAATTTAATTTCACCAAAATATCATCAATTTCAGCTCCTTCTACTAAAAATCTTATGGAAATTCAAAGGAATCAAAGTGAATATCAACTAAATTTACTCAAATTCTGCACCTTTAACTAAAAATCATTAAAAAATGCAAAGAAATTTAATTTAATTTCGCCAAAATATCATCAATTTCAGCTCCTTCTACAGAAAATCTTAAGAAAATTCAAAGGAATCGAAGTGAATATCAACTAAATTTACTCAAATACTGCACCTTTAACTAAAAATCATTAAAAAATGCAAAGAAATTTAATTTAATTTCACCAAAATATCATCAATTTCAGCTCCTTCTACAAAAAATCTTAAGAAAATTCAAAGGAATCAAAGTGAATATCAACTATATTATCTCAAATTCTGCACCTTTAAGTAAAAAACATTAAAAAATGCAAAGAAATTTAATTTAATTTCTCCAAAATATCATCAATTTCAGCTCCTTCTACAGAAAATCTTAAGAAAATTCAAAGGAATCGAAGTGAATATCAACTAAATTTACTCAAATTCTGCACCTTTAACTAAAAATCATTAAAAAATGCAAAGAAATTTAATTTAATTTCTCAAAAATATCATCAATTTCAGCTCCTTCTACAGAAAATCTTAAGAAAATTCAAAGGAATCGAAGTGAATATCAACTGAATTTACTCAAATTCTGCAACTTTAACTAAAAATCATTAAAAAATGCAAAAAGATTTAATTTAATATCACCACAATTTCTCCAATTTCAGCTCCTCCTACAAAAAATCTTAAGAAAATTCAAAGGAATCGAAGTGAATATCAACTAAATTTACTCAAATTCTGCACCTTTAACTAAAAATCATTAAAAAATGCAAAGAAATTTAATTTAATTTCTCAAAAATATCATCAATTTCAGCTCCTCCTACAAAAAATCTTAAGAAAATTCAAAGGAATCGAAGTGAATATCAACTAAATTTACTCAAATTCTGCATCTGTAACTAAAGATCATAAAAAAATTCAGAAAGATTTAATTTAATTTTACCAACATTTCTTCATTTTCAGCACCTCCTACAAAAAATCTTAAGAAAATTCAAAGGAATCGAAGTGAATATCAACTAAATTTACTCAAATACTGCACCTTTAACTAAAAATCATTAAAAAATGCAAAGAAATTTAATTTAATTTCTCAAAAATATCATCAATTTCAGCTCCTTCTACAGAAAATCTTAAGAAAATTCAAAGGAATCGAAGTGAATATCAACTAAATTTACTCAAATTCTGCACCTTTAACTAAAAATCATTAAAAAATGCAAAAAGATTTAATTTAATATCACCACAATTTCTCCAATTTCAGCTACTCCTACAAAAAATCTTAAGAAAATTCAAAGGAATCGAAGTGAATATCAACTAAATTTACTCAAATACTGCACCTTTAACTAAAAATCATTAAAAAATGCAAAGAAATTTAATTTAATTTCTCCAAAATAGCATCAATTTCAGCTCCTTCTCCTAAAATTCTTATGAAAATCCAAAGGAATCGAAGTGAATATCAACTAAATTTACTCAAATTCTGCATCTGTAACTAAAAATCATAAAATAATTAAAAAAGATTTAATTTAATTTTACCACAATTTCTCCAATTTCAGCTCCTCCTACAAAAAATCTTAAGAAAATTCAAACGAATCAAAGTGAATATCAACTATATTATCTCAAATTCTGCACCTTTAAGTAAAAAACATTAAAAAATGCAAAGAAATTTAATTTAATTTCACCAAAATATCATCAATTTCAGCTCCTCCTACAAAAATCTTAAGAAAATTCAAAGTAATCGAAGTGAATATCAACTAAATTTACTCAAATTCTGCATCTGTAACTGAAAATCATAAAAAAATTCAAAAAGATTTAATTTAATTTCTCCAAAATATCATCAATTTCAGCTCCTTCTACTAAAAATCTTATGAAAATCCAAAGGAATCGAAGTGAATTTCAACTATATTATCTCAAATTCTGCACCTTTAACTAAAAATCATTAAAAAATGCAATGAAATTTAATTTAATTTCACCAAAATATCATCAATTTCAACTCCTTCTACTAAAAATCTTAAGAAAATTCAAAGGAATCGAAGTGAATATCAACTAAATTTACTCAAATTCTGCATCTGTAACTGAAAATCATAAAAAAATTCAAAAAGATTTAATTTAATTTCTCCAAAATATCATCAATTTCAGCTCCTTCTACTAAAAATCTTATGAAAATCCAAAGGAATCGAAGTGAATTTCAACTATATTATCTCAAATTCTGCACCTTTAACTAAAAATCATTAAAAAATGCAAAAAGATTTAATTTAATATCACCAAAATTTTTTCCATTTCAGCACATCCTACAAAAAATCCTAAGAATATTCAAAAGAATCGATGTGAATATCAATTAAATTTACTCAAATTCTGCATCTGAAACTAAAAATCATAAAAAAATTCAAAAAGATTTAATTTAATTTCTCCAAAATATCATCAATTTCAGCTCCTTCTACTAAAAATCTTATGAAAATCCAAAGGAATCGAAGTGAATTTCAACTATATTATCTCAAATTCTGCACCTTTAACTAAAAATCATTAAAAAATGCAATGAAATTTAATTTAATTTCACCAAAATATCATCAATTTCAACTCCTTCTACTAAAAATCTTAAGAAAATTCAAAGGAATCGAAGTGAATATCAACTAAATTTACTCAAATTCTGCATCTGTAACTGAAAATCATAAAAAAATTCAAAAAGATTTAATTTAATTTCTCCAAAATATCATCAATTTCAGCTCCTTCTACTAAAAATCTTATGAAAATCCAAAGGAATCGAAGTGAATATCAACTAAATTTACTCAAATTCTGCATCTGTAACTAAAAATCATAAAATAATTCAAAAAGATTTAATTTAATTTTACCACAGTTTCTCCAATTTCAGCTCCTCCTACAAAAAATCTTAAGAAAATTCAAAGGAATCAAAGTGAATATCAACTAAATTTACTCAAATTCTGCACCTTTAACTAAAAATCATTAAAAAATGCAAAGAAATTTAATTTAATTTCTCCAAAATATCATCAATTTCAGCTCCTTCTACAGAAAATCTTAAGAAAATTCAAAGGAATCGAAGTGAATATCAACTAAATTTACTCAAATACTGCACCTTTAACTAAAAATCATTAAAAAATGCAAAGAAATTTAATTTAATTTCTCCAAAATATCATCAATTTCAGCTCCTTCTACAAAAAATCTTAAGAAAATTCAAAGGAATCAAAGTGAATATCAACTATATTATCTCAAATTCTGCACCTTTAAGTAAAAAACATTAAAAAATGCAAAGAAATTTAATTTAATTTCACCAAAATATCATCAATTTCAGCTCCTTCTACTAAAAATCTTATGGAAATTCAAAGGAATCAAAGTGAATATCAACTAAATTTACTCAAATTCTGCACCTTTAACTAAAAATCATTAAAAAATGCAAAGAAATTTAATTTAATTTCTCCAAAATATCATCAATTTCAGCTCCTCCTACAAAAAATCTTAAGAAAATCCAAAGGAATCGAAGTGAATATCAACTAAATTTACTCAAATTCTGCACCTTTAACTAAAAATCATTAAAAAATGCAAAAAGATTTAATTTAATATCACCACAATTTCTCCAATTTCAGCTCCTCCTACAAAAAATCTTAAGAAAATTCAAAGGAATCGAAGTGAATATCAACTAAATTTACTCAAATACTGCACCTTTAACTAAAAATCATTAAAAAATGCAAAGAAATTTAATTTAATTTCTCCAAAATATCATCAATTTCAGCTCCTTCTCCTAAAATTCTTATGAAAATCCAAAGGAATCGAAGTGAATATCAACTAAATTTACTCAAATTCTGCATCTGTAACTAAAAATCATAAAATAATTAAAAAAGATTTAATTTAATTTTACCACAATTTCTCCAATTTCAGCTCCTCCTACAAAAAATCTTAAGAAAATTCAAAGGAATCAAAGTGAATATCAACTATATTATCTCAAATTCTGCACCTTTAAGTAAAAAACATTAAAAAATGCAAAGAAATTTAATTTAATTTCACCAAAATATCATCAATTTCAGCTCCTTCTACTAAAAATCTTATGGAAATTCAAAGGAATCAAAGTGAATATCAACTAAATTTACTCAAATTCTGCACCTTTAACTAAAAATCATTAAAAAATGCAAAGAAATTTAATTTAATTTCTCCAAAATATCATCAATTTCAGCTCCTTCTACAGAAAATCTTAAGAAAATTCAAAGGAATCGAAGTGAATATCAACTAAATTTACTCAAATACTGCACCTTTAACTAAAAATCATTAAAAAATGCAAAGAAATTTAATTTAATTTCTCAAAAATATCATCAATTTCAGCTCCTTCTACAGAAAATCTTAAGAAAATTCAAAGGAATCGAAGTGAATATCAACTGAATTTACTCAAATTCTGCATCTGTAACTGAAAATCATAAAAAAATTCAAAAAGATTTAATTTAATTTCTCCAAAATATCATCAATTTCAGCTCCTTCTACTAAAAATCTTATGAAAATCCAAAGGAATCGAAGTGAATATCAACTAAATTTACTCAAATTCTGCATCTGTAACTAAAAATCATAAAATAATTAAAAAAGATTTAATTTAATTTTACCACAATTTCTCCAATTTCAGCTCCTCCTACAAAAAATCTTAAGAAAATTCAAAGGAATCAAAGTGAATATCAACTATATTATCTCAAATTCTGCACCTTTAAGTAAAAAACATTAAAAAATGCAAAGAAATTTAATTTAATTTCACCAAAATATCATCAATTTCAGCTCCTTCTACTAAAAATCTTATGGAAATTCAAAGGAATCAAAGTGAATATCAACTAAATTTATTCAAATTCTGCACCTTTAACTAAAAATCATTAAAAAATGCAAAGAAATTTAATTTAATTTCGCCAAAATATCATCAATTTCAGCTCCTTCTACAGAAAATCTTAAGAAAATTCAAAGGAATCGAAGTGAATATCAACTAAATTTACTCAAATACTGCACCTTTAACTAAAAATCATTAAAAAATGCAAAGAAATTTAATTTAATTTCACCAAAATATCATCAATTTCAGCTCCTTCTACAAAAAATCTTAAGAAAATTCAAAGGAATCAAAGTGAATATCAACTATATTATCTCAAATTCTGCACCTTTAAGTAAAAAACATTAAAAAATGCAAAGAAATTTAATTTAATTTCTCCAAAATATCATCAATTTCAGCTCCTTCTACAGAAAATCTTAAGAAAATTCAAAGGAATCGAAGTGAATATCAACTAAATTTACTCAAATTCTGCACCTTTAACTAAAAATCATTAAAAAATGCAAAGAAATTTAATTTAATTTCTCAAAAATATCATCAATTTCAGCTCCTTCTACAGAAAATCTTAAGAAAATTCAAAGGAATCGAAGTGAATATCAACTGAATTTACTCAAATTCTGCAACTTTAACTAAAAATCATTAAAAAATGCAAAAAGATTTAATTTAATATCACCACAATTTCTCCAATTTCAGCTCCTCCTACAAAAAATCTTAAGAAAATTCAAAGGAATCGAAGTGAATATCAACTAAATTTACTCAAATTCTGCACCTTTAACTAAAAATCATTAAAAAATGCAAAGAAATTTAATTTAATTTCTCAAAAATATCATCAATTTCAGCTCCTCCTACAAAAAATCTTAAGAAAATTCAAAGGAATCGAAGTGAATATCAACTAAATTTACTCAAATTCTGCATCTGTAACTAAAGATCATAAAAAAATTCAGAAAGATTTAATTTAATTTTACCAACATTTCTTCATTTTCAGCACCTCCTACAAAAAATCTTAAGAAAATTCAAAGGAATCGAAGTGAATATCAACTAAATTTACTCAAATACTGCACCTTTAACTAAAAATCATTAAAAAATGCAAAGAAATTTAATTTAATTTCTCAAAAATATCATCAATTTCAGCTCCTTCTACAGAAAATCTTAAGAAAATTCAAAGGAATCGAAGTGAATATCAACTAAATTTACTCAAATTCTGCACCTTTAACTAAAAATCATTAAAAAATGCAAAAAGATTTAATTTAATATCACCACAATTTCTCCAATTTCAGCTACTCCTACAAAAAATCTTAAGAAAATTCAAAGGAATCGAAGTGAATATCAACTAAATTTACTCAAATTCTGCATCTGTAACTAAAAATCATAAAATAATTAAAAAAGATTTAATTTAATTTCTCCAAAATATCATCAATTTCAGCTCCTTCTACTAAAAATCTTATGAAAATCCAAAGGAATCGAAGTGAATTTCAACTATATTATCTCAAATTCTGCACCTTTAACTAAAAATCATTAAAAAATGCAATGAAATTTAATTTAATTTCACCAAAATATCATCAATTTCAACTCCTTCTACTAAAAATCTTAAGAAAATTCAAAGGAATCGAAGTGAATATCAACTAAATTTACTCAAATTCTGCATCTGTAACTGAAAATCATAAAAAAATTCAAAAAGATTTAATTTAATTTCTCCAAAATATCATCAATTTCAGCTCCTTCTACTAAAAATCTTATGAAAATCCAAAGGAATCGAAGTGAATATCAACTAAATTTACTCAAATTCTGCATCTGTAACTAAAAATCATAAAAAAAATTCAAAAAGATTTAATTTAATTTCTCCAAAATATCATCAATTTCAGCTCCTTCTACTAAAAATCTTATGAAAATCCAAAGGAATCGAAGTGAATATCAACTAAATTTACTCAAATTCTGCATCTGTAACTAAAAATCATAAAATAATTCAAAAAGATTTAATTTAATTTTACCACAGTTTCTCCAATTTCAGCTCCTCCTACAAAAAATCTTAAGAAAATTCAAAGGAATCAAAGTGAATATCAACTAAATTTACTCAAATTCTGCACCTTTAACTAAAAATCATTAAAAAATGCAAAGAAATTTAATTTAATTTCTCCAAAATATCATCAATTTCAGCTCCTTCTACAGAAAATCTTAAGAAAATTCAAAGGAATCGAAGTGAATATCAACTAAATTTACTCAAATACTGCACCTTTAACTAAAAATCATTAAAAAATGCAAAGAAATTTAATTTAATTTCACCAAAATATCATCAATTTCAGCTCCTTCTACAAAAAATCTTAAGAAAATTCAAAGGAATCAAAGTGAATATCAACTATATTATCTCAAATTCTGCACCTTTAAGTAAAAAACATTAAAAAATGCAAAGAAATTTAATTTAATTTCACCAAAATATCATCAATTTCAGCTCCTTCTACTAAAAATCTTATGGAAATTCAAAGGAATCAAAGTGAATATCAACTAAATTTACTCAAATTCTGCACCTTTAACTAAAAATCATTAAAAAATGCAAAGAAATTTAATTTAATTTCTCCAAAATATCATCAATTTCAGCTCCTCCTACAAAAAATCTTAAGAAAATCCAAAGGAATCGAAGTGAATATCAACTAAATTTACTCAAATTCTGCACCTTTAACTAAAAATCATTAAAAAATGCAAAAAGATTTAATTTAATATCACCACAATTTCTCCAATTTCAGCTCCTCCTACAAAAAATCTTAAGAAAATTCAAAGGAATCGAAGTGAATATCAACTGAATTTACTCAAATTCTGCATCTGTAACTGAAAATCATAAAAAAATTCAAAAAGATTTAATTTAATTTCTCCAAAATATCATCAATTTCAGCTCCTTCTACTAAAAATCTTATGAAAATCCAAAGGAATCGAAGTGAATATCAACTAAATTTACTCAAATTCTGCATCTGTAACTAAAAATCATAAAATAATTAAAAAAGATTTAATTTAATTTTACCACAATTTCTCCAATTTCAGCTCCTCCTACAAAAAATCTTAAGAAAATTCAAAGGAATCAAAGTGAATATCAACTATATTATCTCAAATTCTGCACCTTTAAGTAAAAAACATTAAAAAATGCAAAGAAATTTAATTTAATTTCACCAAAATATCATCAATTTCAGCTCCTTCTACTAAAAATCTTATGGAAATTCAAAGGAATCAAAGTGAATATCAACTAAATTTACTCAAATTCTGCACCTTTAACTAAAAATCATTAAAAAATGCAAAGAAATTTAATTTAATTTCTCCAAAATATCATCAATTTCAGCTCCTTCTACAGAAAATCTTAAGAAAATTCAAAGGAATCGAAGTGAATATCAACTAAATTTACTCAAATACTGCACCTTTAACTAAAAATCATTAAAAAATGCAAAGAAATTTAATTTAATTTCTCAAAAATATCATCAATTTCAGCTCCTTCTACAGAAAATCTTAAGAAAATTCAAAGGAATCGAAGTGAATATCAACTGAATTTACTCAAATTCTGCATCTGTAACTGAAAATCATAAAAAAATTCAAAAAGATTTAATTTAATTTCTCCAAAATATCATCAATTTCAGCTCCTTCTACTAAAAATCTTATGAAAATCCAAAGGAATCGAAGTGAATATCAACTAAATTTACTCAAATTCTGCATCTGTAACTAAAAATCATAAAATAATTAAAAAAGATTTAATTTAATTTTACCACAATTTCTCCAATTTCAGCTCCTCCTACAAAAAATCTTAAGAAAATTCAAAGGAATCAAAGTGAATATCAACTATATTATCTCAAATTCTGCACCTTTAAGTAAAAAACATTAAAAAATGCAAAGAAATTTAATTTAATTTCACCAAAATATCATCAATTTCAGCTCCTTCTACTAAAAATCTTATGGAAATTCAAAGGAATCAAAGTGAATATCAACTAAATTTATTCAAATTCTGCACCTTTAACTAAAAATCATTAAAAAATGCAAAGAAATTTAATTTAATTTCGCCAAAATATCATCAATTTCAGCTCCTTCTACAGAAAATCTTAAGAAAATTCAAAGGAATCGAAGTGAATATCAACTAAATTTACTCAAATACTGCACCTTTAACTAAAAATCATTAAAAAATGCAAAGAAATTTAATTTAATTTCTCAAAAATATCATCAATTTCAGCTCCTCCTACAAAAAATCTTAAGAAAATTCAAAGGAATCGAAGTGAATATCAACTAAATTTACTCAAATTCTGCATCTGTAACTAAAGATCATAAAAAAATTCAGAAAGATTTAATTTAATTTTACCAACATTTCTTCATTTTCAGCACCTCCTACAAAAAATCTTAAGAAAATTCAAAGGAATCGAAGTGAATATCAACTAAATTTACTCAAATACTGCACCTTTAACTAAAAATCATTAAAAAATGCAAAGAAATTTAATTTAATTTCTCAAAAATATCATCAATTTCAGCTCCTTCTACAGAAAATCTTAAGAAAATTCAAAGGAATCGAAGTGAATATCAACTAAATTTACTCAAATTCTGCACCTTTAACTAAAAATCATTAAAAAATGCAAAAAGATTTAATTTAATATCACCACAATTTCTCCAATTTCAGCTACTCCTACAAAAAATCTTAAGAAAATTCAAAGGAATCGAAGTGAATATCAACTAAATTTACTCAAATTCTGCATCTGTAACTAAAAATCATAAAATAATTAAAAAAGATTTAATTTAATTTCTCCAAAATATCATCAATTTCAGCTCCTTCTACTAAAAATCTTATGAAAATCCAAAGGAATCGAAGTGAATTTCAACTATATTATCTCAAATTCTGCACCTTTAACTAAAAATCATTAAAAAATGCAATGAAATTTAATTTAATTTCACCAAAATATCATCAATTTCAACTCCTTCTACTAAAAATCTTAAGAAAATTCAAAGGAATCGAAGTGAATATCAACTAAATTTACTCAAATTCTGCATCTGTAACTGAAAATCATAAAAAAATTCAAAAAGATTTAATTTAATTTCTCCAAAATATCATCAATTTCAGCTCCTTCTACTAAAAATCTTATGAAAATCCAAAGGAATCGAAGTGAATATCAACTAAATTTACTCAAATTCTGCATCTGTAACTAAAAATCATAAAAAAATTCAAAAAGATTTAATTTAATTTCTCCAAAATATCATCAATTTCAGCTCCTTCTACTAAAAATCTTATGAAAATCCAAAGGAATCGAAGTGAATATCAACTAAATTTACTCAAATTCTGCATCTGTAACTAAAAATCATAAAATAATTCAAAAAGATTTAATTTAATTTTACCACAGTTTCTCCAATTTCAGCTCCTCCTACAAAAAATCTTAAGAAAATTCAAAGGAATCAAAGTGAATATCAACTAAATTTACTCAAATTCTGCACCTTTAACTAAAAATCATTAAAAAATGCAAAGAAATTTAATTTAATTTCTCCAAAATATCATCAATTTCAGCTCCTTCTACAGAAAATCTTAAGAAAATTCAAAGGAATCGAAGTGAATATCAACTAAATTTACTCAAATACTGCACCTTTAACTAAAAATCATTAAAAAATGCAAAGAAATTTAATTTAATTTCACCAAAATATCATCAATTTCAGCTCCTTCTACAAAAAATCTTAAGAAAATTCAAAGGAATCAAAGTGAATATCAACTATATTATCTCAAATTCTGCACCTTTAAGTAAAAAACATTAAAAAATGCAAAGAAATTTAATTTAATTTCACCAAAATATCATCAATTTCAGCTCCTTCTACTAAAAATCTTATGGAAATTCAAAGGAATCAAAGTGAATATCAACTAAATTTACTCAAATTCTGCACCTTTAACTAAAAATCATTAAAAAATGCAAAGAAATTTAATTTAATTTCTCCAAAATATCATCAATTTCAGCTCCTCCTACAAAAAATCTTAAGAAAATCCAAAGGAATCGAAGTGAATATCAACTAAATTTACTCAAATTCTGCACCTTTAACTAAAAATCATTAAAAAATGCAAAAAGATTTAATTTAATATCACCACAATTTCTCCAATTTCAGCTCCTCCTACAAAAAATCTTAAGAAAATTCAAAGGAATCGAAGTGAATATCAACTGAATTTACTCAAATTCTGCATCTGTAACTGAAAATCATAAAAAAATTCAAAAAGATTTAATTTAATTTCTCCAAAATATCATCAATTTCAGCTCCTTCTACTAAAAATCTTATGAAAATCCAAAGGAATCGAAGTGAATATCAACTAAATTTACTCAAATTCTGCATCTGTAACTAAAAATCATAAAATAATTAAAAAAGATTTAATTTAATTTTACCACAGTTTCTCCAATTTCAGCTCCTCCTACAAAAAATCTTAAGAAAATTCAAAGGAATCAAAGTGAATATCAACTATATTATCTCAAATTCTGCACCTTTAAGTAAAAAACATTAAAAAATGCAAAGAAATTTAATTTAATTTCACCAAAATATCATCAATTTCAGCTCCTTCTACTAAAAATCTTATGGAAATTCAAAGGAATCAAAGTGAATATCAACTAAATTTACTCAAATTCTGCACCTTTAACTAAAAATCATTAAAAAATGCAAAGAAATTTAATTTAATTTCTCCAAAATATCATCAATTTCAGCTCCTTCTACAGAAAATCTTAAGAAAATTCAAAGGAATCGAAGTGAATATCAACTAAATTTACTCAAATACTGCACCTTTAACTAAAAATCATTAAAAAATGCAAAGAAATTTAATTTAATTTCTCAAAAATATCATCAATTTCAGCTCCTTCTACAGAAAATCTTAAGAAAATTCAAAGGAATCGAAGTGAATATCAACTGAATTTACTCAAATTCTGCATCTGTAACTGAAAATCATAAAAAAATTCAAAAAGATTTAATTTAATTTCTCCAAAATATCATCAATTTCAGCTCCTTCTACTAAAAATCTTATGAAAATCCAAAGGAATCGAAGTGAATATCAACTAAATTTACTCAAATTCTGCATCTGTAACTAAAAATCATAAAATAATTAAAAAAGATTTAATTTAATTTTACCACAATTTCTCCAATTTCAGCTCCTCCTACAAAAAATCTTAAGAAAATTCAAAGGAATCAAAGTGAATATCAACTATATTATCTCAAATTCTGCACCTTTAAGTAAAAAACATTAAAAAATGCAAAGAAATTTAATTTAATTTCACCAAAATATCATCAATTTCAGCTCCTTCTACTAAAAATCTTATGGAAATTCAAAGGAATCAAAGTGAATATCAACTAAATTTATTCAAATTCTGCACCTTTAACTAAAAATCATTAAAAAATGCAAAGAAATTTAATTTAATTTCGCCAAAATATCATCAATTTCAGCTCCTTCTACAGAAAATCTTAAGAAAATTCAAAGGAATCGAAGTGAATATCAACTAAATTTACTCAAATACTGCACCTTTAACTAAAAATCATTAAAAAATGCAAAGAAATTTAATTTAATTTCACCAAAATATCATCAATTTCAGCTCCTTCTACAAAAAATCTTAAGAAAATTCAAAGGAATCAAAGTGAATATCAACTATATTATCTCAAATTCTGCACCTTTAAGTAAAAAACATTAAAAAATGCAAAGAAATTTAATTTAATTTCTCCAAAATATCATCAATTTCAGCTCCTTCTACAGAAAATCTTAAGAAAATTCAAAGGAATCGAAGTGAATATCAACTAAATTTACTCAAATTCTGCACCTTTAACTAAAAATCATTAAAAAATGCAAAGAAATTTAATTTAATTTCTCAAAAATATCATCAATTTCAGCTCCTTCTACAGAAAATCTTAAGAAAATTCAAAGGAATCGAAGTGAATATCAACTGAATTTACTCAAATTCTGCAACTTTAACTAAAAATCATTAAAAAATGCAAAAAGATTTAATTTAATATCACCACAATTTCTCCAATTTCAGCTCCTCCTACAAAAAATCTTAAGAAAATTCAAAGGAATCAAAGTGAATATCAACTAAATTTACTCAAATTCTGCACCTTTAACTAAAAATCATTAAAAAATGCAAAGAAATTTAATTTAATTTCTCAAAAATATCATCAATTTCAGCTCCTCCTACAAAAAATCTTAAGAAAATTCAAAGGAATCGAAGTGAATATCAACTAAATTTACTCAAATTCTGCATCTGTAACTAAAGATCATAAAAAAATTCAGAAAGATTTAATTTAATTTTACCAACATTTCTTCATTTTCAGCACCTCCTACAAAAAATCTTAAGAAAATTCAAAGGAATCGAAGTGAATATCAACTAAATTTACTCAAATACTGCACCTTTAACTAAAAATCATTAAAAAATGCAAAGAAATTTAATTTAATTTCTCAAAAATATCATCAATTTCAGCTCCTTCTACAGAAAATCTTAAGAAAATTCAAAGGAATCGAAGTGAATATCAACTAAATTTACTCAAATTCTGCACCTTTAACTAAAAATCATTAAAAAATGCAAAAAGATTTAATTTAATATCACCACAATTTCTCCAATTTCAGCTACTCCTACAAAAAATCTTAAGAAAATTCAAAGGAATCGAAGTGAATATCAACTAAATTTACTCAAATTCTGCATCTGTAACTAAAAATCATAAAATAATTAAAAAAGATTTAATTTAATTTCTCCAAAATATCATCAATTTCAGCTCCTTCTACTAAAAATCTTATGAAAATCCAAAGGAATCGAAGTGAATTTCAACTATATTATCTCAAATTCTGCACCTTTAACTAAAAATCATTAAAAAATGCAATGAAATTTAATTTAATTTCACCAAAATATCATCAATTTCAACTCCTTCTACTAAAAATCTTATGAAAATCCAAAGGAATCGAAGTGAATATCAACTAAATTTACTCAAATTCTGCATCTGTAACTAAAAATCATAAAAAAATTCAAAAAGATTTAATTTAATTTCTCCAAAATATCATCAATTTCAGCTCCTTCTACTAAAAATCTTATGAAAATCCAAAGGAATCGAAGTGAATATCAACTAAATTTACTCAAATTCTGCATCTGTAACTAAAAATCATAAAATAATTCAAAAAGATTTAATTTAATTTTACCACAGTTTCTCCAATTTCAGCTCCTCCTACAAAAAATCTTAAGAAAATTCAAAGGAATCAAAGTGAATATCAACTAAATTTACTCAAATTCTGCACCTTTAACTAAAAATCATTAAAAAATGCAAAGAAATTTAATTTAATTTCTCCAAAATATCATCAATTTCAGCTCCTTCTACAGAAAATCTTAAGAAAATTCAAAGGAATCGAAGTGAATATCAACTAAATTTACTCAAATACTGCACCTTTAACTAAAAATCATTAAAAAATGCAAAGAAATTTAATTTAATTTCACCAAAATATCATCAATTTCAGCACCTTCTACAAAAAATCTTAAGAAAATTCAAAGGAATCAAAGTGAATATCAACTATATTATCTCAAATTCTGCACCTTTAAGTAAAAAACATTAAAAAATGCAAAGAAATTTAATTTAATTTCACCAAAATATCATCAATTTCAGCTCCTTCTACTAAAAATCTTATGGAAATTCAAAGGAATCAAAGTGAATATCAACTAAATTTACTCAAATTCTGCACCTTTAACTAAAAATCATTAAAAAATGCAAAGAAATTTAATTTAATTTCTCCAAAATATCATCAATTTCAGCTCCTCCTACAAATAATCTTAAGAAAATCCAAAGGAATCGAAGTGAATATCAACTAAATTTACTCAAATTCTGCACCTTTAACTAAAAATCATTAAAAAATGCAAAAAGATTTAATTTAATATCACCACAATTTCTCCAATTTCAGCTCCTCCTACAAAAAATCTTAAGAAAATTCAAAGGAATCGAAGTGAATATCAACTGAATTTACTCAAATTCTGCATCTGTAACTGAAAATCATAAAAAAATTCAAAAAGATTTAATTTAATTTCTCCAAAATATCATCAATTTCAGCTCCTTCTACTAAAAATCTTATGAAAATCCAAAGGAATCGAAGTGAATATCAACTAAATTTACTCAAATTCTGCATCTGTAACTAAAAATCATAAAATAATTAAAAAAGATTTAATTTAATTTTACCACAATTTCTCCAATTTCAGCTCCTCCTACAAAAAATCTTAAGAAAATTCAAAGGAATCAAAGTGAATATCAACTATATTATCTCAAATTCTGCACCTTTAAGTAAAAAACATTAAAAAATGCAAAGAAATTTAATTTAATTTCACCAAAATATCATCAATTTCAGCTCCTTCTACTAAAAATCTTATGGAAATTCAAAGGAATCAAAGTGAATATCAACTAAATTTACTCAAATTCTGCACCTTTAACTAAAAATCATTAAAAAATGCAAAGAAATTTAATTTAATTTCGCCAAAATATCATCAATTTCAGCTCCTTCTACAGAAAATCTTAAGAAAATTCAAAGGAATCGAAGTGAATATCAACTAAATTTACTCAAATACTGCACCTTTAACTAAAAATCATTAAAAAATGCAAAGAAATTTAATTTAATTTCACCAAAATATCATCAATTTCAGCTCCTTCTACAAAAAATCTTAAGAAAATTCAAAGGAATCAAAGTGAATATCAACTATATTATCTCAAATTCTGCACCTTTAAGTAAAAAACATTAAAAAATGCAAAGAAATTTAATTTAATTTCTCCAAAATATCATCAATTTCAGCTCCTTCTACAGAAAATCTTAAGAAAATTCAAAGGAATCGAAGTGAATATCAACTAAATTTACTCAAATTCTGCACCTTTAACTAAAAATCATTAAAAAATGCAAAGAAATTTAATTTAATTTCTCAAAAATATCATCAATTTCAGCTCCTTCTACAGAAAATCTTAAGAAAATTCAAAGGAATCGAAGTGAATATCAACTAAATTTACTCAAATACTGCACCTTTAACTAAAAATCATTAAAAAATGCAAAGAAATTTAATTTAATTTCTCAAAAATATCATCAATTTCAGCTCCTTCTACAGAAAATCTTAAGAAAATTCAAAGGAATCGAAGTGAATATCAACTAAATTTACTCAAATTCTGCACCTTTAACTAAAAATCATTAAAAAATGCAAAAAGATTTAATTTAATATCACCACAATTTCTCCAATTTCAGCTACTCCTACAAAAAATCTTAAGAAAATTCAAAGGAATCGAAGTGAATATCAACTAAATTTACTCAAATACTGCACCTTTAACTAAAAATCATTAAAAAATGCAAAGAAATTTAATTTAATTTCTCCAAAATATCATCAATTTCAGCTCCTTCTCCTAAAATTCTTATGAAAATCCAAAGGAATCGAAGTGAATATCAACTAAATTTACTCAAATTCTGCATCTGTAACTAAAAATCATAAAATAATTAAAAAAGATTTAATTTAATTTTACCACAATTTCTCCAATTTCAGCTCCTCCTACAAAAAATCTTAAGAAAATTCAAACGAATCAAAGTGAATATCAACTATATTATCTCAAATTCTGCACCTTTAAGTAAAAAACATTAAAAAATGCAAAGAAATTTAATTTAATTTCACCAAAATATCATCAATTTCAGCTCCTCCTACAAAAATCTTAAGAAAATTCAAAGGAATCGAAGTGAATATCAACTAAATTTAGTCAAATTCTGCATCTGTAACTAAACATCATAAAAAAATTCAAAAAGATTTAATTTAATATCACCAAAATTTTTTCCATTTCAGCACATCCTACAAAAAATCCTAAGAATATTCAAAAGAATCGATGTGAATATCAATTAAATTTACTCAAATTCTGCATCTGAAACTAAAAATCATAAAAAAATTCAAAAAGATTTAATTTAATTTCTCCAAAATATCATCAATTTCAGCTCCTTCTACTAAAAATCTTATGAAAATCCAAAGGAATCGAAGTGAATTTCAACTATATTATCTCAAATTCTGCACCTTTAACTAAAAATCATTAAAAAATGCAATGAAATTTAATTTAATTTCACCAAAATATCATCAATTTCAACTCCTTCTACTAAAAATCTTAAGAAAATCCAAAGGAATCGAAGTGAATATCAACTAAATTTACTCAAATTCTGCATCTGTAACTAAAAATCATAAAAAAATTCAAAAAGATTTAATTTAATTTCTCCAAAATATCATCAATTTCAGCTCCTTCTACTAAAAATCTTATGAAAATCCAAAGGAATCGAAGTGAATATCAACTAAATTTACTCAAATTCTGCATCTGTAACTAAAAATCATAAAATAATTCAAAAAGATTTAATTTAATTTTACCACAGTTTCTCCAATTTCAGCTCCTTCTACAAAAAATCTTAAGAAAATTCAAAGGAATCAAAGTGAATATCAACTACATTTACTCAAATTCTGCACCTTTAACTAAAAATCATTAAAAAATGCAAAGAAATTTAATTTAATTTCTCCAAAATATCATCAATTTCAGCTCCTTCTACAGAAAATCTTAAGAAAATTCAAAGGAATCGAAGTGAATATCAACTAAATTTACTCAAATACTGCACCTTTAACTAAAAATCATTAAAAAATGCAAAGAAATTTAATTTAATTTCACCAAAATATCATCAATTTCAGCTCCTTCTACAAAAAATCTTAAGAAAATTCAAAGGAATCGAGGTGAATATCAACTAAATTTACTCAAATTCTGCATCTGTAACTAAAAATCATAAAATAATTCAAAAAGATTTAATTTAATTTTACCACAGTTTCTCCAATTTCAGCTCCTCCTACAAAAAATCTTAAGAAAATTCAAAGGAATCAAAGTGAATATCAACTAAATTTACTCAAATTCTGCACCTTTAACTAAAAATCATTAAAAAATGCAAAGAAATTTAATTTAATTTCTCCAAAATATCATCAATTTCAGCTCCTTCTACAGAAAATCTTAAGAAAATTCAAAGGAATCGAAGTGAATATCAACTAAATTTACTCAAATACTGCACCTTTAACTAAAAATCATTAAAAAATGCAAAGAAATTTAATTTAATTTCACCAAAATATCATCAATTTCAGCTCCTTCTACAAAAAATCTTAAGAAAATTCAAAGGAATCAAAGTGAATATCAACTATATTATCTCAAATTCTGCACCTTTAAGTAAAAAACATTAAAAAATGCAAAGAAATTTAATTTAATTTCACCAAAATATCATCAATTTCAGCTCCTTCTACTAAAAATCTTATGGAAATCCAAAGGAATCAAAGTGAATATCAACTAAATTTACTCAAATTCTGCACCTTTAACTAAAAATCATTAAAAAATGCAAAGAAATTTAATTTAATTTCTCCAAAATATCATCAATTTCAGCTCCTCCTACAAAAAATCTTAAGAAAATCCAAAGGAATCGAAGTGAATATCAACTAAATTTACTCAAATTCTGCACCTTTAACTAAAAATCATTAAAAAATGCAAAAAGATTTAATTTAATATCACCACAATTTCTCCAATTTCAGCTCCTCCTACAAAAAATCTTAAGAAAATTCAAAGGAATCGAAGTGAATATCAACTAAATTTACTCAAATACTGCACCTTTAACTAAAAATCATTAAAAAATGCAAAGAAATTTAATTTAATTTCTCCAAAATATCATCAATTTCAGCTCCTTCTCCTAAAATTCTTATGAAAATCCAAAGGAATCGAAGTGAATATCAACTAAATTTAGTCAAATTCTGCATCTGTAACTAAAAATCATAAAATAATTAAAAAAGATTTAATTTAATTTTACCACAATTTCTCCAATTTCAGCTCCTCCTACAAAAAATCTTAAGAAAATTCAAAGGAATCAAAGTGAATATCAACTATATTATCTCAAATTCTGCACCTTTAAGTAAAAAACATTAAAAAATGCAAAGAAATTTAATTTAATTTCACCAAAATATCATCAATTTCAGCTCCTTCTACTAAAAATCTTATGGAAATTCAAAGGAATCAAAGTGAATATCAACTAAATTTACTCAAATTCTGCACCTTTAACTAAAAATCATTAAAAAATGCAAAGAAATTTAATTTAATTTCTCCAAAATATCATCAATTTCAGCTCCTTCTACAGAAAATCTTAAGAAAATTCAAAGGAATCGAAGTGAATATCAACTAAATTTACTCAAATACTGCACCTTTAACTAAAAATCATTAAAAAATGCAAAGAAATTTAATTTAATTTCTCAAAAATATCATCAATTTCAGCTCCTTCTACAGAAAATCTTAAGAAAATTCAAAGGAATCGAAGTGAATATCAACTGAATTTACTCAAATTCTGCATCTGTAACTGAAAATCATAAAAAAATTCAAAAAGATTTAATTTAATTTCTCCAAAATATCATCAATTTCAGCTCCTTCTACTAAAAATCTTATGAAAATCCAAAGGAATCGAAGTGAATATCAACTAAATTTACTCAAATTCTGCATCTGTAACTAAAAATCATAAAATAATTAAAAAAGATTTAATTTAATTTTACCACAATTTCTCCAATTTCAGCTCCTCCTACAAAAAATCTTAAGAAAATTCAAAGGAATCAAAGTGAATATCAACTATATTATCTCAAATTCTGCACCTTTAAGTAAAAAACATTAAAAAATGCAAAGAAATTTAATTTAATTTCACCAAAATATCATCAATTTCAGCTCCTTCTACTAAAAATCTTATGGAAATTCAAAGGAATCAAAGTGAATATCAACTAAATTTACTCAAATTCTGCACCTTTAACTAAAAATCATTAAAAAATGCAAAGAAATTTAATTTAATTTCGCCAAAATATCATCAATTTCAGCTCCTTCTACAGAATATCTTAAGAAAATTCAAAGGAATCGAAGTGAATATCAACTAAATTTACTCAAATACTGCACCTTTAACTAAAAATCATTAAAAAATGCAAAGAAATTTAATTTAATTTCACCAAAATATCATCAATTTCAGCTCCTTCTACAAAAAATCTTAAGAAAATTCAAAGGAATCAAAGTGAATATCAACTATATTATCTCAAATTCTGCACCTTTAAGTAAAAAACATTAAAAAATGCAAAGAAATTTAATTTAATTTCTCCAAAATATCATCAATTTCAGCTCCCTCTACAGAAAATCTTAAGAAAATTCAAAGGAATCGAAGTGAATATCAACTAAATTTACTCAAATTCTGCACCTTTAACTAAAAATCATTAAAAAATGCAAAGAAATTTAATTTAATTTCTCAAAAATATCATCAATTTCAGCTCCTTCTACAGAAAATCTTAAGAAAATTCAAAGGAATCGAAGTGAATATCAACTGAATTTACTCAAATTCTGCAACTTTAACTAAAAATCATTAAAAAATGCAAAAAGATTTAATTTAATATCACCACAATTTCTCCAATTTCAGCTCCTCCTACAAAAAATCTTAAGATAATTCAAAGGAATCGAAGTGAATATCAACTAAATTTACTCAAATTCTGCACCTTTAACTAAAAATCATTAAAAAATGCAAAGAAATTTAATTTAATTTCTCAAAAATATCATCAATTTCAGCTCCTCCTACAAAAAATCTTAAGAAAATTCAAAGGAATCGAAGTGAATATCAACTAAATTTACTCAAATTCTGCATCTGTAACTAAAGATCATAAAAAAATTCAGAAAGATTTAATTTAATTTTACCAACATTTCTTCATTTTCAGCACCTCCTACAAAAAATCTTAAGAAAATTCAAAGGAATCGAAGTGAATATCAACTAAATTTACTCAAATACTGCACCTTTAACTAAAAATCATTAAAAAATGCAAAGAAATTTAATTTAATTTCTCAAAAATATCATCAATTTCAGCTCCTTCTACAGAAAATCTTAAGAAAATTCAAAGGAATCGAAGTGAATATCAACTAAATTTACTCAAATTCTGCACCTTTAACTAAAAATCATTAAAAAATGCAAAAAGATTTAATTTAATATCACCACAATTTCTCCAATTTCAGCTACTCCTACAAAAAATCTTAAGAAAATTCAAAGGAATCGAAGTGAATATCAACTAAATTTACTCAAATACTGCACCTTTAACTAAAAATCATTAAAAAATGCAAAGAAATTTAATTTAATTTCTCCAAAATATCATCAATTTCAGCTCCTTCTCCTAAAATTCTTATGAAAATCCAAAGGAATCGAAGTGAATATCAACTAAATTTACTCAAATTCTGCATCTGTAACTAAAAATCATAAAATAATTAAAAAAGATTTAATTTAATTTTACCACAATTTCTCCAATTTCAGCTCCTCCTACAAAAAATCTTAAGAAAATTCAAAGGAATCAAAGTGAATATCAACTAAATTTACTCAAATTCTGCACCTTTAACTAAAAATCATTAAAAAATGCAAAGAAATTTAATTTAATTTCTCCAAAATATCATCAATTTCAGCTCCTTCTACAAAAAATCTTAAGAAAATTCAAAGGAATCGAAGTGAATATCAACTAAATTTACTCAAATTCTGCATCTGTAACTGAAAATCATAAAAAAATTCAAAAAGATTTAATTTAATTTCTCCAAAATATCATCAATTTCAGCTCCTTCTACTAAAAATCTTATGAAAATCCAAAGGAATCGAAGTGAATATCAACTAAATTTACTCAAATTCTGCATCTGTAACTAAAAATCATAAAATAATTAAAAAAGATTTAATTTAATTTTACCACAATTTCTCCAATTTCAGCTCCTCCTACAAAAAATCTTAAGAAAATTCAAAGGAATCAAAGTGAATATCAACTATATTATCTCAAATTCTGCACCTTTAAGTAAAAAACATTAAAAAATGCAAAGAAATTTAATTTAATTTCACCAAAATATCATCAATTTCAGCTCCTTCTACTAAAAATCTTATGGAAATTCAAAGGAATCAAAGTGAATATCAACTAAATTTACTCAAATTCTGCACCTTTAACTAAAAATCATTAAAAAATGCAAAGAAATTTAATTTAATTTCGCCAAAATATCATCAATTTCAGCTCCTTCTACAGAATATCTTAAGAAAATTCAAAGGAATCGAAGTGAATATCAACTAAATTTACTCAAATACTGCACCTTTAACTAAAAATCATTAAAAAATGCAAAGAAATTTAATTTAATTTCACCAAAATATCATCAATTTCAGCTCCTTCTACAAAAAATCTTAAGAAAATTCAAAGGAATCAAAGTGAATATCAACTATATTATCTCAAATTCTGCACCTTTAAGTAAAAAACATTAAAAAATGCAAAGAAATTTAATTTAATTTCTCCAAAATATCATCAATTTCAGCTCCCTCTACAGAAAATCTTAAGAAAATTCAAAGGAATCGAAGTGAATATCAACTAAATTTACTCAAATTCTGCACCTTTAACTAAAAATCATTAAAAAATGCAAAGAAATTTAATTTAATTTCTCAAAAATATCATCAATTTCAGCTCCTTCTACAGAAAATCTTAAGAAAATTCAAAGGAATCGAAGTGAATATCAACTGAATTTACTCAAATTCTGCAACTTTAACTAAAAATCATTAAAAAATGCAAAAAGATTTAATTTAATATCACCACAATTTCTCCAATTTCAGCTCCTCCTACAAAAAATCTTAAGATAATTCAAAGGAATCGAAGTGAATATCAACTAAATTTACTCAAATTCTGCACCTTTAACTAAAAATCATTAAAAAATGCAAAGAAATTTAATTTAATTTCTCAAAAATATCATCAATTTCAGCTCCTCCTACAAAAAATCTTAAGAAAATTCAAAGGAATCGAAGTGAATATCAACTAAATTTACTCAAATTCTGCATCTGTAACTAAAGATCATAAAAAAATTCAGAAAGATTTAATTTAATTTTACCAACATTTCTTCATTTTCAGCACCTCCTACAAAAAATCTTAAGAAAATTCAAAGGAATCGAAGTGAATATCAACTAAATTTACTCAAATACTGCACCTTTAACTAAAAATCATTAAAAAATGCAAAGAAATTTAATTTAATTTCTCAAAAATATCATCAATTTCAGCTCCTTCTACAGAAAATCTTAAGAAAATTCAAAGGAATCGAAGTGAATATCAACTAAATTTACTCAAATTCTGCACCTTTAACTAAAAATCATTAAAAAATGCAAAAAGATTTAATTTAATATCACCACAATTTCTCCAATTTCAGCTACTCCTACAAAAAATCTTAAGAAAATTCAAAGGAATCGAAGTGAATATCAACTAAATTTACTCAAATACTGCACCTTTAACTAAAAATCATTAAAAAATGCAAAGAAATTTAATTTAATTTCTCCAAAATATCATCAATTTCAGCTCCTTCTCCTAAAATTCTTATGAAAATCCAAAGGAATCGAAGTGAATATCAACTAAATTTACTCAAATTCTGCATCTGTAACTAAAAATCATAAAATAATTAAAAAAGATTTAATTTAATTTTACCACAATTTCTCCAATTTCAGCTCCTCCTACAAAAAATCTTAAGAAAATTCAAAGGAATCAAAGTGAATATCAACTAAATTTACTAAAATTCTGCACCTTTAACTAAAAATCATTAAAAAATGCAAAGAAATTTAATTTAATTTCTCCAAAATATCATCAATTTCAGCTCCTTCTACAGAAAATCTTAAGAAAATTCAAAGGAATCGAAGTGAATATCAACTAAATTTACTCAAATTCTGCATCTGTAACTGAAAATCATAAAAAAATTCAAAAAGATTTAATTTAATTTCTCCAAAATATCATCAATTTCAGCTCCTTCTACTAAAAATCTTATGAAAATCCAAAGGAATCGAAGTGAATATCAACTAAATTTACTCAAATTCTGCATCTGTAACTAAAAATCATAAAAAAATTCAAAAAGATTTAATTTAATTTCTCCAAAATATCATCAATTTCAGCTCCTTCTCCTAAAATTCTTATGAAAATCCAAAGGAATCGAAGTGAATATCAACTAAATTTACTCAAATTCTGAATCTGTAACTAAAAATCATAAAATAATTAAAAAAGATTTAATTTAATTTTACCACAATTTCTCCAATTTCAGCTCCTCCTACAAAAAATCTTAAGAAAATTCAAAGGAATCAAAGTGAATATCAACTATATTATCTCAAATTCTGCACCTTTAAGTAAAAAACATTAAAAAATGCAAAGAAATTTAATTTAATTTCTCCAAAATATCATCAATTTCAGCTCCCTCTACAGAAAATCTTAAGAAAATTCAAAGGAATCGAAGTGAATATCAACTAAATTTACTCAAATTCTGCACCTTTAACTAAAAATCATTAAAAAATGCAAAGAAATTTAATTTAATTTCTCAAAAATATCATCAATTTCAGCTCCTTCTACAGAAAATCTTAAGAAAATTCAAAGGAATCGAAGTGAATATCAACTGAATTTACTCAAATACTGCACCTTTAACTAAAAATCATTAAAAAATGCAAAGAAATTTAATTTAATTTCACCAAAATATCATCAATTTCAGCTCCTTCTACAAAAAATCTTAAGAAAATTCAAAGGAATCAAAGTGAATATCAACTATATTATCTCAAATTCTGCACCTTTAAGTAAAAAACATTAAAAAATGCAAAGAAATTTAATTTAATTTCTCCAAAATATCATCAATTTCAGCTCCCTCTACAGAAAATCTTAAGAAAATTCAAAGGAATCGAAGTGAATATCAACTAAATTTACTCAAATTCTGCACCTTTAACTAAAAATCATTAAAAAATGCAAAGAAATTTAATTTAATTTCGCCAAAATATCATCAATTTCAGCTCCCTCTACAGAAAATCTTAAGAAAATTCAAAGGAATCGAAGTGAATATCAACTAAATTTACTCAAATTCTGCACCTTTAACTAAAAATCATTAAAAAATGCAAAGAAATTTAATTTAATTTCTCAAAAATATCATCAATTTCAGCTCCTTCTACAGAAAATCTTAAGAAAATTCAAAGGAATCGAAGTGAATATCAACTAAATTTACTCAAATACTGCACCTTTAACTAAAAATCATTAAAAAATGCAAAGAAATTTAATTTAATTTCACCAAAATATCATCAATTTCAGCTCCTTCTACAAAAAATCTTAAGAAAATTCAAAGGAATCAAAGTGAATATCAACTATATTATCTCAAATTCTGCACCTTTAAGTAAAAAACATTAAAAAATGCAAAGAAATTTAATTTAATTTCTCCAAAATATCATCAATTTCAGCTCCCTCTACAGAAAATCTTAAGAAAATTCAAAGGAATCGAAGTGAATATCAACTAAATTTACTCAAATTCTGCACCTTTAACTAAAAATCATTAAAAAATGCAAAAAGATTTAATTTAATATCACCACAATTTCTCCAATTTCAGCTACTCCTACAAAAAATCTTAAGAAAATTCAAAGGAATCGAAGTGAATATCAACTAAATTTACTCAAATACTGCACCTTTAACTAAAAATCATTAAAAAATGCAAAGAAATTTAATTTAATTTCTCCAAAATATCATCAATTTCAGCTCCTTCTCCTAAAATTCTTATGAAAATCCAAAGGAATCGAAGTGAATATCAACTAAATTTACTCAAATTCTGCATCTGTAACTAAAAATCATAAAATAATTAAAAAAGATTTAATTTAATTTTACCACAATTTCTCCAATTTCAGCTCCTCCTACAAAAAATCTTATGGAAATTCAAAGGAATCAAAGTGAATATCAACTAAATTTACTCAAATTCTGCACCTTTAACTAAAAATCATTAAAAAATGCAAAGAAATTTAATTTAATTTCTCCAAAATATCATCAATTTCAGCTCCTTCTACAGAAAATCTTAAGAAAATTCAAAGGAATCGAAGTGAATATCAACTAAATTTACTCAAATTCTGCATCTGTAACTGAAAATCATAAAAAAATTCAAAAAGATTTAATTTAATTTCTCCAAAATATCATCAATTTCAGCTCCTTCTACTAAAAATCTTATGAAAATCCAAAGGAATCGAAGTGAATATCAACTAAATTTACTCAAATTCTGCATCTGTAACTAAAAATCATAAAAAAATTCAAAAAGATTTAATTTAATTTCTCCAAAATATCATCAATTTCAGCTCCTTCTCCTAAAATTCTTATGAAAATCCAAAGGAATCGAAGTGAATATCAACTAAATTTACTCAAATTCTGCATCTGTAACTAAAAATCATAAAATAATTAAAAAAGATTTAATTTAATTTTACCACAATTTCTCCAATTTCAGCTCCTCCTACAAAAAATCTTAAGAAAATTCAAAGGAATCAAAGTGAATATCAACTATATTATCTCAAATTCTGCACCTTTAAGTAAAAAACATTAAAAAATGCAAAGAAATTTAATTTAATTTCTCCAAAATATCATCAATTTCAGCTCCTTCTCCTAAAATTCTTATGAAAATCCAAAGGAATCGAAGTGAATATCAACTAAATTTACTCAAATTCTGCATCTGTAACTAAAAATCATAAAATAATTAAAAAAGATTTAATTTAATTTTACCACAATTTCTCCAATTTCAGCTCCTCCTACAAAAAATCTTAAGAAAATTCAAAGGAATCAAAGTGAATATCAACTATATTATCTCAAATTCTGCACCTTTAAGTAAAAAACATTAAAAAATGCAAAGAAATTTAATTTAATTTCACCAAAATATCATCAATTTCAGCTCCTTCTACTAAAAATCTTATGGAAATTCAAAGGAATCAAAGTGAATATCAACTAAATTTACTCAAATTCTGCACCTTTAACTAAAAATCATTAAAAAATGCAAAGAAATTTAATTTAATTTCGCCAAAATATCATCAATTTCAGCTCCTTCTACAGAATATCTTAAGAAAATTCAAAGGAATCGAAGTGAATATCAACTAAATTTACTCAAATACTGCACCTTTAACTAAAAATCATTAAAAAATGCAAAGAAATTTAATTTAATTTCACCAAAATATCATCAATTTCAGCTCCTTCTACAAAAAATCTTAAGAAAATTCAAAGGAATCAAAGTGAATATCAACTATATTATCTCAAATTCTGCACCTTTAAGTAAAAAACATTAAAAAATGCAAAGAAATTTAATTTAATTTCTCCAAAATATCATCAATTTCAGCTCCCTCTACAGAAAATCTTAAGAAAATTCAAAGGAATCGAAGTGAATATCAACTAAATTTACTCAAATTCTGCACCTTTAACTAAAAATCATTAAAAAATGCAAAGAAATTTAATTTAATTTCTCAAAAATATCATCAATTTCAGCTCCTTCTACAGAAAATCTTAAGAAAATTCAAAGGAATCGAAGTGAATATCAACTGAATTTACTCAAATTCTGCAACTTTAACTAAAAATCATTAAAAAATGCAAAAAGATTTAATTTAATATCACCACAATTTCTCCAATTTCAGCTCCTCCTACAAAAAATCTTAAGATAATTCAAAGGAATCGAAGTGAATATCAACTAAATTTACTCAAATTCTGCACCTTTAACTAAAAATCATTAAAAAATGCAAAGAAATTTAATTTAATTTCTCAAAAATATCATCAATTTCAGCTCCTCCTACAAAAAATCTTAAGAAAATTCAAAGGAATCGAAGTGAATATCAACTAAATTTACTCAAATTCTGCATCTGTAACTAAAGATCATAAAAAAATTCAGAAAGATTTAATTTAATTTTACCAACATTTCTTCATTTTCAGCACCTCCTACAAAAAATCTTAAGAAAATTCAAAGGAATCGAAGTGAATATCAACTAAATTTACTCAAATACTGCACCTTTAACTAAAAATCATTAAAAAATGCAAAGAAATTTAATTTAATTTCTCAAAAATATCATCAATTTCAGCTCCTTCTACAGAAAATCTTAAGAAAATTCAAAGGAATCGAAGTGAATATCAACTAAATTTACTCAAATTCTGCACCTTTAACTAAAAATCATTAAAAAATGCAAAAAGATTTAATTTAATATCACCACAATTTCTCCAATTTCAGCTACTCCTACAAAAAATCTTAAGAAAATTCAAAGGAATCGAAGTGAATATCAACTAAATTTACTCAAATTCTGCACCTTTAACTAAAAATCATTAAAAAATGCAAAGAAATTTAATTTAATTTCTCCAAAATATCATCAATTTCAGCTCCTTCTCCTAAAATTCTTATGAAAATCCAAAGGAATCGAAGTGAATATCAACTAAATTTACTCAAATTCTGCATCTGTAACTAAAAATCATAAAATAATTAAAAAAGATTTAATTTAATTTTACCACAATTTCTCCAATTTCAGCTCCTCCTACAAAAAATCTTAAGAAAATTCAAAGGAATCAAAGTGAATATCAACTAAATTTACTCAAATTCTGCACCTTTAACTAAAAATCATTAAAAAATGCAAAGAAATTTAATTTAATTTCTCCAAAATATCATCAATTTCAGCTCCTTCTACAGAAAATCTTAAGAAAATTCAAAGGAATCGAAGTGAATATCAACTAAATTTACTCAAATTCTGCATCTGTAACTGAAAATCATAAAAAAATTCAAAAAGATTTAATTTAATTTCTCCAAAATATCATCAATTTCAGCTCCTTCTACTAAAAATCTTATGAAAATCCAAAGGAATCGAAGTGAATATCAACTAAATTTACTCAAATTCTGCATCTGTAACTAAAAATCATAAAAAAATTCAAAAAGATTTAATTTAATTTCTCCAAAATATCATCAATTTCAGCTCCTTCTCCTAAAATTCTTATGAAAATCCAAAGGAATCGAAGTGAATATCAACTAAATTTACTCAAATTCTGCATCTGTAACTAAAAATCATAAAATAATTAAAAAAGATTTAATTTAATTTTACCACAATTTCTCCAATTTCAGCTCCTCCTACAAAAAATCTTAAGAAAATTCAAAGGAATCAAAGTGAATATCAACTATATTATCTCAAATTCTGCACCTTTAAGTAAAAAACATTAAAAAATGCAAAGAAATTTAATTTAATTTCACCAAAATATCATCAATTTCAGCTCCTTCTACTAAAAATCTTATGGAAATTCAAAGGAATCAAAGTGAATATCAACTAAATTTACTCAAATTCTGCACCTTTAACTAAAAATCATTAAAAAATGCAAAGAAATTTAATTTAATTTCTCCAAAATATCATCAATTTCAGCTCCTTCTACAGAAAATCTTAAGAAAATTCAAAGGAATCGAAGTGAATATCAACTAAATTTACTCAAATTCTGCATCTGTAACTAAAAATCATAAAATAATTAAAAAAGATTTAATTTAATTTTACCACAATTTCTCCAATTTCAGCTCCTCCTACAAAAAATCTTAAGAAAATTCAAAGGAATCAAAGTGAATATCAACTATATTATCTCAAATTCTGCACCTTTAAGTAAAAAACATTAAAAAATGCAAAGAAATTTAATTTAATTTCACCAAAATATCATCAATTTCATCTCCTTCTACTAAAAATCTTATGGAAATTCAAAGGAATCAAAGTGAATATCAACTAAATTTACTCAAATTCTGCACCTTTAACTAAAAATCATTAAAAAATGCAAAGAAATTTAATTTAATTTCGCCAAAATATCATCAATTTCAGCTCCTTCTACAGAAAATCTTAAGAAAATTCAAAGGAATCGAAGTGAATATCAACTAAATTTACTCAAATACTGCACCTTTAACTAAAAATCATTAAAAAATGCAAAGAAATTTAATTTAATTTCACCAAAATATCATCAATTTCAGCTCCTTCTACAAAAAATCTTAAGAAAATTCAAAGGAATCAAAGTGAATATCAACTATATTATCTCAAATTCTGCACCTTTAAGTAAAAAACATTAAAAAATGCAAAGAAATTTAATTTAATTTCTCCAAAATATCATCAATTTCAGCTCCTTCTACAGAAAATCTTAAGAAAATTCAAAGGAATCGAAGTGAATATCAACTAAATTTACTCAAATTCTGCACCTTTAACTAAAAATCATTAAAAAATGCAAAGAAATTTAATTTAATTTCTCAAAAATATCATCAATTTCAGCTCCTTCTACAGAAAATCTTAAGAAAATTCAAAGGAATCGAAGTGAATATCAACTGAATTTACTCAAATTCTGCAACTTTAACTAAAAATCATTAAAAAATGCAAAAAGATTTAATTTAATATCACCACAATTTCTCCAATTTCAGCTCCTCCTACAAAAAATCTTAAGAAAATTCAAAGGAATCGAAGTGAATATCAACTAAATTTACTCAAATTCTGCACCTTTAACTAAAAATCATTAAAAAATGCAAAGAAATTTAATTTAATTTCTCAAAAATATCATCAATTTCAGCTCCTCCTACAAAAAATCTTAAGAAAATTCAAAGGAATCGAAGTGAATATCAACTAAATTTACTCAAATTCTGCATCTGTAACTAAAGATCATAAATTCAGAAAGATTTAATTTAATTTTACCAACATTTCTTCATTTTCAGCACCTCCTACAAAAAATCTTAAGAAAATTCAAAGGAATCGAAGTGAATATCAACTAAATTTACTCAAATTCTGCATCTGAAACTAAAAATCATAAAAAAATTCAAAAAGATTTAATTTAATTTCTCCAAAATATCATCAATTTCAGCTCCTTCTACTAAAAATCTTATGAAAATCCAAAGGAATCGAAGTGAATTTCAACTATATTATCTCAAATTCTGCACCTTCAGCACCTCCTACAAAAAATCTTAAGAAAATTCAAAGGAATCGAAGTGAATATCAACTAAATTTACTCAAATACTGCACCTTTAACTAAAAATCATTAAAAAATGCAAAGAAATTTAATTTAATATCACCACAATTTCTCCAATTTCAGCTACTCCTACAAAAAATCTTAAGAAAATTCAAAGGAATCGAAGTGAATATCAACTAAATTTACTCAAATACTGCACCTTTAACTAAAAATCATTAAAAAATGCAAAGAAATTTAATTTAATTTCTCCAAAATATCATCAATTCAGCTCCTTCTCCTAAAATTCTTATGAAAATCCAAAGGAATCGAAGTGAATATCAACTAAATTTACTCAAATTCTGCATCTGTAACTAAAAATCATAAAATAATTAAAAAAGATTTAATTTAATTTTACCACAATTTCTCCAATTTCAGCTCCTCCTACAAAAAATCTTAAGAAAATTCAAAGGAATCAAAGTGAATATCAACTACATTTACTCAAATTCTGCACCTTTAACTAAAAATCATTAAAAAATGCAAAGAAATTTAATTTAATTTCTCCAAAATATCATCAATTTCAGCTCCTTCTACAGAAAATCTTAAGAAAATTCAAAGGAATCGAAGTGAATATCAACTAAATTTACTCAAATACTGCACCTTTAACTAAAAATCATTAAAAAATGCAAAGAAATTTAATTTAATTTCACCAAAATATCATCAATTTCAGCTCCTTCTACAAAAAATCTTAAGAAAATTCAAAGGAATCGAGGTGAATATCAACTAAATTTACTCAAATTCTGCATCTGTAACTAAAAATCATAAAATAATTCAAAAAGATTTAATTTAATTTTACCACAGTTTCTCCAATTTCAGCTCCTCCTACAAAAAATCTTAAGAAAATTCAAAGGAATCAAAGTGAATATCAACTAAATTTACTCAAATTCTGCACCTTTAACTAAAAATCATTAAAAAATGCAAAGAAATTTAATTTAATTTCTCCAAAATATCATCAATTTCAGCTCCTTCTACAGAAAATCTTAAGAAAATTCAAAGGAATCGAAGTGAATATCAACTAAATTTACTCAAATACTGCACCTTTAACTAAAAATCATTAAAAAATGCAAAGAAATTTAATTTAATTTCACCAAAATATCATCAATTTCAGCTCCTTCTACAAAAAATCTTAAGAAAATTCAAAGGAATCAAAGTGAATATCAACTATATTATCTCAAATTCTGCACCTTTAAGTAAAAAACATTAAAAAATGCAAAGAAATTTAATTTAATTTCACCAAAATATCATCAATTTCAGCTCCTTCTACTAAAAATCTTATGGAAATTCAAAGGAATCAAAGTGAATATCAACTAAATTTACTCAAATTCTGCACCTTTAACTAAAAATCATTAAAAAATGCAAAGAAATTTAATTTAATTTCTCCAAAATATCATCAATTTCAGCTCCTCCTACAAAAAATCTTAAGAAAATCCAAAGGAATCGAAGTGAATATCAACTAAATTTACTCAAATTCTGCACCTTTAACTAAAAATCATTAAAAAATGCAAAAAGATTTAATTTAATATCACCACAATTTCTCCAATTTCAGCTCCTCCTACAAAAAATCTTAAGAAAATTCAAAGGAATCGAAGTGAATATCAACTAAATTTACTCAAATACTGCACCTTTAACTAAAAATCATTAAAAAATGCAAAGAAATTTAATTTAATTTCTCCAAAATATCATCAATTTCAGCTCCTTCTCCTAAAATTCTTATGAAAATCCAAAGGAATCGAAGTGAATATCAACTAAATTTAGTCAAATTCTGCATCTGTAACTAAAAATCATAAAATAATTAAAAAAGATTTAATTTAATTTTACCACAATTTCTCCAATTTCAGCTCCTCCTACAAAAAATCTTAAGAAAATTCAAAGGAATCAAAGTGAATATCAACTATATTATCTCAAATTCTGCACCTTTAACTAAAAAACATTAAAAAATGCAAAGAAATTTAATTTAATTTCACCAAAATATCATCAATTTCAGCTCCTTCTACTAAAAATCTTATGGAAATTCAAAGGAATCAAAGTGAATATCAACTAAATTTACTCAAATTCTGCACCTTTAACTAAAAATCATTAAAAAATGCAAAGAAATTTAATTTAATTTCTCCAAAATATCATCAATTTCAGCTCCTTCTACAGAAAATCTTAAGAAAATTCAAAGGAATCGAAGTGAATATCAACTAAATTTACTCAAATACTGCACCTTTAACTAAAAATCATTAAAAAATGCAAAGAAATTTAATTTAATTTCTCAAAAATATCATCAATTTCAGCTCCTTCTACAGAAAATCTTAAGAAAATTCAAAGGAATCGAAGTGAATATCAACTGAATTTACTCAAATTCTGCATCTGTAACTGAAAATCATAAAAAAATTCAAAAAGATTTAATTTAATTTCTCCAAAATATCATCAATTTCAGCTCCTTCTACTAAAAATCTTATGAAAATCCAAAGGAATCGAAGTGAATATCAACTAAATTTACTCAAATTCTGCATCTGTAACTAAAAATCATAAAATAATTAAAAAAGATTTAATTTAATTTTACCACAATTTCTCCAATTTCAGCTCCTCCTACAAAAAATCTTAAGAAAATTCAAAGGAATCAAAGTGAATATCAACTATATTATCTCAAATTCTGCACCTTTAAGTAAAAAACATTAAAAAATGCAAAGAAATTTAATTTAATTTCACCAAAATATCATCAATTTCAGCTCCTTCTACTAAAAATATTATGGAAATTCAAAGGAATCAAAGTGAATATCAACTAAATTTACTCAAATTCTGCACCTTTAACTAAAAATCATTAAAAAATGCAAAGAAATTTAATTTAATTTCGCCAAAATATCATCAATTTCAGCTCCTTCTACAGAATATCTTAAGAAAATTCAAAGGAATCGAAGTGAATATCAACTAAATTTACTCAAATACTGCACCTTTAACTAAAAATCATTAAAAAATGCAAAGAAATTTAATTTAATTTCACCAAAATATCATCAATTTCAGCTCCTTCTACAAAAAATCTTAAGAAAATTCAAAGGAATCAAAGTGAATATCAACTATATTATCTCAAATTCTGCACCTTTAAGTAAAAAACATTAAAAAATGCAAAGAAATTTAATTTAATTTCTCCAAAATATCATCAATTTCAGCTCCCTCTACAGAAAATCTTAAGAAAATTCAAAGGAATCGAAGTGAATATCAACTAAATTTACTCAAATTCTGCACCTTTAACTAAAAATCATTAAAAAATGCAAAGAAATTTAATTTAATTTCTCAAAAATATCATCAATTTCAGCTCCTTCTACAGAAAATCTTAAGAAAATTCAAAGGAATCGAAGTGAATATCAACTGAATTTACTCAAATTCTGCAACTTTAACTAAAAATCATTAAAAAATGCAAAAAGATTTAATTTAATATCACCACAATTTCTCCAATTTCAGCTCCTCCTACAAAAAATCTTAAGATAATTCAAAGGAATCGAAGTGAATATCAACTAAATTTACTCAAATTCTGCACCTTTAACTAAAAATCATTAAAAAATGCAAAGAAATTTAATTTAATTTCTCAAAAATATCATCAATTTCAGCTCCTCCTACAAAAAATCTTAAGAAAATTCAAAGGAATCGAAGTGAATATCAACTAAATTTACTCAAATTCTGCATCTGTAACTAAAGATCATAAAAAAATTCAGAAAGATTTAATTTAATTTTACCAACATTTCTTCATTTTCAGCACCTCCTACAAAAAATCTTAAGAAAATTCAAAGGAATCGAAGTGAATATCAACTAAATTTACTCAAATACTGCACCTTTAACTAAAAATCATTAAAAAATGCAAAGAAATTTAATTTAATTTCTCAAAAATATCATCAATTTCAGCTCCTTCTACAGAAAATCTTATGAAAATCCAAAGGAATCGAAGTGAATATCAACTAAATTTACTCAAATTCTGCATCTGTAACTAAAAATCATAAAAAAATTCAAAAAGATTTAATTTAATTTCTCCAAAATATCATCAATTTCAGCTCCTCCTACAAAAATCTTAAGAAAATTCAAAGGAATCGAAGTGAATATCAACTAAATTTAGTCAAATTCTGCATCTGTAACTAAACATCATAAAAAAATTCAAAAAGATTTAATTTAATATCACCAAAATTTTTTCCATTTCAGCACATCCTACAAAAAATCCTAAGAATATTCAAAAGAATCGATGTGAATATCAATTAAATTTACTCAAATTCTGCATCTGAAACTAAAAATCATAAAAAAATTCAAAAAGATTTAATTTAATTTCTCCAAAATATCATCAATTTCAGCTCCTTCTACTAAAAATCTTATGAAAATCCAAAGGAATCGAAGTGAATTTCAACTATATTATCTCAAATTCTGCACCTTTAACTAAAAATCATTAAAAAATGCAATGAAATTTAATTTAATTTCACCAAAATATCATCAATTTCAACTCCTTCTACTAAAAATCTTAAGAAAATTCAAAGGAATCGAAGTGAATATCAACTAAATTTACTCAAATTCTGCATCTGTAACTGAAAATCATAAAAAAATTCAAAAAGATTTAATTTAATTTCTCCAAAATATCATCAATTTCAGCTCCTTCTACTAAAAATCTTATGAAAATCCAAAGGAATCGAAGTGAATATCAACTAAATTTACTCAAATTCTGCATCTGTAACTAAAAATCATAAAAAAATTCAAAAAGATTTAATTTAATTTCTCCAAAATATCATCAATTTCAGCTCCTTCTCCTAAAATTCTTATGAAAATCCAAAGGAATCGAAGTGAATATCAACTAAATTTACTCAAATTCTGCATCTGTAACTAAAAATCATAAAATAATTAAAAAAGATTTAATTTAATTTTACCACAATTTCTCCAATTTCAGCTCCTCCTACAAAAAATCTTAAGAAAATTCAAAGGAATCAAAGTGAATATCAACTATATTATCTCAAATTCTGCACCTTTAAGTAAAAAACATTAAAAAATGCAAAGAAATTTAATTTAATTTCACCAAAATATCATCAATTTCAGCTCCTTCTACTAAAAATCTTATGGAAATTCAAAGGAATCAAAGTGAATATCAACTAAATTTACTCAAATTCTGCACCTTTAACTAAAAATCATTAAAAAATGCAAAGAAATTTAATTTAATTTCTCCAAAATATCATCAATTTCAGCTCCTTCTACAGAAAATCTTAAGAAAATTCAAAGGAATCGAAGTGAATATCAACTAAATTTACTCAAATTCTGCATCTGTAACTAAAAATCATAAAATAATTAAAAAAGATTTAATTTAATTTTACCACAATTTCTCCAATTTCAGCTCCTCCTACAAAAAATCTTAAGAAAATTCAAAGGAATCAAAGTGAATATCAACTATATTATCTCAAATTCTGCACCTTTAAGTAAAAAACATTAAAAAATGCAAAGAAATTTAATTTAATTTCACCAAAATATCATCAATTTCATCTCCTTCTACTAAAAATCTTATGGAAATTCAAAGGAATCAAAGTGAATATCAACTAAATTTACTCAAATTCTGCACCTTTAACTAAAAATCATTAAAAAATGCAAAGAAATTTAATTTAATTTCGCCAAAATATCATCAATTTCAGCTCCTTCTACAGAAAATCTTAAGAAAATTCAAAGGAATCGAAGTGAATATCAACTAAATTTACTCAAATACTGCACCTTTAACTAAAAATCATTAAAAAATGCAAAGAAATTTAATTTAATTTCACCAAAATATCATCAATTTCAGCTCCTTCTACAAAAAATCTTAAGAAAATTCAAAGGAATCAAAGTGAATATCAACTATATTATCTCAAATTCTGCACCTTTAAGTAAAAAACATTAAAAAATGCAAAGAAATTTAATTTAATTTCTCCAAAATATCATCAATTTCAGCTCCTTCTACAGAAAATCTTAAGAAAATTCAAAGGAATCGAAGTGAATATCAACTAAATTTACTCAAATTCTGCACCTTTAACTAAAAATCATTAAAAAATGCAAAGAAATTTAATTTAATTTCTCAAAAATATCATCAATTTCAGCTCCTTCTACAGAAAATCTTAAGAAAATTCAAAGGAATCGAAGTGAATATCAACTGAATTTACTCAAATTCTGCAACTTTAACTAAAAATCATTAAAAAATGCAAAAAGATTTAATTTAATATCACCACAATTTCTCCAATTTCAGCTCCTCCTACAAAAAATCTTAAGAAAATTCAAAGGAATCGAAGTGAATATCAACTAAATTTACTCAAATTCTGCACCTTTAACTAAAAATCATTAAAAAATGCAAAGAAATTTAATTTAATTTCTCAAAAATATCATCAATTTCAGCTCCTCCTACAAAAAATCTTAAGAAAATTCAAAGGAATCGAAGTGAATATCAACTAAATTTACTCAAATTCTGCATCTGTAACTAAAGATCATAAATTCAGAAAGATTTAATTTAATTTTACCAACATTTCTTCATTTTCAGCACCTCCTACAAACAATCTTAAGAAAATTCAAAGGAATCGAAGTGAATATCAACTAAATTTACTCAAATTCTGCATCTGAAACTAAAAATCATAAAAAAATTCAAAAAGATTTAATTTAATTTCTCCAAAATATCATCAATTTCAGCTCCTTCTACTAAAAATCTTATGAAAATCCAAAGGAATCGAAGTGAATTTCAACTATATTATCTCAAATTCTGCACCTTCAGCACCTCCTACAAAAAATCTTAAGAAAATTCAAAGGAATCGAAGTGAATATCAACTAAATTTACTCAAATACTGCACCTTTAACTAAAAATCATTAAAAAATGCAAAGAAATTTAATTTAATATCACCACAATTTCTCCAATTTCAGCTACTCCTACAAAAAATCTTAAGAAAATTCAAAGGAATCGAAGTGAATATCAACTAAATTTACTCAAATACTGCACCTTTAACTAAAAATCATTAAAAAATGCAAAGAAATTTAATTTAATTTCTCCAAAATATCATCAATTCAGCTCCTTCTCCTAAAATTCTTATGAAAATCCAAAGGAATCGAAGTGAATATCAACTAAATTTACTCAAATTCTGCATCTGTAACTAAAAATCATAAAATAATTAAAAAAGATTTAATTTAATTTTACCACAATTTCTCCAATTTCAGCTCCTCCTACAAAAAATCTTAAGAAAATTCAAACGAATCAAAGTGAATATCAACTATATTATCTCAAATTCTGCACCTTTAAGTAAAAAACATTAAAAAATGCAAAGAAATTTAATTTAATTTCACCAAAATATCATCAATTTCAGCTCCTCCTACAAAAATCTTAAGAAAATTCAAAGGAATCGAAGTGAATATCAACTAAATTTAGTCAAATTCTGCATCTGTAACTAAACATCATAAAAAAATTCAAAAAGATTTAATTTAATATCACCAAAATTTTTTCCATTTCAGCACATCCTACAAAAAATCCTAAGAATATTCAAAAGAATCGATGTGAATATCAATTAAATTTACTCAAATTCTGCATCTGAAACTAAAAATCATAAAAAAATTCAAAAAGATTTAATTTAATTTCTCCAAAATATCATCAATTTCAGCTCCTTCTACTAAAAATCTTATGAAAATCCAAAGGAATCGAAGTGAATTTCAACTATATTATCTCAAATTCTGCACCTTTAACTAAAAATCATTAAAAAATGCAATGAAATTTAATTTAATTTCTCCAAAATATCATCAATTTCAACTCCTTCTACTAAAAATCTTAAGAAAATTCAAAGGAATCGAAGTGAATATCAACTAAATTTACTCAAATTCTGCATCTGTAACTGAAAATCATAAAAAAATTCAAAAAGATTTAATTTAATTTCTCCAAAATATCATCAATTTCAGCTCCTTCTACTAAAAATCTTATGAAAATCCAAAGGAATCGAAGTGAATATCAACTAAATTTACTCAAATTCTGCATCTGTAACTAAAAATCATAAAAAAATTCAAAAAGATTTAATTTAATTTCTCCAAAATATCATCAATTTCAGCTCCTTCTCCTAAAATTCTTATGAAAATCCAAAGGAATCGAAGTGAATATCAACTAAATTTACTCAAATTCTGCATCTGTAACTAAAAATCATAAAATAATTAAAAAAGATTTAATTTAATTTTACCACAATTTCTCCAATTTCAGCTCCTCCTACAAAAAATCTTAAGAAAATTCAAAGGAATCAAAGTGAATATCAACTATATTATCTCAAATTCTGCACCTTTAAGTAAAAAACATTAAAAAATGCAAAGAAATTTAATTTAATTTGACCAAAATATCAATCAATTTCAGCTCCTTCTACTAAAAATCTTATGGAAATTCAAAGGAATCAAAGTGAATATCAACTAAATTTACTCAAATTCTGCACCTTTAACTAAAAATCATTAAAAAATGCAAAGAAATTTAATTTAATTTCTCCAAAATATCATCAATTTCAGCTCCTTCTACAGAAAATCTTAAGAAAATTCAAAGGGAATCGAAGTGAATATCAACTAAATTTACTCAAATTCTGCATCTGTAACTAAAAATCATAAAATAATTAAAAAAGATTTAATTTAATTTTACCACAATTTCTCCAATTTCAGCTCCTCCTACAAAAATCTTAAGGAAAATTCAAAGGAAATCAAAGTGAATATCAACTATATTATCTCAAATTCTGCACCTTTAAGTAAAAAACATTAAAAAAATGCAAAGAAATTTAATTTAATTTCACCAAAATATCATCAATTTCAGCTCCTTCTACTAAAAATCTTATGGAAATTCAAAGGAATCAAAGTGAATATCAACTAAATTTACTCAAATTCTGCACCTTTAACTAAAAATCATTAAAAAATGCAAAGAAATTTAATTTAATTTCGCCAAAATATCATCAATTTCAGCTCCTTCTACAGAAAATCTTAAGAAAATTCAAAGGAATCGAAGTGAATATCAACTAAATTTTACTCAAATTACTGCACCTTTAACTAAAAATCATTAAAAAATGCAAAGAAATTTAATTTAATTTTCACCCAAAATATCATCAATTTCAGCTCCTTCTACAAAAAATCTTAAGAAAATTCAAAGGAATCAAAGTGAATATCAACTATATTATCTCAAATTCTGCACCTTTAAGTAAAAATCATTAAAAAATGCAAAGAAATTTAATTTAATTTCGCCAAAATATCATCAATTTCAGCTCCTTCTACAGAAAATCTTAAGAAAATTCAAAGGAATCGAAGTGAATATCAACTAAATTTACTCAAATACTGCACCTTTAACTAAAAATCATTAAAAAATGCAAAGAAATTTAATTTAATTTCACCAAAATATCATCAATTTCAGCTCCTTCTACAAAAAATCTTAAGAAAATTCAAAGGAATCAAAGTGAATATCAACTATATTATCTCAAATTCTGCACCTTTAAGTAAAAAACATTAAAAAATGCAAAGAAATTTAATTTAATTTCTCCAAAATATCATCAATTTCAGCTCCTTCTACAGAAAATCTTAAGAAAATTCAAAGGAATCGAAGTGAATATCAACTAAATTTACTCAAATTCTGCACCTTTAACTAAAAATCATTAAAAAATGCAAAGAAATTTAATTTAATTTCTCAAAAATATCATCAATTTCAGCTCCTTCTACAGAAAATCTTAAGAAAATTCAAAGGAATCGAAGTGAATATCAACTGAATTTACTCAAATTCTGCAACTTTAACTAAAAATCATTAAAAAATGCAAAAAGATTTAATTTAATATCACCACAATTTCTCCAATTTCAGCTCCTCCTACAAAAAATCTTAAGAAAATTCAAAGGAATCGAAGTGAATATCAACTAAATTTACTCAAATTCTGCACCTTTAACTAAAAATCATTAAAAAATGCAAAGAAATTTAATTTAATTTCTCAAAAATATCATCAATTTCAGCTCCTCCTACAAAAAATCTTAAGAAAATTCAAAGGAATCGAAGTGAATATCAACTAAATTTACTCAAATTCTGCATCTGTAACTAAAGATCATAAATTCAGAAAGATTTAATTTAATTTTACCAACATTTCTTCATTTTCAGCACCTCCTACAAAAAATCTTAAGAAAATTCAAAGGAATCGAAGTGAATATCAACTAAATTTACTCAAATTCTGCATCTGAAACTAAAAATCATAAAAAAATTCAAAAAGATTTAATTTAATTTCTCCAAAATATCATCAATTTCAGCTCCTTCTACTAAAAATCTTATGAAAATCCAAAGGAATCGAAGTGAATTTCAACTATATTATCTCAAATTCTGCACCTTCAGCACCTCCTACAAAAAATCTTAAGAAAATTCAAAGGAATCGAAGTGAATATCAACTAAATTTACTCAAATACTGCACCTTTAACTAAAAATCATTAAAAAATGCAAAGAAATTTAATTTAATATCACCACAATTTCTCCAATTTCAGCTACTCCTACAAAAAATCTTAAGAAAATTCAAAGGAATCGAAGTGAATATCAACTAAATTTACTCAAATACTGCACCTTTAACTAAAAATCATTAAAAAATGCAAAGAAATTTAATTTAATTTCTCCAAAATATCATCAATTCAGCTCCTTCTCCTAAAATTCTTATGAAAATCCAAAGGAATCGAAGTGAATATCAACTAAATTTACTCAAATTCTGCATCTGTAACTAAAAATCATAAAATAAATAAAAAAGATTTAATTTAATTTTACCACAATTTCTCCAATTTCAGCTCCTCCTACAAAAAATCTTAAGAAAATTCAAACGAATCAAAGTGAATATCAACTATATTATCTCAAATTCTGCACCTTTAAGTAAAAAACATTAAAAAATGCAAAGAAATTTAATTTAATTTCACCAAAATATCATCAATTTCAGCTCCTCCTACAAAAATCTTAAGAAAATTCAAAGGAATCGAAGTGAATATCAACTAAATTTAGTCAAATTCTGCATCTGTAACTAAACATCATAAAAAAATTCAAAAAGATTTAATTTAATATCACCAAAATTTTTTCCATTTCAGCACATCCTACAAAAAATCCTAAGAATATTCAAAAGAATCGATGTGAATATCAATTAAATTTACTCAAATTCTGCATCTGAAACTAAAAATCATAAAAAAATTCAAAAAGATTTAATTTAATTTCTCCAAAATATCATCAATTTCAGCTCCTTCTACTAAAAATCTTATGAAAATCCAAAGGAATCGAAGTGAATTTCAACTATATTATCTCAAATTCTGCACCTTTAACTAAAAATCATTAAAAAATGCAATGAAATTTAATTTAATTTCACCAAAATATCATCAATTTCAACTCCTTCTACTAAAAATCTTAAGAAAATTCAAAGGAATCGAAGTGAATATCAACTAAATTTACTCAAATTCTGCATCTGTAACTGAAAATCATAAAAAAATTCAAAAAGATTTAATTTAATTTCTCCAAAATATCATCAATTTCAGCTCCTTCTACTAAAAATCTTATGAAAATCCAAAGGAATCGAAGTGAATATCAACTAAATTTACTCAAATTCTGCATCTGTAACTAAAAATCATAAAAAAATTCAAAAAGATTTAATTTAATTTCTCCAAAATATCATCAATTTCAGCTCCTTCTACTAAAAATCTTATGAAAATCCAAAGGAATCGAAGTGAATTTCAACTATATTATCTCAAATTCTGCACCTTTAACTAAAAATCATTAAAAAATGCAATGAAATTTAATTTAATTTCACCAAAATATCATCAATTTCAACTCCTTCTACTAAAAATCTTAAGAAAATTCAAAGGAATCGAAGTGAATATCAACTAAATTTACTCAAATTCTGCATCTGTAACTGAAAATCATAAAAAAATTCAAAAAGATTTAATTTAATTTCTCCAAAATATCATCAATTTCAGCTCCTTCTACTAAAAATCTTATGAAAATCCAAAGGAATCGAAGTGAATATCAACTAAATTTACTCAAATTCTGCATCTGTAACTAAAAATCATAAAAAAATTCAAAAAGATTTAATTTAATTTCTCCAAAATATCATCAATTTCAGCTCCTTCTACTAAAAATCTTATGAAAATCCAAAGGAATCGAAGTGAATATCAACTAAATTTACTCAAATTCTGCATCTGTAACTAAAAATCATAAAATAATTCAAAAAGATTTAATTTAATTTTACCACAGTTTCTCCAATTTCAGCTCCTCCTACAAAAAATCTTAAGAAAATTCAAAGGAATCAAAGTGAATATCAACTACATTTACTCAAATTCTGCACCTTTAACTAAAAATCATTAAAAAATGCAAAGAAATTTAATTTAATTTCTCCAAAATATCATCAATTTCAGCTCCTTCTACAGAAAATCTTAAGAAAATTCAAAGGAATCGAAGTACTAAATTTACTCAAATACTGCACCTTTAACTAAAAATCATTAAAAAATGCAAAGAAATTTAATTTAATTTCACCAAAATATCATCAATTTCAGCTCCTTCTACAAAAAATCTTAAGAAAATTCAAAGGAATCGAGGTGAATATCAACTAAATTTACTCAAATTCTGCATCTGTAACTAAAAATCATAAAATAATTCAAAAAGATTTAATTTAATTTTACCACAGTTTCTCCAATTTCAGCTCCTCCTACAA